>OX276407.1:19071558-19571912 GCA_946251805.1 Cybosia mesomella
CAAGTCACTCAAAAACGCAAAATATAATAACAAAAGTCAATAATACCTATTAAATGATTATTACATTACTAAATTAATTCTTAAAAAATAGTTTCTATAATTTACCATTACACTTTTCGAATTCATCTACCGTATAAAAACATTTCTGGATGAGCCATTCTTTCAACTTCCTCAGAAACACAGAGGTTTGAAATTGCTTTAAGCTGTTTGGCACTGCATTATAAATACGACCACACATCGCAAAACAGTTTTTTTGGTAGAGAGTCGTTTTTGGTACTCGTGGTAGTACAATTCTATCCGGGTTTCTAGTGCTCCTCGGATAAACCTCACGTGCCTTCGAAAATAAACTAGGATATTGCCTAACAAATTTAGCAACTTCATAAATGTACATGCTGGGGAGCGTTAACATATTCAACTTTTTAAATATAGGTCTACACGAGTGCCATGGTGCAGCACCACACATAGCTCGGAGAGATTTTTTTTGGGCAATAAAGGCTCTATGCACGTCCGTAGAGTTACCCCAAATTACTAGACCATAATTTAGAACTGAGGCAACGTAGCCATTGTAGGCCATGATGACTGATTCAGGGTTTGAGGTCTTTCTTAGTTTAGCCAGAACATAGACAAATTTATTTATTTTATTGCAAACCTTTTCTACGTGTGCCTTCCAGTTAAGGTTGTTATCAATAATGATGCCCAAAAAGGGTGTTTTGTCTACTTTTATTAAGTTTTCAGTCAAATATTTGATATCCAAATTTTGCATCTTCTTACTGTAAGTACCAAATTGAATGTATTGAGTTTTAGTCATATTAACTTGCAAATTGTTATCATGTAGCCATTGAATTATAGAGTCAATTGAATTATTTATGTCATTAGTGTAATTTATATCGGAATAATTAGATGTCATTGTTTGGATGTGATTGTTTTAAACGTTGCTTATATACATTCGCAGACTAATTACGCCCAGTTCTCGCAATGCCAGAGGAAATGGAAAAGGATTCAGACAAACAATTTAAAGAATTGATCAGAAAGCGAGGAAGTTATAAGGGACGCGTGACGGTGTTCGGTAACTATTTGAAGTCATTGGATTCTTATTCCTTAAGTCATGACGAGGTAACTGAATTGCAAATACGTTTAAATAAGTTTGAGTCTATGTATGAGCCGTATAACGAGTTGCAATTGTCCCTGGAATGTAAAACTGATGACCAGCAGAGTCAGATACTAGAACGTAGCGAGTTTGAGTCTTTAAAGCTCAAAGGTTATTAACCGAGTTTAAGAAAAGAGATGAAACAGTAAGTTGAGTTCACATTCTAGTAATAATAAAGATGTTAAATTACCGACTATCAAACTGCCAACGTTCAATGGTTGCTATGATAACTGGTTAGAGTTTCACGACACATTCGTGAGTCTCATTCATTGCAATGATGAGATGAATGAGATTAATAAATTTCATTATTTAAGATTGTCTCTAGAGGGTTCCGCTGCTGTGGTGATTAACTCGGTTCGATTTTCTGCATCCAACTATAAGGTGGCTTGGAAGCTACTATGTGATCGGTTTGATAACAACCATTTACTGGTTCAATACCATGTTTCCACGTTGTTAAAGATACCCAAAATTGATAAAGAGTCTGCTTCTGGCGTAAAAGATTTGATTGATATCATTAAAAAGAACTTGCATGCCTTGGAATCACTCGGGGAACCAGTCGATCAATGGGATACACTTCTCATTTACATAATTAATTAATACATAAAGAATATAAAAGTGGTCTTGACAAAAAGTCTAAATTAACATTGAATAAATTTCTTACTTTTATAAAAAACCGTTCTGAATTAATTGAGACAAAGGACATGTCAATCGCAGATAGTAAATATTTAAATAATGTTGTTAAAAATACTAAAGTTAAGTCTATGATAGTACAGGAAAATAAAGACCCTACTGATACTAACTCTTATAATAAAACAAGCTGTGTTTCTTCACAACCCAAACTCTGTCCCAATTGTGGGAGTGACCATAAGTTGGGTAATTGTTCGTAGTTTTTGGCACTGATCAATGAAGCACGTTTACAGTTTATACCGAAATATAAAGTATGTTTTAATTGCTTATCATCCGGACATTATGCAAATAATTGTAAGAAGTCAGGTTGTAAAATCTGTCACCGCAAACATAACACTCTTGTGCATGTCGTACAAAAATTAAAGTCGGCGCCCGTGCTGAGGGTTACAACCCCAAATGATACCAATTACAGTAATGTTATGGGCGCTCCGACAACGACGTTGTCAGCGCAGTCCGTTCACGGTGTTAGTGTTTCACCGTTTTTGAGTGCTGAACTAGGTAATGTGTTGCTATCTACTGCTTTAATTAGAATTATGGACAGCAATAAATGCGAACATATTGCACACGCGGTGCTTGATAGTGGTAGCACATCTTGTCTGTTGACAGAAAACATGTTTCAACGATTAGGTTTACCAGCTGCTGCTGTTAGTAATTCAGTAATGGGTATAAATAATTCATTATCTTTTATAAATAAGATGTGTCTTATAACAATTAAATCATTAACTGACAATTTTTCTATCCACATTAACTGTTTTGTTTTGCCATCAATAACACATAACGTTCCGAGTAAACAAGTGGACTTATCTAAATTTGATTTTCTTTCTGATGTTTGTTTGGGTGATCCTAAGTTTTATGTACCGAGTCCCATAGATATTTTACTAGGTGCTGACATCTTCTGGGACTTATTGGGATCACAAAAAATAAAACTAGGTATTGGGCAGCCCTGTAGCAGCGTCTGTAGACCCGAGACGGCGTGCGGTTTTAGTCGGTTCAAGCCCGACATAGCCGCCCCCGCTGGCACGCGGGGGGGTATCCGAAGGGATTTCCGCACGATAAAAAAAAAAAAAAAAAAAGGTATTGGGCAGCCCTTTCTTTGTGAAACAAGACTGAGATGGGTTGTTTCTGGCCCTAGTAATTGCAATGGTAAATCAACTCCGTGTAGTAAAGTTCACTGTAATTTTACAACTGTCAATTTAAATAATGATCAGACTAGTGATAACATAGAATATTATACCACTGACAATCCTTTAGCTCCCTTTCAAACTTATCAACTTAATACCGTGACGTATGGCACGACCAGCGCTCCATTTCTTGCTACAAGATGTCTCAAACAATTGAGTTTAGAGTGTGTTGATAAGGCAGTTGCTGAAGTTATTCTTCATGACTTTTATGTCGACGATCTGTTGACAGGTGGGGATAGCCTTAGTGACGTCATCACTTTACGTAATAATGTAACTTCCACACTAAATTCAGCCCAAATTAATTTAAGAAAGTGGAAATCAAATGATGCGCGTCTGGTAAATAGAACGGACTCTCCACAATATTCATTAGATTTGAATATTGGAGGACTAGAGTCCTCCAAAACCTTAGGTCTTGATTGGCGGTCAACATCTGATCAGCTGTCCTTTCCTTTTGGTGAGCTGATTATTAGTCGTCACACTAAACGGGAGATCCTTTCTATTATATCTCAGATTTTTGACCCATTAGGGCTTTTAGCGCCGTTTATTATAGTTATGAAAATGTTACTTCAAAAATTATGGATATTGAAACTGTCATGGGATGAACAGTTGCCTCCGGACGTCATCAGAGATTGGGCTAAAACACTTAATAATTTACCCCAAATACAAAGTATCAAGATTCCACGTCGTGTAATTATTAAGTCACATAAGTTCATTGAGTTTCACATTTTTTCGGATGCTTCAGAACGCGCCTATGGTGCATGTATTTATGTTCGGAGTGTCAGTGAAACTGGTGAAATATTAGTTCGTTTGTTATTAGCTAAAGGTCGCGTTGCACCGCTAAAACCAATGACTATACCCAGGCTTGAGCTCTGTGGTGCTTTAGTTGGTACACGCATATATGAAAAGGTTGTTGCATCACTACGAGTTCATGCTAGGCGTACATTCTTCTGGACGGATTCTACAATCGTTTTAGGTTGGTTAAAAATATTACCAAATAAATTGCAACCTTTCGTCCGTAACAGAGTTGCCGATATTTTAGATAAGACCGGTGGCTGCGAGTGGCGACACGTCCCCACTGATTTAAATCCAGCCGATCACATTTCTCGAGGAGTAGATATAACTTCAATGTCTTATCTTGATAATTGGTGATCCGGTCCAAGTTTTTTAACTGATGATATTTCATTCTGGCCTTCTAAATTTGCACACTCTGACGAAGTAGTATTGCCTGAAGTGAAAGTAGATGTTATTTTATGTAGTAGTATCATAGAAAGTAAGAATAGTTTTATTAATTTTAATCACTTCTCAAGACTGATGCGGTTAATGACGGTGTTAACTAAGCTTGTGTCCTCCTTTAGCTAGATGGCTGATAATCCAAAATGGCGGGACAGCTTTCGACTTTACCTGAGTTTCAGGGTCGAAATAGCCATCTGAGTGTTGATATTCAGTAGTTTGGCCTAGTCACATTTATTGGAGTCAGCAGCTCAGTCCTAAATAAATATATATTTATTTATGCACACATTACATATGGTAGGGAAGGTCATAAGACTACATTCGAGACTACGGTCGTGGTCTTATGACAATACACGGGTCTTAGGCACGTCAAAATCAGGCTTGACTCTCCTGTAATCTTTATACTTTATCTAGGAACATAACACACCACACAATTAGTCTAAATGGGTAAAATTTGTTCAAACACAGGAATTAGACTTATAGGTAGATGTAGGTACACATAATACACCGGGATTAGGAATAAACTGGCATTTACACATAATTATGTCTTTATGAAATCTAATTTTTAGTTATGTTAAGTAACCCTCAGGCTTGGAACGCAATAGAGAACTAAACGTATTGGACAGTGACATGTTATTCATAATTCATAACCGTCAAAGTTTGTTATAGAAAGAGTTTTAAGATTATTATTTGAAATTCAGTGTTATGATCAATATAATACCGTGATATAAGAAGTTATGAGTGTGTGTAGGTTTGTGTCTGAACTTGACTTTTAAGCTCTATAATACAGCCACGAATTCCCTCAAGGTCAGTTCAAATTATCTATAAAGTAATATTTCATGAATTTTGACTGTGAAACTCTTTAGTTCAATACAGAAATTATTCAAACAAACGAGCTAAGAGCTGATTCAAGTATAATTAGTTTCAAATTCATTGACAAAGGATGAAATGTTTACCTAAAGTACATTATAGAAAGGTATTATTATTCTTATTATTCTAATTCAAGAAACTACAAATTTGAAATGTAATTAAAGGTGTCAAATTGGTCATTTGAATACAAACAAATCTAAAAGTCAAATAGAATATCCTATAGTATTACATTTTTAGTATTCAATCATATACTAGACTATTCGTATAAACAATCAGATATAATAATATTATGAACAAAAGATAAACTTAGTACTAACAGAAAGGGTAACGTTATGAGCTTGGTGAATAATAAACGATTGTAGATTGAGTCGTTCATGTCATGTGTTGTTTTGCAGTTAGTTATATTCTATATGCAAATAACCGGAGAAAACCGATAAGGTTTAGTTTTGTTATAACAGAACTTATGTCTATTCTACTGTAACTAAGAATAGTTCTCAATTGCAACAATTGGCTTAGTATTTGCTCACTTAGTCGAGTATGGTCTAGAGAATGAGGGTCTTATCACAATAGATGATATTTTCCAACTATGGAATGGATTCAAATCTCTTAGACTTGGGCAATACACCCGTACACATATATAGTCTAGTAAGGACTTGTGTTAAACTTGGGTGATGAAGGTAACTAATAAGTTTATAACTCAACTTTACCTACCTAAAACATTAGATTGTGTTCTGGTGGAATGGACAGTAGTTCCAGGTTGAAATCTATTGTAAGATTCTATAAACATTTACTGCAAATATGCATTCTAAAATAAAAAATAAATATAAAGGATATTTATTATTCTCCAAGTTTATTGTATACCTTGAGTAGGTACTACATCAAGAGACTATTATATACATCTCTATGATACTTTTATACCTCTAGTAGGTGGATATACAAAAGAGAATACTCTTATAATTTACCTTAAGCTTTTTGTAGACGACGCGTATAGGGACTTATGTCTGTGGCGATAGGCTACGGCGATCACATACCATCAGGTGAAGCCGTGTGTTATTTTTTGCTACTTTTGTAACACCAAACTGAAAACTACGATCTGGTTCATAACTTCCTTTTACAATGTACATGTATACAATACACCTTAAATATAGCTTTGTACATGTTGGCATGATTAATGTACCTGTGTGCGTGAATAAATGCGCTGTAGGGGCAGCGCGTATGTGTGCTCGCACCTTGCATATGGATTAAGCGGCGGCGGGTAGTTGACCGATACTAGCCAACGCGACCACATATACGTTTGCGACCCCGAAAGCAACAAAAATCTTCTTCTAGTTTTTCTTTTACGGATTTCCTGGATCCAGCGCCACCCATCGCCTACACTTTTAATTAAGTAAAGGGAATGATATATTGTAATTCCACGCCATTCGAATTGGTGTTTGTCTATATATGTGTGCCAGATGTCTTGGCCAGGCGAAGTAAGTAAAACTACTCCAATACCTATAGTAGACATAGGAACAGCTATTCCTCAGTTGGTGTGAGCTGTACTGTCTTGGGCGTGTGTTCATGGGGCCCTAGACCGAAAAACAAATATATCATGTTGTATAAAGTTATTAGTAATAAATTAAGAACTCATATAAAGTATTTGATCCAATAAGATTAGGAATTATACCTAAATCACATAAGTACAGAACTCAATTAGTCTATGTATTGGACCGAATAAACAAATATCATGTTGAAATCAATAGTTGTATAATAACTGAAACAAAGTTAAGTTTTGGATATTTTAGTATGTATCGTTATAGGTGAAACATGGAACTTAGTAAATACAATTATTTGTAGAATAAAATTATAAATTCTAAACTCTAATTATATGAAATTGATATTACATTCTATTCCTATAGTGTAAACTAGATCTATTAGAAGATTAGGTAGGTATTACTATAATCAAGTATTTAATAAGTTAGGTAATATCATGACTAGACAGATTTTCATTATAACAAGTAAAGATAGTTCAAGTAAATCATTAGGTAGGTATCCAATTTATCAAAGTATAAATAGGTCAAGTAATATATTGTGTAGGTAGAAATTCATTATAACAATTCATGATTACAAGTTAAGTAGTAAGGATTTAAGTAGACATTCATTTTAACGGAGAATTAGCACATAATCCCTTTATAGAGCTAAGGGTAACTACGTATCATGATAAGGGTTCTTTCTCACTATGACGATCATTGGCCAAATTAATATTAAGTTGTAACAGAATTTATGTAGATCATGATAGGGTTATTTGATAAGTAGGTAAGAATTGAATTGACAAAATTGATATCAAGGGTTAGTATAAGAAGTTGAATAGGAGTTGTGAGTTTCACATGTGTGTAGGATAAGAGCATGGTAGGAGTAGGTATAGTCTGGGAGTAGGAACAGTTCAGTTGATAGGTAAGTTGGAGTAGGTTAAGAGAGTTTGGGGTAGTAAAAAGGGGGGTATGGGTCAGGTAGAGGGGGGTGGTACTGTAGTACCCGGGGGATTGGGTACCACGTGTGTATGAGGTGACGAAATTATACGACTTTAATGGGAAAAGATATCATTTATTTATTAACCACACGCACTTCCTGCTTATATTATTAGGGATTCACGCGGTTGTTTTAACTTTAAAGAGCGGACTGGGACGTATAACGCGGACTCGGCCCAAGGATAGGGCTTAAAGCGGGACTCTTCCCAGGATACTTTTCTCAGCTTCAGTCGGAACGGCTCCACCAGACCCGTTCAGACCCTAACTCGTCCAGGCCGCGACTGTTTTATTCTGTTCCTAAATCGAACCTTTTAAAAATGGCACAATAGTTTTATTTAAACTCTGACACATGATGGCCAGGTCAATGAACTGTAGTGGTCGAACGAGGTCGGACACTACAGTACTATATTATTCATAACTCAGCATTGAGTCCCAGTTGCATCTGAGGCTTGGTGAGGTAGCCTGATGTTTATATTTTTTATTATCTTAATTATTAATAATAGGTCATTGATAGGATAGTGAAAAACAGTTATCAATGTTTACAAAAATTCTGAAATATATATGTACCATGAAAAATTCACAATACCTGCGTTTTCTACCTATATGACGCGTTCGGAGAGTCAATCAGTCCCGAGCGGAACGTGTTACGGCCAGTCTCAATAATCTACCTACAGTTAAATGTAGATAGCTATCCCAGATAAACAGTCAACTTTAATCTCTCTGTAACTGCCGTTTTATAATATTATAAACTATGCTAACCTATCTTAGATCAAAGATAGATTTATATATTAACTTCAGTAAGGACGGAGACGCCCTTACTGAGATCAAAGATAGATTTATATATTAACTTCAGTAAGGGCGGAGACGCCCTTACTGAGGTTAATATATAAATCTACGTTTCAGAGAGATCTGAAACGTTTTATTTTTGCATTTGCAATTAATAACATCAATTATTAACAATATTTTTTGAGTTACTATTAACGGTGATTGGTGTTTCGAAGGGATTATCGCACGAAAAAATAAAAAGGTACTAGAATTACATAGTTTGATTATACAATCACTGAGTTTTACTACAGCTGCTGTTGCTCTACATCAATAGTGAAGCGTGACGACCCATATTTCATTTCTAATTCCATTCTACAAAAAAAAAGCAAACTTTTAAATTAAAAATAGTGCTAATATATATTTTAATTTCTCGGTATTAGCTTAATTACATTACTGTGTTAAAAATATGGCAAAACAAGTAACCGTAAGTATTGCGCGTTAATTCTAGATTTGATAATCGTCCAAAATTGAGCGATAATCTAAAACTCTGACAGCCAGTTACTTGACGTATCTACAGTTATTTCAAAAGCGTTATTGAAACGCTCCAGAGTGTTTTTCTAAGCAACTACTTATCTATGGTAAGCGACGAGCCCTCCAAAAGATAGATCAAATTCATGGATATTTATTTCTGTTTATCTTTGTTTATTGAAACAGAAAATATCCCCGATAGATACTAATTGTAGCTATTTTCACTGCTGGTAAAGGATAGATGGATTATTGAAACCGGCTGTTAGAGGTGACAGTTTGCGGCAGGTGCACAGTGACATCGTATGAATTTTAAATGTAGGTACTTATAGTGTATCCAATCGTTTAACTTTTGACAGATCACGCACATAAAGTTTACTAACAATTTTTGATACAATGTACTACAGGGTATACTGTAGAGTCCTTTTCATGAAAGAAGTCCCGCAGACGCAGCGCTGTAGTCGCGCGACATAATGTTGCCAGGCTTAAGAAAATCTTTTACCATACTTTTAATTTTATTAACAACCTACAAAAAATATTCTCAGAATATTTAATATAATATTAAAGTTCTATACAATTATAATTATTATGAAATGAAATGCAAGCAAGGTAAGCAGGTATTTCGTACCCTTTCTGTTCGGGTCAGGTTATTGTTGCATTTAGAAATTACTGTCATGTCAAATTTATAATGTCGTATTGTTTACCAACGAAAAATGAAATGAAGGTGTACATCATCATCATCATCATCTCAGCTGCATATAGTCCACTGCTGCACACAGGCCTATCATGGATTAACGGAACGACGATCGGTCGCAGCCTGTCTCCAGTGCTTCCCGGCGACCCCAAACCACGTTTGTCCGCACGCGGTCGCTACTTTAGGTATATATATATATATAATAAAACAAGAAAATTCTTCAAACTTTTATTGAATAATTGTGATCATCGGCCATACTAACGTCACTGTCGGAAGAGTGAATGTATTCAGAATCAGACTCTGTTTCACTATCACTAGCCGTAGATATGATAAATCGATCCATTTCTTCATCTATAACACCGTCATTTTTTATATATTCCTCCTCTAAATGTTCTACATGCTTGCACTGAGCGGCCCAATCTTCCGCTGTAATACTTTCAAAAGCCTCTTCCGTTATTTTTACGATTTCCTTAGGATCTTGGGCCACGTTTTTATCCGCCACCCGTCTTTTCACAAGGCTCCATATTTTTTCGATCGGATTGAGATCGCAGTGATAAGGCGGCAACTTTAGGACTTCGTGATTGTGTGATTTCAATAATTCATCAACAACATATGTTGGAGGTCCTTTGTTTTGTTTGACTAGGTCAAACAATACAGCCTTTGTCCACGTGTTTTCAAAATAAATTCCCTTTTCTTGCAGCCATTCTTGCATACTACTTTTTAAGCTCGACATTGTTGGTGCCTTGTTTACTTGAGTACAATGGTAAGGAGCATTGTCCATTACTATGAGAGATCTTTCAGGTAGGTTCGGAATCAATTTTTCATTCAACCATTTCAAAAAATTTGTAGCGTTCATGTCGTCGTGGTAATCTGAAGATTTGGATTGTGACTTAAACATCAACAATGCACCACTTATGAATCCATTTTCTGTTCCGGCATGAGCGATTGTCCAACGACTTCCCGATGAGTCTGAGACATACATACCTGGCTCCTCCTCACTCTGCCAACAACTTTTAGTGTGATACGTATTATGTATATAGGTCTCGTCTAAATATACAACCGGTTTTTTTTCTATGGTGCGATTTCATCGCATCCTTTCCAAATATCTGGTACGCCATGCAGTGATATCATAGCGTTCCATAAGCAGTTTACGTTTTGATTGGCATCGTTTATATTTGAAACCTATGCTGTGTAATATTCTGTGCAATGTTACAATGCTTCCCTGATGATTTATATCTTCTCTCAAAGCTGCGCGTAATTTACCCAATGTGGGCAATTCTTTCCTCACAACATAATAAAGTGAATTTTTTGTCTTATGGCGCACAAATCGAACCCATCCAAGTCGATTTTTTTGGGATGCGGGCGACTCTTTCCCGGGGTGACGATTTTCGTTGAAGTACTAGCCGCTTTTTTTCCTTCTTTTGTGATTCTTGACACCGTTTTCTCCGACACGCCTGCAATCATATTATACATGAATTAGCATAATTTGCACTTTTATTATAATTTAAGATCTTGTGTAATTATACTATTTTTACAAGTTAAGCTTAATATAATAATAATAAATAAATATTCCACAACATTATCTTGTAATGGAATCACAGTGGAATCTAGAATACGGATAAACATACTTGTATACTTTTCTTGTACACATCATATATAGAAACACCCAGACTAATGCATAGCGTAGTGGTAATTAATGTATAATTAATATTCTAATATTCTAGGACAATTTACACCTACTATAGAACCACCCAGACCAATGCAAATATTCATATTCATGCACACAAATATTTGTACTGAGTGGGAATCGAACCCGCGCCTCCTGCGTAGCAGTCGCGTGCACTACCACCACGCTACAGAGGTCGTCGTTACTTCATAGTTAAAATTAAAATATTATTGTCTCATAAATAAAAATACTAAACCAAATATTCCCATCTTAACGGCAAAAAATCTTCATATAGCAACCCTAAAAAGTACCTGTCATGGCGGCAACTCTCTTGTGAACATTGTTTACTGGTATCAAAACACCTTGATTCTGATGCTCCGCTTCACAGAATTCCTTCACCTTCAATATAATTTCTCGACCCGCACTTTTTACAACTTTTGGCATCGTAAACAATCCTATTAGCGCGCTTAATCCAATTAAAAACACAACAATATCTACCACAATACACACCCTTGATAACATCGACAATCGACAACATGGCTGATCTGTCAAATTTAGTTCCACAAATCACCGTGGGACTTCTTTTATGAAAAGGACTTTACTTCATCGACGGTCTCCGCCCACTTAGAGATGCGTCATTCGTAATTAATGACCACAGACTATAAAAACGGTTTTGAAATAAATCGATTATTGATCATATTAATAAAACATACAATAAAATTATATGGTCCCTGAAATACAGTTCACACTAGTTTGGGGACCAGGGAATTCATATTTACTGTCGACTGTATTTTTGTGTCAATAAAGACATTAAATTAAATTAATTAAATTAAAGAGATCCGATTCTCAGCACTCCATGGATTCACCGTGCGGTCGCCGGGTCCATAGCGTGGTACAGAGAGGAACACCATGACGGCGACTGGGACTTGCGACCCAGATGTAGGTTTAGGGTGGCCACCTTGTGATGCATCAGCGCTCACCTCCACCGTCAGCAGTGTTCCCCCCCCCTACCTATCCAAATTTGGTACGATCCTAACAATGCCGCTTTTGATATACGTTTTAATAAAGAGCTTACTGAAGCTCTTGGCAATCCGAGGTCTTTAAGTAAGTTGTACAGGGATTTAGCTGGAATTCCCCTGGCTCCTACTTCTACGGCATAGAGTTTAACCACGTAGCCGTTTTTGGTTAACTCGTTAGTCAAATCAAAGTATTTGTTTGTCTTTATAGCGTGGTCTTTAGGTATATTAGTTTCCCACGGTACTGTGAGTTCTACAAGCACTGCACGCTTATGCGATCGTGAAAAAAGGAATATATCGGGTCTGGATGATGAGGCACAGACATCCTCCGGTATCCTATAGTGCTTCTCATACGTGTCTACGAGTATTGTTCAGTCAACGGCAGCTATCAAAATTGAATATGGCTTTTGAGGTGATTTCTTTGAGCAGCCTTCCTTTACAAACGCAATGTCATTTCTTTGGTTTGTGGTTAATCCTTTTTTCGCTCTAGCTACCGCCAAACTTACAGCCTCACGTATGATTTCTAATACCTTATCATGACGGCGCGAATAATGACCCCGGTCTAATAGCGTTTTACAACCCACTAGTAGGTGCCTAGCCGTACCAGTTGCTTCACCACATGAGTTACATGTTTTATCTGTGGCTTTTCCCCATCTGACCAGATTGCTTTGGTCGGGGAGGGTCAACTGGAATGCATTTAGGTAAAATTTAAGTAAGGCCGGTGACCAGTCGTATATTATGGTACGCCATTTTAAGGCTATGGGAATACAAAATTCACCTAGGGTCAACCATTCGTTTTGCATTTCTAGGTTCATTGCGTGCACCTTGTAGGTGTTGTTTTCGTCTGCTTGAAGAAAAGATTTTGTTATTTCTTTATCTGTTTGTCTCTGAATATTACCTAGACCTACTCTACCAGTCTGCGAGCCTATCATGAATCTTTTATGGAACTGGAGGCGTGATTCGAGCTCCGATGCATTTTTATCTTTTGGAAGGACTTTTACTATTTCGTCTTTAGATTCCGATAAGATCATAATAATTGTTAATAAATGTTAATATTATCCTAGAATGTAAGTATACAGAATAATACTGATACAACGAGCGTCGATATCTCGAAAACTACTCAACGACTCTTCCAGAAATTAAAACGCATTGCTAGTGTTGAAGTACTCTACCGATTAGTGTAGAACAATCTAGAATTGCCAACACAAGTCGCACCTACCTCGTATACCTATACCTTTTTTTTTGTTTTTTTTTTTTTTATCGTGCGGTAATCCCTTCGGATACCCCCCCGCCGGCCAGCGGGGGCGGTTATGTCGGGCTTGCACCGACTAAAACCGCACGCCGTCTCGGGTCTTCAGACGCCGGGGTGTAAGGTTACCCATAGAGCATATCCCTCGCACCCCGGCTGACCCTGGGCCATCTCAGCACTAACAGCATCGCTCATCCTGTCTCCTCTGAAAGCAGAGGAGTACGGAGAGCGATGTGTTTCCGCCACGTTGGGTATTGGCCGACGATCAATGCCAACCCTATGAAGGGGTGAAGGGGAAGCCATTGACCGGCGCCCAGGGTGTACCGGCCGCTCCGATTCCGTTCCCCCCGGACTGCAGCGGGATCGGAATCGGAGCGACACTCGAGGAGGTTACCCAACACACACCCCTCGTATACCTATACCTACTTCTTAATGCAAGATTGTAGGTATTTACCTACAATCTTGAATACAAGGTTATTCACCTTGAATGTTGGCGCGTCTGTACCTAATACTGTTGTGTAGGTACCTATCTCGAACGCTCTACTTAATTACCTAACGTGCCTTATCTCTAGATGATTCTGGAACATTTTACCTTCCTAATTAAGAGCTATGAAAGGCGCCCGGATATCGACGCGAAGTCAGTTAATTTTCGGAAGTGAAAGCGAAGACATCATACCGAAGCAGTTCAACAGGATTATACCTGCGACCTAAGTAACGACTGTGGACTACTGTGAACTGCTGAGCGACTTGAACTGTTGAAGAGTACTATGTGTGTTAGTTATTTAGTTATCTAGTTTGTGGTGAGCGAATAAACCTCTTCGTTGTATAAACGGCATTTAATTGTACCCCGCGCACGTAACAATAATAATACTGCAAACACTGCAATATTATATATCACTTTTTGCGGTGAAATGCGCTGTGTGCTGGGAATACAGACTTCAAGCCTAGTTCAGTAGCAGATGATACCTATTAGACAATAAAATATTTAATAAATGTAAACTTATTACTAACTTAGTGCATAAGAGGACGTCTGTAATAATATTTTCGAGACAATAAATATTTATTTATTATTATTAATGTTATAACATCGGATTAGCTTAGTTGTAGTTGCCCTTTGACCGAAATTCGACTTCAAGCCAAATAAAGAAATGTAGAAAAGTGCTACTCTAACTTAGAGAATATTTACTAGTGCAATCGCGCCATGAAGTAAATCCTGGACCACCTTAGAAATGCTTATCCAAAAGAGAATAGACTTAATTAGCCCAAAGATCACTCCAATACAGATTTCTTAAATTCACCGTACAAATTTGATGTTTAAAAATGTTTTAATTATAGTTTATATTTGTACACGGAATGGTCACTGATACACTATACTATAGTAGTGTTGATAACTTATAACTTGGTTGATAAGAGTTTACTTTTGCACAGTTTTGTAATTAACATTACGGACACAACCGGTAACACGTCTGCTCACAACGACTCACACGCGGGGGGGGGGGGGGGTGGTATTATAGGATTAATTAATAGGATTTTTTATGTATTCACAATTTTTATAGTTTTTTATTACTAATTTATTTGAGTATTAATCAAAGTTTCATTCAAGTACGGATTACATAATACATTAGTTACAAAAACTGATTGGTAGCGCAATTTATATAATACAGTACACAGTTCTGATATCAGACTGTAGGGGTTTTTATCGTTTGAACCTATGGCTAACTCAATTATGTCATTTGGCGTCAAATTACTTATAAAAGAGTCGTTGCAGCTGCTAAGGACTTGAGCACTTGTTGCAATTGGTTTGATAGTGGATGTAACGCCATATGTGTCATTCCATTTGTTCCTTCGCATTTTTATAATGTTTTGCGCTAATCCCTGAATCTGTTGGTCTCCAAAAACATATACCTATATTACGCTTAGTGTCAGTTTGTGCTTCTTTATTCGATTGCACCTTGTTCATCTGAACACTTTCTTGTGAACGGTATGTGTCGCTATTTGGTGTATGAACCATATTAGTTTTATTTCTCCTCTGTGGCGATAAAATAGGATAGTGCAAAGGGGTCGTCATTTTTTTATGTGGAGTTATAATTGTCTTCTTTGGGGTTCTGTCAGTAGTAATTCTCAATGTGGCTTTTTTAATTACCTTTTGTTTACTATTTAAGTTGTCGATCGTGTTTTTAGCTCAGTGTTTTCTAGGGACAACTGTGTTATTTCGTTATGAGCGGATATCAACTCGGCCTTTAGTTGCTCCATCTCGTTTTTGAGGTTTAATATTTCTTCTGATTCGACATCAACTGATATTAAACTCAGACTATGTGTTGCGCCATCTAGTGTTGAGTTCAAGGAACTACCACTTTCATTTATTGATGTTGTAGATTTTGACAGTTGTCGAGTTCTACGTAAAGTAATGTTGTCGAAGAAATTCATCATGAAGTTGCAACAATGCACAAAAAGACCTTTCGTAGATTAGTAGGATTTGAACCGTACTGAAAGTACTGTTCTTTTATATTATTCTATTTCAAAAGGTCCAAAGGTCAATTTTTGAATAAATTGGTGAAGGTACTTTGTTTTCAACGGTTCAAATTTATGAGTATATAAAAATTATATCAACCGTCTAACCTTTTCCTCACTTTCCTATAATATATTTTAGCACATATATACACTAGTTTTATGTCCTTTTATTTAATATATCACTGTTTTGATTGCTTAAATAGTTATATTGTGACTTCCTTCACTAATTTGTTTAATTATACTTATGTTATTGGCGATATTGTAATGCACTGTTCTTTTTGCTTTCCGCTTTATATAATCTTTCACCAACGTTGTATGATAATTATTGCACATAAATTAACTGACGACGTAAATAATTACACTCAAAAACTACTATTTACTATTTTAAAATGAAAATATATACAGAGCCGATGTTGACGTGACAGCTAGCGCCATCTGACCCTAAAACATAAAATTGATATTCAGAGGCATGCAGTAGTAGTATTTGGTAGTGTTAAAGGTTCATGTCATTTAAAATAATGCCGCTGGTAGGTACTGTTCCTAATATTTAGTACCAGCATATGTTATACGTCTTTTAGTACCAATGTCAATCATTACAAATTCGTGTATTGAATCGACTTATGTCATAAAACATTTAATGTTATTCTGCCGATACATGACTTAGTTTTAATATTTGTGCAATGAGTGACTACTTACTTATTTACACAACTTATACTTTACAGAAAACAGTGTGCTAATATTAGCATTGTATTCGCAAAATTTCCAATCTCAACTTGTTATCATTGGATTTGTACATCTGGCACATTCTCTTCGATGTGGCATTTACGCTATACCCTTTCCAATACGGGCCTCGGAGGGGGCCACCTGCGGGAACCAGCATAACCGTAGGGGGCGAAAGCATCGGCATCGAGCCCACGATGAAGTACCTTGGGCTCGTACTCGATTGCCGATGGGACTTCGGACCTCATCTCCGAAGTCTGGTCCCGAAACTAAGGGGGGCTGCGGCCGTGCTATCGCGTCTGATGCCCAACGTCAAGGGACCCAACGCCCCCACTAGGAGACTGTACCTGGGGATCGTGCAAAGCATGGCCCTATACGGGGCTCCCGTATGGGCGGAGACTCTGGCGGCCCGCAACGTGGCTGTTCTAAACAGCCCGTTGAAGGCGATGGCCGTCAGAGTCATCAGGGGGTATCGCACGATCTCCGTCGAGGTGGCATGTCTCCTAGCCGGGACCCCTCCATGGGACCTGGAAGCGAGAGCCCTTGCGCTACTGTACCAGTGGCGCAAGGAGGCGCTGGAGCGGGGCCATAGGCCGGAGCCCCGAGAAATCAGGGCTCAGCGGTCCCTGCTCCGCCAGGTACTCATGGAGACATGGAGGGTGCGACTTGAGCCCCCAAGGTGGGGGAACCACCATTGCGGCGGTGAGACCGATCATGAAGGAGTGGTTGGAGAGGGACCATGGGGACCTCTCCTACCGGATGTGCCAGATGGTTACCAGACACAGGTGTTTCGGTAAGTATCTGTGGCGCATCCACCGGGAGACAACGCCGCAGTGACAGCACTGCGAGGATCCTGGCGAAGACACAGCGCTCCACACGTTGGTGGAGTGCCCTGCATGGGCGAGTCAACGCCGGGATCTCGTTGCGGTCCTGGACGTGGACGTTCTCTCGTTGGAGACCATGATGAGGGCCGTGGTCTCCGACGGGAGCAAGTGGCACGCCGCCGCCTCTTTCTGCGAGCAGGTAATGCGCGCGAAAGAGACGGCGGAGAGGGAACGGGAGAGAACACTGCCCCTCGAGTTCCGCAGTCTGCGGCGAGGACGCCGCAGACTCATCTGCACCCGGGACTACCAACCTCCATGATCGGGGCCTGAGGACGGCCGACTCGCCGTCCTTACAGAAGCAGGCCGTGGAGGAGGCGTGTCGTATGTGCCCTACACACGCCTGCCAACTCACCGAAGTGGGATAAAACTCGACCCCACCAGGCGAGGCCGCGATGCGGCCAAAGTCCGCCGGCAACCCTGGGATTATTCTTTCGAGGGCTTACCCGGGGTGCCCGGCAACGGACACTTGGGGAGGACATCGTGCGGTTTTAGTCGATACACGACATAACCACCCCCGCTGACCGGCGGGGGGGGGGGTAACCGAAAGGATTTCCGCACGTAAAAAAAAAAAGCGGCGCACAACTTTTGCAAAAAACACTTCGCCCAAAATATAACGGGACTTATCCACCTATTCGGATCAAAAGTCCTAGCGACAGTGGATAACAACGATCTTTTGGAACAACTAGCGCGGTGTTACGAGTGACGAGCTACCAAAGGCTTACCCAAAAATTTTGGGCAACGGAATCCATTGTGGTCCTCCTGCTTACAAAAGGTGTAGCCATCCAAACCCTCCTGAGCTGCCGCAAATCAAGGACCCGGTGCCCTCGCAACTGGATTGTGCGAAGATTTAGCAGGGACGCGAACCTGACGCTGAGCAGGAACCAAATCGCGTGACAAACCTCCCTCTGCAGTATCGATGCGGCGACATTCGTCCTCCAAGAACCGCTGCAGATCGTTGTAGGAGGAGAGGTGAGAAGAGGCCCAGACGCTTCAATGCATTCCAACGGCGTACGCGAGCCAGTATCCTGGTCTTCTCCTTTACCAGTCCTGCATCCTTCGCAAACCGGGACCTCTGCTCCGGAGTAACCTTAACGTCGTATTAACGTCAATGTAGGTCCCAGACTTCGTGTGGACTGCTTCTAAATCACTCATACGTCCACCAATCTCCGATTCTCGATCCAACAGAGCATCCTGACGATCGGACCTAGGGATGAGGGCAGCAACGGACGTAAACCAGTTCAAGTAAGTGGACAAAACCGCTTGGCATTTAGCTAGAGAAGTCAGATCTGCCATGTTATCAAATTAACAAAACAAAAAAAATCAAGAATATAAATTTAAAAAAAAAATAACTGACATGCGTGCCGTGGGATCGGTAACCACGCTCTGCTACCAGTGTTCAGTGCGTAAACCGAGCGAGCGCAGTAATAAAAAAGGACAACAGCTCTGCTACCAGTCTCCTTTAACCCGGAAACTAGGGTGAGGAGTGAGACCGTGAGCAGGTAGTATATTCAAGCCGTAGCCCCACCACTCACTTTCACGCAATCACTACTTCGTTCCGAAGCGTGATCTAAAGCGTGACAGTGGAAACGCAAATAAAACTAAAACTTAATATCTAACTAAAATGAAGTGTCTAATAATCCGAATTTACACAAATGTGCAGGCAACCAACGGTACAAAAAACCATTAATCAAACACAGGAAGTCGGTACAAATCTAAAACGTTCTCAAACAAAAAAAACCAACGTAAGGTCAGACTTGGCAATTTCAAAATCGCAATACGAAATTTCTAGTTATAGTTACAGCAAGTAAACACAGATAAACATCTATTCAGACCTCACGGCGGGTCCGATCAAACACATGAAAAACACCAAATGAAATTTAAACAGATTTTTAGCAAGTACTTGTTTCCATAATCAAATTAAGCCGCAATTGACATCCGATCGAAATCGACCAGGAAATATTGATAACAATTAATTTTGATAACAATTCTAGGTTTTAATAGTCAAATTCAATGTCACCAACAAGCAAAATAGCAATGATAAATTAACAAAGCTGCCGTGAATCAAAATGGTGAACTTGAACCGCGTGTCAAGTTTCAAATGGTAAACAAATTAAATCAATCCGTTATTTATCATAAACAGGCGTAAACAATGCACAAAATATCAAGAAATGCGTCATGCTGTTTTCTGTTCGACCCCAGGAATTTTACAGTAACTTCAATTAAGTATGTTTTAATCTTAGGGCCCTTGAATACTAGCGTTTGTCCAGCGTAGGCAGATGACTGCAGGGGAAAAACCACGACAGCTTATTAAATGCTGCGGCAGCGCAGCGTACATATGTTCTCCAGCAGAGACACCGCGGCAACGCGATGCGCACGTCAAGGTGTCGCGGCGTCTGCGCTGTGCATACGTTCATCGAAAGTCTACGCTGAATAAACACTAGTGCGAAGGGGTACTACTGTAGGCATATATAAAAGTAGACGAACACTTTTCGATTTATACGCCCAAAAACAGTACAGACTTGACAGTCGTTTCATTGAATATGTCAAAAATTACTCCAAGGTATTCAAAAAAGTATGTAGACAAGCGAAGGCCATTCATATTAAAAGGAAAATAATTGAGGCTCCCAATAAAATGAAAGAAACTTGGAAAGTTATTAACAAAGAGTCTGGTAAATGTAAAGTGAGGGATACTGTTACTAAAATTAAATTAGAAAACAAGAATATAACCTCTCCGAAGGATATTGTAAACGCTTTTGAAGATTATTTTACCAATATTCCATTGCAACTCACTTCCTCTATTAACTCTAGCGCTGACAGTGCTGTGGCCCTTGTTGAGAGTAATATTAGTTCTTCTAAATTTAAGTTCAAACATATTGATCCCAATGACATTTTAAAAGCATTTAAAAATCTAAAAATAAAAATGTCTGAGGATTACTGGGGCATGTCAGTTAGTTTAATTAGTCATATAATTAATATCATTGCACCTGATCTAGCACTCATATTTAATGAATGTATAGATGAAGGCACATTTCCTAATTTAATGAAACACAGTAAACTAATACCATTATTTAAGAAAGGATCTAAGTCGGAACTTGGAAACTACCGCCCCATCTCTATTTTGCCAGCTCTGAGTAAGGTGTTTGAGAGAGTGATGCTCAATCAGATGCAACTGTACTTTAAGACCAACAATCTTTTCCATAGCCAACAATATGGCTTTACTGGCGGGAAATCTACCACCGATGCGGGAGTGGCTCTAGTCAGCCTAATTTACGACGCTTGGGAGGGATCGCAGGATGCTATTGGGGTATTCTGTGATCTTTCTAAAGCATTTGATTGTGTTGACCATCAAACACTCTTGCTCAAGCTACGTCGATATGGATTTGATGAGAAATCAATAGAACTATTAAAATCATACTTAACAGATAGGCTTCAGACTGTTGTTGTGAATAACGTCAAGTCAAACGGATCAAACGTCAAAATAGGCGTACCACAGGGATCAATCCTAGGACCTTTTCTCTTCTTGGTGTATGTCAATGACCTGCCTTATACGATCGAGGCTCAAGCTGGCATAGTACTGTTTGCAGATGATACATCACTGATATTCAAAGTAGATCGGCGTAGTACAGATGCGAGTAATATTAATAATATTTTGAACGCCATTTCAAATTGGTTTTATGCAAACAACCTATTGTTGAATGCAGAAAAGACCAAATGCATTAAGTTTACACTGCCTAATGTGAGGCAAGCACACGTTAATGTCGTGCTGGAGGGGCAAAGGTTGGAATTTGTAAACAGCACTACTTTTCTAGGCATAACACTAGATTCGAAATTGCAATGGGGTGACCATATCACTATTTTGGCCAATAAACTCAGTTCTGCTGCTTATGCTGTCAGACGGATTAGGCAGTTGACAGATGAACCTACTGCTAGGCTGGTATATTTTAGTTATTTTCATAGTCTGATGTCTTATGGAATACTACTTTGGGGGAATGCAGCAGATTTAGAAACTATATTTATACTACAAAAGAGGGCAGTTCGTGCCATTTATTGTTTAGGCAAGAGAGATTCTCTTAGGGAACGATTTAAAAAGACTAATATTTTAACTGTAGCTTCCCAATATATATTCGAGAACATACTGTATGTCAGGAAAAATATATCCAATTTTACAAAAGTAAGTGACATTACAGACAGAAATCTGCGTAATAAAAATAAACTTATCCTTCCATGTTATCGGCTTAGCAAAGTTAGTGATTCTTTTAGGGGGGAAGGTATACGCTTTTATAACAAATTGCCTGAATCGGTCCTTGGTATGCCTGACAATAAATTTAAAACCTTTGTTAAGACCACCTTATGTAAAAAAGCATACTATAGGACAGATGATTATCTTAAAGACAAAAATGTCTGGTTTGAGCATGGTGCAGGCTCCTCCTAAAATGCTAAAATGTTACAACTACAGCATAGTATTGTAGTAGGCACGCGACCTTTTTACCATATTTTAACTTTTTTCAATTATTTGAACGATTAACTTGGGTTAAATTTTATTATAACGTTTTTTTATTATATACCTTTATTTATCTTGACACGAGACAAAAATGTACATTCGTCCATATTTAGTCTTAAGAAATCACTATTATAAGCTGACGTCTCGAAAATGCCGCAGTGGAGTTTGTTGCGCCGTTTCTTCTCCACTAGCGCCTAGGAAGCGGTGGTAAACTTAGTATTAAGCAATTATTGACGTCAAAAAGATGTAATTACGTTGCACTATTTTGAAAAATAAAGACTTTGACTTTGACTTTGACTTTCTTATTGTCTATTAAATTGTAATTGCAAAGTATCACCAGTGGGCTAATATACATAAAGGTGAAGTTTAAGTATGGTAATAATACCTAATTCACATTAAATAAACATCGCTTTACGTAAAACAATAAGTTTATAAATATAAGTACATAATTATTTACGTGACAGTGATACATATACTCTGATCGTTACCTGATAACTAAGGTCGGCCTAAGGTTAGTTTGAGCGTAGAATAACAGGATCGCATCTTTTCATTCATTAATAGCCAAAACCCTATTACAAGGATAAACCCAAATTTTGACGTGACAAATCTGATAATACGACAATTAGTTAAACATCAAAATCATCCTTAATTTTACCTGGTTACCCTATTTAAATCTCACCCTCTTAGGCAATGGGCCGGTTCTCCCAAAAATCCATTTTGTCATAAAATAACAAACACTAGGTACCTTTTATTTTTTATGTGGTTATGTGCGGCTTGAACCGACTAAAATCGCATGCCGTCTCGGGTCTACAGACGCCTACTAACTTTTAAACTATCGCGTTTCATCATATACAATAATGTTAACGGAAATTAATGGAATCATGGTAATAGGTAGGTATATGTTACCTATACCACGATCTTGTTAGTTCCCGGTAATATAAAACTAACATAAAACTTAATCTATAGCTACTACAAACGATTCAATATTTAACTGATTTAGCCATCGTTGGTAGTTATGAAAATGGGCCTTTAGAGCAGTTAAGTAGACAGTGTACAGCTCCATCACTTTCTCTCAACTGCGCTGCCCGAAATTTAATTGTTTTAAGCGGGTCGTGGTAAGTTCTGTATCATCGTCAAGTCCATATTTATACGGAAATTGGGTTTCCCCTTTGAGTTTGTATCCTTTCGATTGTAAATGTGGTGTGTGGTGTGGTTAAGATGCTAATATATAACAGCTGAAAATTTTAACTAACTACTAATATTATACTGTGGAAGTTTCTGAGGATGAATGATTGTTGCAAAAAAGGCTGAGTGGATTTGATTGTAATTCTACACCGACTTAGATTATAGTGTGGAAAACACATGGACTTATTTTTTTCATCTCGGGAATAGAATATAATATAATTCCTGTGCGTTACAGGAGTAGTATATCACGCGAGTGAAGCATTCTTTTTTACCGGTACCAATCCCTCACACACTACTGTCAATTCTGGTGTACAGAAGTAACTGTAGTAGGTGACTACTGTAACTCCTGTACACCAGGATCGACATCAGTGACCCTGGAATACACCGAGTAATGACACTCTGGAAGTTTCAGGAAAAGTTACACTGTCTTGAAACCCGCAACGAAGATAATCAGAAGAAAATTGGAGAAGTTGGATATATAAGCCTATCTAAATATTCATCCAATCTAAAAATTATTAAGATGACTCAAATACCACAACAATATGAGCCACCGTATGTTCCGACTCCATCGCAGGATAATGGTACAAGAATCGTTATATCCGGCATGTCTGGCCTTTATCCGCAGTCAAATAATATCAAGGAGTTTTCTGAAATATTGTACAATGGGGTAAGTATTAGAACCAAATCTTTTATACATTAATACATTTTTATACTGGCTTTACCTTCTAAGGTAATTCATATTAGCACTTAGGGACCCCACGAGTGAGAGAATTGAGGCAATATTATCGTCGTGTGTTTCTATACGCTCTCTGAGTAACTATCTCCACGAGCGAGAGAATTACCGAGAGTGTGTAGAACAATGTGGCATGACGATAATATCGTTGCGATTCTCTCACTCGTGGAGACAGCCCTTAAGACATGCAGAATTGAGATGACATACGCCCCTTAAAGTATCTGCGACGGTAGGCAGAAAGAAGCACGGGTGTTGGTGAAGAATTCTAAGTCTTCATAGTATGGCAAAAAAGAGAGGCACCGAACCATCCTAGATGGAATTGTTTGCCAGATACTGTCGGAGCTAAGTCATTTACCTTCATATGGTCACGAGACTGACACCTCAACCCTGCATGTGTTGTTCTGGATAAGGAAGGGAGGTGGCCTTAAATGGCAGAGGTCATCGCACCATTGCCAAAAAGGCAACGTCTCTACAGAACTGCAAGGGTTCAAGCTGACCTCAGCAATGTGGACTGCACATCGCTGAAACCCGTGCGTCTAGTAAGTAAGCGTCTTATAAGTATTGTGCTGAAGTACTGGGCAATATTAGTAATTTCGGTTACTAATATTCTTTAAAATATATATATATATATAAGTTATGTTATGTTATATAGACACCGCTGCTCCGCTCCGTTGTGAGAAAACCGTCTCACCATATTCAAAAATTAAAGTTTTCGTGACCGTCTCGATGTTGTTTATAGTGTTCAGTTTGCAATGAACATTTATACCGAGTATAATTAGGTTGTCCTGCAGTAATAGTGATGTATTCCGATGAGTAGTGAAGTGAAGGAAAGAAGATACCTCAGACGTAAACGAACATGTCTGTCTTCTTAGCATTGAACTCGACCAGGTTCTCAGAACCTCATTGAGAATTGCGATTTAGGACCCAATCAAGCTCAGTGACAAGAAGCCGTTGTTTAGTTATTTCAAATTATATGTTGAATTTAGGTGAACCCAGTGACGGAAAAAGATCTTCGTTTCAAGTATAATCATCCAGAAGTGCAGCAACATGCAGGAAGTATTCCAAACCTCAGTTACTTTGACGCTCATTTTTTTAAAGTGCATTATCGTCTCGCTAATGCCATGGATCCTATGGCGAAGAAGGTATTAGAGCAGGCTTATCAGGCTATCTATGACGCCGGTAAGTCAATCATTGAATATTTTCTTTAAAAATATTGTTCTAACAATTATAAATCTTCTTACGTTAATATTTTCTCTGATTGATCTTTTTACTCGATTGAAAGGAAAGGTTTATGACTTTCCTTGGCATCTTGTAAGTTTGTAATACTCTATATCACCTCATATCACACTAGATACGGGGGCGTGCAGGGCCCCAACAACATCCTTGAGGCTCAAGCCAACCTCACCTGTAAGTTTGTGCTCCTGCTAAGCAACGGACCAGGCTCTGGCGCAGGCTTTTATCTCGGGGTTGCGACCATAGTCCAATATATAAACAATAGACTGACAATCCCTAGGACAGTATCGTACTTCGATAATTAATAAGCTTAATGTTAATTAGATGTCGTGTATTAAATCGTAAATTTCAACGAAATGAAACTCGAATACCTACAAACCTTTAACTTTTGTCCTTTCACAATCGTATTGTAACCCCTTTTTCTCACTGGGGTTACACACCGGCTAGTCCAGGTGAGCAACGGAGTTTCCTAATCCCAGGGCGCCTTTCTCAGGGATTAGGAAACTCCGTTGCTCACCAATCCCAGGGCGCCTTTCTCAGTCCCCGAGGGGGCCATCTCGAAACCGGAGATGGCCCAGGGTCAGTCGGGGTGCGAGGGATATGCTCTATGGGCAACCTGACACCCCGGCGTCTGTAGACCCGAGACGGCGTGCGGTTTTAGTCGGTTCAAGCCCGACATAACCACCCCGCTGGCACGCGGGGGGGTATCCGAAGGGATTTCCGCACGAAAAAAAAAAAAAAAGGGCGCCTTTCTCAGAGGTTCTAGGTGGTGCACAGGTCAGCTGATCTCCAATGAAACGCAATGCACAGTTGTACATACATATATTTATATACAGAGAAATAACACAGTCACTGATAGTTATTCAGAATTATTACACATTAAGTAGGAACACAAATATAAATAGAAGTGAGTTTAGGAGGTCATATTATACAGACATATACATAAAACAATCTTCTCAGCAAGACAGCAGCACACAGTTATTGGCACAATTATATATAGATAATGATGTGTGTAGATATTTCTACCTGATGCCAGCCAGTAGTAGCACACTCAGATGTACAATACACCAGCCTCACGCCGGTCAGCAGTAATGAAGTGTCCAGTTACTGTTATGTGAAATGAGTACTTGACCTTATATAATTCAGGTATTCTTGGGACCGTCAGTGGTTGGGGGACCGGCAGAGCAGATTCCGGAGTTTCCCTGGTGATCAGCTTTCCCAAGGTCTAGGTCTCCAAGCCACCACGATTGTCACCTCAAAGTCTCTGCCCTCAAAATTGTATACAGGGATCTTTCCCAGAACTAACAACCCTGTTATGAAGATACACAACTTTTATCAATAACACATCTCCATTATGCGAATAGACTAACAGCAATTAAAAAAACAACTTACCAGATCTAATCTGGGAACACACACGAACTATAACCTCCAAACTGAAGATAATTTATGTTTTCAATCCAATAACTTCACACGATATTTTCAGAGGAGATGACTAATGACCTCTCAAACAACAAATGAATCATAGGGTCACTGCGATCATCCTTATATATAAAATTAATTCTAGATCCTGCCAGAAAGATACCTATGCGGATATCCCGCTGGAAACTTCTCTAAGAGTGACTTGACAACAATAATTGATACGACCGCATAACACACGCCCTCTGACGGGGAGACGCTACAGTCAGCCACATCGATGCAACCACCGTAGTTGCGACCGTGTCCCACAGATGGCGCTAACCACAATTAATTCTATATTTCAATTAATTCTGTATATTCAGTATTGTAATTGTTACACCATCCCCCCTCTTAACAGTATTTCCTGTGGGCGCGATACGCAGGGAATACACCGTAAAGACACAACAAAACAAAAGGAATGCTAAAATAAACAAAGTATATCGATTCCCAGAGAAACAAACTTACTATCAAACTAAGAGACCATACACTTTACTAGACACCGACTCTTGTAGTGGTTAGGTGAAACACCCAGAGTCGAGCTGCCTTACACAGAAAACTAATGCAGGTGTACGGACGACTCGACAACGTGCCACTATCAATGGACACGCTTATACAAAGAGATGACCACCGTCAGCTATGCCGCTTCGACCACACATGGCACTAGCCTTGCAAGCAAAGACCTATTGCCCTGTAGTCGAAATATTACTAACGGCAGAGACAGGAGAGAGGGTTGACTGATCCTCTTCCTTATACTTCAGAATATCCTTGATAATATGGTACTCGCCCAGATCCTTGCCTTCCAAATCGGATAATCTGTACACTAATGGGGATCGCTTAGCAGACACCACACATTTCAGGAACTTAGGGGCTAACTTAGCGGTAAAGTTCTTTGCCTTATTCGACAGGTAGAACGTTCGTTTATAAACTATTTGTCCCACTTTCAGCTCTACATGCCTCTTTCTGAAGTTGTAATATTTCTCATTACGCTGGTGGGCAACGTTTAAATGTTTCCGCACCTGATCGTAAAAGCGATGAAGTTCCTTCAGCTTGGCACCGAATGCAGAGGGATCGTCAATGGAGACTGAATGAGGGTGGCAAGTAATGTCCGACTGTCTATAAAGAACCCCATCCCCAATAAATTCCCTACCATGTACTAGGAAAAATGGGGTGAAACGAGTCGCTTCGCTCACTGCAGTGTTCAGTGCGCACTGCAGTTCGATTAGGTATTCGTCCCATTTCTTGTGTTGAGACTTTACATAACACGAGATGGCTTGTACTACGTTTCGGATGGCACGTTCTGCTTGGTTTGTCTGGGCATGATACCTAGGGTTATAATAAATATTTGGCACGTTATATTTCGTTAAGAGATCTTTAAATTGCTTACTGACGAACTGAGGACCGTTATCCATATAAATAGTCTTACAGACTCCATGCACGAGAAACACACTCTTTTCAATGAATCTCGCGACCATCGCGCCTGTTGCAACCCTGATAAGACACAACATGACGTATTTACTAAAATAGTCGGAGACCACAATCAGATGTACATTTCTATTGCTAGAAGTGGGGAAGGGACCAAGCAAATCAACAGAGATGGCTTCAAATGGCCTCGACACGCGCTTCGGACTACCCATGAGGCCAGGACTTTTTAGCTTATGGAACCACAGTAAAGAGGCATGGTCAGTGACTATAGTGCACTTTTTTCCCTCTACATACTGCCTAAACTGTTCCAACGCGAAAATCACGGCCAGAAGCTCCCTCTCGGTAGTGCTATAGTTCACTTCGTTCTTGTTGAGAGAACGGCTGCACAACGCGACAGGGTGCTCTACTCCGTCGTGAGTTTGCGTCAGCACCGCAGCAACAGAGTAAGCGGACGCATCGCTAAGTATACGGAAAGGTAAATCAAAATTATGCATCTTTAAGATAGGAGCAGAGACCAGAGCCGACTTAAGCAGGTTGAAGGACTGCTCAGTCTCAGGGGTCCATACAAACTCCACATTCTTCGATTTTAATTTACATAAGGGTTTGCTAATTCGAGAGAAATCATTCACAAAACGACGGTACCAGCCAGCCATTCCGAGGAACCTCTTCACTTTCTTAGAGTTAGTAGGAGTGGGATAATTGAGGATAACCTCAACTTTACCCGGGTCCGTCCGCAAGCCGTGCTTGTCAACATGGTACCCCAGGTATTTCAATTCACTCCGACAAAAGTGTGATTTTACCATATTGATGGTCAGGCCTGCATCCTTCAGTCGCTGATAGACTCTATTTAAGAGCTCTACATGCTCCTCAAAGGTGCTCGATACGCAGACTATGTCATCTTGAAATGAGAATACCTTATTGTCAAACTCGGGGCCAAACAGACGGTCCATTAGACGCTGCATGGTTGAACTCGCACCGACTAGCCCGAAGCACATTACATTGAAATGAAACAGCCCCCTTCTGGGAACTGTGAAAGCAGTCTTCTCAGCGGACTGGGGAGAGTCGAACGGAATCTGCCAGTAGGCCGCACTCAAATCTATAAAGGTTAAGTACTTAGCATTATTCAGATGGTCTAGAATTTGATTAATGTACGGCAACGGATAGGCATCACTTTTTGATACTGAGTTGAGCTTCTGAGAGTCCAAGCACAGTCTAAGATCACCATTCGCCTTCTCCACCATTACCACTGGTGAATTCCAGGCGGATTGAGACGGGGTCACTACACCCATCTCTAGCATCCGGTCCAATTCAGCTTCCAGGGCTCTTCTGTTTGTGGGGAGAGAGCGGATAGTAACGCTGCTTGATCGGCTTGCTGTCCCCAGTATCTATGATATGGTGTTCCAGCGTAGTACGACCTAAGCCCACCTTCTCCGTATTCAATGAATCAAATTTGGTGATGACCTCGTTGATTACACCCCTCTGCTTCGAGGTCAAATTGTTGTAGTCCTCGAGGCCACCATTAAGAGAAACAGACTCTATAGGATTTTTATCACTAAATCTACCCAAACTAATATTTTGTGAAATTAACTTATCACCTAACTTAAACTGTTGCCAAAAATCCACACCAAATATCATAGAAGTGGTTATTTCTGGAACAACATAAAACTTAACAACTTGGATTACCGAATTGTATTCTATAGGCAGAGAAATACAACCCAGACATTGCAAGTAAGTGCTGTCTGCAGTTGAAATACGAAAACTCGGGTTGATTTTCTCAACCTCAAACCCGAGCTCCAGAAAGGTGCGGTGCGCTCGTTTTTCGAGCACAGAGCAGGAGGCACCAGAATCAAGAAGGCCCAAGACATTTGAATTTAAAATCTTAATAACTAAGTAGGGTCTAACATCGTTATCCCGTTTAGTAAACAGGACCTTACTAGAAGAGAACTCAGAAATGGGGTAGCACTCAGATTTTCTAACAAGGCCCTGGCCTACGCGTTTTTTGAATGGCTAGAGCATTGTGAGCATTCTGGGGTCTTGACTCCTTTGAGACCACACCGGAAACACACCACCTCTTTAGACCGTGTGCAGCCGTATGTAGTGTGACCGCTGTCTCCGCAACGAAAGCATTTGCGTTCGTGAAGGGCAGCCGGAGTCCCCACTGCAGACACCTGTTTCGTCGGCTTTGGTGCGCTCTTATCCTTCCGCTGATGTAGGTCGGAAGATACCTCAAATTTGTCAAGAACAGGCTCATTGAATGCTTCAGCCCTTGCACGCGCCAGCTCCAGGCGCTTAGCCCGCGCATGCTTTACTAGGTAACGATCAAGTCGGTTACGTCCTCGAATGTGAAAGTCTACATAGCTCGTTTCGACTTCCTTGGTCATACCACTGACACTTTCAATGCGGAGACGCTCTTGACAAGTGGGCTACGCACCGATGCGCGCTGCCACCTCTCCATCAATTAGCGTCGCCGTACTGCCCTCGTCGAGTAGCGCTGTCATCTCGAACTCGCCGTCGGGACCCTCGAGTACAATTGGCACCACTTTCAGCAGGCCGCGGGGACGTGACGTCGATGGCAGAGACCCTGTTGCATTAATTAAACTATTAGACGTATTCGTGATCTTAACGGCAGACTCGGTTTTGATGTCGGTACTGTCCATGTGGCTAGGCTCAATAGCTTTAGCAGAAGACACTTGTGTATTATTGCACTTTCCATGGGGTACCACGCTAACTTTAGCATCGGAAGTTCCTGTGCCGTGAAGAAGTGCGTTGTGACGTCTTGAACATCCATCAACTCCACAGTGTTTAGCGCGGCAGTTGTTCCCCGTATGCGGATTCGACTTAAGGCAGCGGTAACACACTTTACTCTCACGTACTCATCGCCCTCTATCGTCAAGTTTCAGAATTAAGAAATTTCTACAATTTTTTATGTTGTGTGGTCGTTGTTTACAATACGTACAACGCTCAGAAGTTTTATCGCTTGACAGCATTGCATGTACAGTTTCCTTTCGTAGCTGAAATTTAGAGGAATGTACCGGAGTCGGTATCTTAACAACGCCGTCAGGAATAAAATTGTATTTCAACTGTTTGTCAGCCTCCGTCAAAAGAAAGCGTGACAATAATTCCAATTTTGTGTTTGATTGTTCCTTTGGTACGTAGGCAGAGGCAAAATCTGTGAAGCGAGCTCTAGTGTGCCCGCTCAGTTTTATCAAAATGCATCGTAAAAACTCTGGTGAACACAAATACTCGTTTTGTTTCAGTAACATAAGAGTGGTAATAAAATTACGTAGTTTGTTTGTTAAACTATTTAAATCCTCAAGGGAACTTAGCTTAGGACTGTTGCGCAGTTAGGCGATCTCGCGGGCCACCAGCAATTCCGGAAGTGCGTACGTCTGCTCCAAAGCATTCATGACGTCGCCGGGGTCACTGGAGGTCCACAGGATTGACGCGACGGACTAGTATGCTGGACCGCGCACGGCGTTGTTCAGACGTTCTCTCAAGGGGTAAAATTTGATTTAGTTCTCTCGTAGCTACTCTTAAAAGCCATCCATTGATGAACTTCGCCCGATAATATGAAAAGTTCGGGTTTCTTTGGCCTGTTAGTAAGAGAGTTAATCGCTTGAGCTAGTTTTGTCATAGGGTCTGAAAAGGGTTGGTGTGATATGTTACCGTAGTTATTTTCGTAAGGCTTAGAACGCATTGCATGGTTGACTTCGGGCATGAAAAACCGGTGCCTTGTTGGTGGGGCCTGTTGTCCTTGAGGGTTACCTAGGGTGACAGTCGGGGCTTCACCAGGCATGTTTTTCAAAGTTGCCGTTGTCATTTGAACATTTTGTTCCAAAACCCAGTTTTTCGTGCGCTGTTCATGGTGACTAGAAATACACGAACTACAAGTTTAAGCTGACTTAACTGAGGCTTCCAGGGCGGCGATGTTAGCTTGCAGCTCGGCCTGCTCTGCCTCAGCCTCGAGACGAGCGAGCTCGCACTCGCGCTCTGCCTGCTTACGTGCGAAGATAGCCTGCTGACGCGCGAGTTCAAACTCGCGCTCAGCCAATTGATGTTCGCGCTCTACTTGGCGCCGTTTTACCTCAGCTTCAAGAGACAGCTTTTGTGCACGGATGGTTGCCGATGAACGCGAAGAGCGAGTGGTCTCACTTTTGCTGAGGACACTATAAGTGCTGTTAGTTGGCACATTGACATTTGCCTCGATATGTGTGCTAGCACGTGCATCTGGGCGTTCAGAAGCGGGGCCAGGTTGTGCCTTGCCGCGGAGAACTGTGCCCGCCTGTTGTATGCTCGCGCTATCAGGCAATGCCGAAGTGCCGTCGGTTGTCGTGGCTGGAACCGGCCGGGTACTGCGCGGTGAACGCTCGCGACGTTCGCGCTGCATCCGTCCGACTTCCGTAGCCTTCAGTTCTGCCTTGGTCTTGCTACGTGTTTCCATTACGATGATGAATGATAATTATCGTAAACAATGCGTGAAATGTTAATGAAATAAAAACCAAAAACTACAAGACGTGAAAAAATTTGACAGATATTGTAACTACAAGGAATGGTATACTTACGGCGAGAATGACCAAAATGATAGCTAGCGTGGTGGGTGTGGACTGTATTATAATGTGTGAGGTTGATGGAAAACACGTATTAAAATGTTATTATTTAATTAAAATATCTAATAGGAAAATTACAATCAGATGGAGCCGTGACCAAGGCAACAAGTAATAACACATTGACATCCTTCTTTTTAAATATCTAACATTTTATAAAGATTCACAAAAAAGGTCGCACCAGAGTCACTCGCCAACACTATGTATACCTATTATATATACATATTATCTAGATATTTTTTTAAATGAATACACTTTTATTAATTTCGTTTAAAAACGTTTTTTACTGCCTTAATTTGGGCTCGCTCGTAGTCAGATTTGAATTTAAAAATATTAACTCCCAGTTTTTCTTTAATTAATTGAAAGAAACGTGTATATGTTGCCTCGGTTTTATTTGGCAATAACCCGTAAATAATAGGGTACACGTTGACTGACAAAACTGTTGATTTCAAACTATATAACTGGTAAAACGGTTTTGGAACACATTTGAATGTGCCGTCTGCATAAAACTCATTTCATTTTCTTTTACTAATTTTCTACATATTTTAGAACAACCGCGGTAGCCTATTGGTATGGGTAAAGGACTGCTGAGACGAGGTCTCGGGTTCGATCCCAGGTATTACCATGGCACACACCAATGACTTTTCGATGCTTTTCGAAGTTATGTGTGTATTTATCGCAGGTTTATAAGTGCCCGGTTAATGGCAATAGGCTCGCCACCTATTACATTGGGACCTAAACATAAACTGGCGAAATGTGGGTGCTAGCACCTCTGCCTACCCCTTCGGGGATATAGGCGTGAGTTTATGTTATGTTATGTTATGTTTAGAACAAAAGATCAAAATTCTTTCATCATCACCGTCATCACAGACTAAAAAGCCTTCAGCTTATGTTCTCGGTATATTCACGTCTTTTAAATGTACAAACTTAAGGTTTTCCGTGTTTAATTATTTTTTTCTTGATCTGTACAATGTATTTTTATAACCTTCATAGGAAGGAATTTCATATATATATATTGCTCGCCTTTCATCTTCAACTTTTCAAATTTATTTTCAAATATTGATTGTACCGATCCTAGATTTTGGCAAACCTCCTTCTTACATTCATGTTTTACTACTGCAACTTCATTTTATACAATATCACCTTTACAAATGTGGGGTTTTCGCGTATTATTTCATTTTCGTTTTTTATTGTAATGGTAGCTGAACATTGTTCTCTATTTACACATCTCCATAGTACAGTCCCGCCCTTAATTCTTACACTTACGTTGTAACGAAACCCACCACGAATTTTATTGCCTTAAATCCGGCCATAATTACAACACAAACAAGTTTATGTGACATAGATAGGCACGAGGAAAATAATATATTATTACACTGACAAGACACAATGTCATTCATATAAGTCATCGAAAACTTAAACGGCTTATTGTGTAAAAAGTTTTTAGTCAAACTATACGAAAAACTAGACGTAATGATACTCTGGTCGTTTTGATACTGTAGACGTGATGATACTATGGACGAAATGATACTGTAGACCTAATGATACTATGGACATTTTGATACTTTAGACGAAATGATAATATGGACCACATGCACCGAAAGGGCGTGAGGCACCGTTTACACGCGAGCGTGAATAGTAAGGAGTCGACCTTACGATCTAGAGGTTTCGGGTTCGAATCCTGGCCATTACACTACCGACGTGAACCCACTCCTAACACAAGCAATTTAGCTTAGCTGGAGGTGTTAGGGGGAATATTAGTAATTTCGGTTACTAGTTAGTTTAGGTTAATTTCTTGACTTACGTGTGCAAAATGTTAAATAAAAGTAGGACAGGTATATACACTGATATGTCAAAAGTACAGTCAGCGTCAAAAGTTTTTGATCAATGAACGGATTTCTAACTTAAAAACCCGAATGAAAATAATTAATTTTTCAGTCGAAATTTAAAAATATTCTACTAGAGCATTCTTAAGGCGAGGCGAGTCCCTGAGCAAGGGTGTTTATAGATAAAGATTTTTTGAAAATGAGATGTCCCTGTATTCTGAAAATCACATATGTACAACTAAATACAAACTGGTATTTTCGGATATCCGATACATGATGGCTTTTACTTTCCTCGATAGAATTTGCTCTTAAAGATCGGTCTGACCAAAAACGAATTCCAATTCCAACCTTTGGCTGCTGACGGAGGAGGGGAGGGAACTGTTTCCCAGGATTTAGAGCAGGTTGGGAGGATTCTTGAGAGGTGATCGAAGGGAGGCTTTGGATTCCCAGAATAGCTCTGAGTCACCAAAATCGGGATGTCGTTGAGACCGTTATCTCGATGCTGCTTCCATATCTGAAGAACAGCAGGAGTCTCGGCGATACGAATTCAATTCTGTTTGGCGCCGCAATGGCAGTATGCCGGTTTATCGGCGCTAAGCTACAGCCAAATCGACAGGTGGCAGCTACTGGTGCTCGGCGTGTGAGAGACGCTGAGCCTGCCTGGAAGCGCAGAATTGAGACTAGGGTCCTCATCGGCAAACTGATTAGTTTTAGGGCGGGTCATATATGGCCGAAAGTCCTGCGGTTTGTCAGAAAAACATTCGCGGGGTGCGGCTTAGGTTCTGCAATACCAAATGCTCATCAACTGACGGACCGCATTGACACCCTGAAACAGAAGGTGGCAGCTTGGAGCAAGCGAATCCGACAGTACTTAGAACGAGTAAAAAGGTATCACCAGAATCGCCTCTTCATGAGTGATCATAAGAAGTTCTACAAGTCGTTAGAGTAGCCTAGGGTAAACGCCACTACTGAACGTCCTGTAGGACAGGAGCTCTGAGCTTTGAGGAGAAGACGATGTTCATGTAGCAGTTGCCAAAGTTCCGCACTGGAAATCTCCAGGGAGCGATGAACTACAGCATTACTGGCTTAAGAGTTTTCGGGCCTCCCATGACACCCACGCAAGACAGTTCCAGGAGGCCCTAGCCATGAAAGAGCTCCCTAACTTCCTCACTCATTTGGTTCCTAAGTCGGAGCGTACCACGGACCCATCGAAATACCGGCCAATACCGTGCCTTCCCACCACCTACAAGGCACTGACATCTATTCTGGAGGCAAAGATAGCGAGCCATCTAAACAGCTGTTGTCGCGGAACCAAGGAACTTCTCCTAATCGACGCGGTAGTTAGCCAGCAGGTCAAAAGCAACCGACGTAATTTCTCCGCTGCCTGGGTAGACTACAAGAAAGCATTTGACTCGGTCCCCCATACATGGCTGAAGAGGGTCCTCGAGCTGTATAAAATTGATCATACAGTTCGAGACTTCATCTTTGCCTGTATGGAGCAATGGAGTATAATATCTTTCAGGGTGACTGTCTGAGTTCACTGTGGTTTTATCTTTCCTTGAATCCTCTAAGCACATTGCTGGATGAGTCAGGGACGGGCTTTCAGTTTCGGAGAGGTGGCCCGAAGGTGTCTCACCTGTCTCATGGACGACCTCAAGTTGTTTGCTCCAAACGCTGCAGGTCTGATGCGGTTGCTAGATATCGCTTATGATTACAGCAGCAGCATCGGCATGGAGCTTGGAATGGACAAGTGTGCGGATCATCATCGGATCGTATACCAGAGTCCGGTGGGATGAGCCTTCGTTCACTCATATCGCAGAATGTGGGTGTCGACGCGGCGGACATCAAACAGGCCGCATGCGACGTGTTTTGGGAACGTCTGGTAAAAGTATGTAACAGTCTTTTATCGGGCGTGAACAAGAAACGGGCGTTTAACGCGTGGGTGATGCCCGCCTTGTTGTACACCTTCGGCGTGGTCAGGTGGTCTCAGACCGAACTGGACGCCCTGGATAGAAGAGTCCGCGCAACTATGACCCTCCATAGAATGCTCCACCCGAAATCTTCGGTTATGAGATTGTACATCCCGCGAAAGTGCGGAGGCCGGGACCTTCTCAATGCCAGGGCTATGCACAATCGCGAGGTATGCAATCTCAGGGAATATTTCCTCTCAGACACGGATAGTGAGATGCATAGAGAGGTCATTGAATGCGATAAAGGACTGACCCCGCTAGCCCTGGCTTACACAGAGTGGCGTGCACCAGCAGTACTTAGTACCTCTGAGCGTGAGACCGTATGGAAATGCAAAGAGCTGCACGGACGCTTCTTTAAGGCTATACATGGACCGTGGACCGACACGTGGACCGAGAGACCTCCGTACACTGGCTGCGCTTTGGTGACCTCTTTGGAGAAACCGAGGGTTTTGTCTGTGCGATACAAGATAGCGGCGATAGCCCAGTGGCATACGTAACGGACTGCTGAGACGAGGTCTTGAGTTCGATCCCCAGTTGCCCGGGCACACACCTCTGACTTTTCGTAGCTATGTGTGCATTAATAAATGATAATTACCGCTCGCTTAATAATGTGCCCGGTAGATGGCAATAGGCTCGCCCCCTATTACATTGGGACCTCAACATAACTGGCGAATCGTGGGTGTGTAATACACCTCTGCCTACCCCTTCGGGGATACAGGCGTGAAGTTATGTTATGTTGTGTAACGGTTAAATGTTTTTATATAAGGTTTTAAAATGGAGTTACATAAATATGAAGGTGTGACTTATGCACTGTAAAAATTAATAAAGTAATTGATGTAATTGAGACTACTACCGGCTAGGGCGAGCAGAGATAAATAAAAGGATTGATTACAATATAATAAGAGATTATAATCGGTAACGTTACATAAATTTATTTTAGGTATATGAGTAAATGAACCTCAGGGAATGGATTCTTAATAAATATTCTGCCGTGGCGTTGTTCGGTCCGTTGTGCAAAGATGGTAGTATGCACTTAGCTAGTGGACACGTGGCTTGTGGTGTTGCCGGCGTGCCAGGGTCTCCGCTGGTGTGCCTCGCCACCGCTATGATGGTGCGAAGCCCGGTGCGAAGACCCTGGAATTAGAAAAGGTGCGGGTCAGTTTGTCACTAGGTAATTACGTCCGCACGATAAAAAAAAAAAAGGAAAAAAAAAAAAAAAAAAAAAAAGGTAATTACGTCCAAGTGACCCGCTAAAATAGCAGGTGAAGAGAATCTCCCAGCGGCAATGCAGCGTAGCTAAAAGCTATAATAAAAAGGAATATAAATAGGCAGCACAAGCTGGTGCCGCGACCTCTGACCGTAGGGGTCATCGGCCTCGTGGCACTAAATAGGTAGGCTGAAATAGCACACAGTAAAATAAAATATGTTAAGCCATGCATTTTAGCAGGCAATAAGCTGCACCGCTGGAAAGTCTTCACCTGTAGAAGAAGTAGGAAATGTTGATCTCAAAACTTACCCGGAGCCGACAGCAGATGGCCACGGGGTCAAAGTGACCTTCCTCGGCGAAGGTTGCCAAGGAAAGGAACGATATAAGAGCCGTCAGTTGATAACTGGGCTAGTGCTGTCCAATCTCGCTTGCACAACCATAGATAATTAGTAATATATTATAGAAACATACTAAAATATCGATTAATTTATTGATTTAATTTTAATTGATTTATAAAAAATCCACAACGTTACAATACCCCCTCAATTAGTTCAGGGTTTTTGTTACCCAAAAACCCGATACTGGACTGCTCAATACAATGCTTGACTTACATTTATACATACATACTTTCTTACATACCTCCTCTATCATTTTCATCCATACTTTGCGGTTACCACTTAAATAAGGTAGCACACGCTTCCTTCCGAAGAGAGTTTCCAGGATAATAGGCGCTGGAGACTCAGACGTAAATCTAGCAAGATGGTAAACATTGAAATGTCACAGACAACAATTTCAATGGGAAGAAAAAGAGCAATAAATACCACTATATATTTTCGACTATAAAAGATAAAGTGTTATGTTTTTAGTATAGGGCTTCTTTTAGATGTATACATTACCGCATCTGCAATAAGGCTTATTTCACGAGTTTGCAAACCGCTCGGAAGAAGACATAACAAAGATATGCAATAAGGCTTGTTTTTGGAACTGAGTTTGCACGACCGCTCAGCATAATAATGGTATAAAACCATAAGAATCAATACCCAGATACTGGTTAAATATCCCAGCTCCAAGAAAAGGTATCCGATGGTTTAAAACGCCACCGGACCCACAAATGGTACAAAACCATAAAAATAAGGTATCCGTTGGTTTAAAACGCCAACGGACCCAAAAACAACATCAGTTGGTTTAAAACGCCAACCGACCCACAACAACCTTTACTAGGCAAAGCCTAATAATAAAAGAAAACAAACATGAAGTTCAAAGTTCCATCTCAAAGAGAGGAGAAAAGAAGAAAATATATAGTAGTGGTAGGGTAATATGATTTCAAACAATAAAGACAATTAATTTGTCAAAAAAATATAATTAACAACTTTTAAAGTTATGACCAAGTCAATTTATTATTAAAGTGCTATTATTTAAAGTAAAATAGTTTATTATTTGACCCACATCAGTGAGTATGTATGCAAACATCAGTTGCAATTTGAACAACTAGTGTTAAAAAAAATTTTCAAAATTTCAAAAATATTAAGAACCCACGGTTCAACAAGGTAGGTAGTTTCTCTAATGTTTTGTAGTCGTTTATGTTTATATTTATATTATGTGGCAAAAAGTAAAAAAAAATTTTTTTCAACTTCAAAATGACTATGAAGGCATTATAGGGTTGATCCAACGGATCATACAAAAATTGCAACAGGCAAAATAATTACGAAGTTGAAAACTAATAAGCTGAAATATATATATAATAAATTATTTTGGGGCAAGTCCAAAATAAATATTATTCTTTATTCACCAGTGAATAAATTTTAATGTTTTGTTCAAAAAAAACAGAAACATAAAAGGGAACAGTCATCCTAAGAAAAGTATTACAATATTATAGAGAATTAACCAATAGGTTAAAAGATATTAATATTTAATATTCAGTACAAAAGTCCAAAAGTTGGTATTCATCAAAGAATAGTTTTATTTTGTTTTTAAAAAAACAAGACAAATTTTTAAACAATAACTAGTAGTAATCTTATATGATACTATACTGGCAACCTTTTTGATTGTCAAAACCTTATGACGTTTGACAACTAAGTTGAATCGAATTCAATATTTCAAACCATTTCAAAACAAACTTGAATGAAACAAAATGTTCAAATATACGAACCAAGGATGTAATAACAATCGAAAGTATTACATTATTTAGTAAGAATACATAATTGACCTGTAGACCGTGTCTACCAACAGGATACATGAGTTATTCAAGTTATAAAAAGTTTTCGTAATATGTGAACCAGTTGGGTAGGTACATGAAATTAAATTTTTTACTGGTGACCCTTTTGTAGGTAAAAATATCATTACGACCATTGTAGTATTGAGATATAGGTAGTGTATTATCACCGTGCAATAACAATAAGGAATGTTATTATAAAATACAAGTTTTAGTTACAAGTATGTGTAGGTATATACTTGTTTGCCACAATAGGGATGTGGACTATTTTTGGGAAAGTGTTTAAAACCATGCATAAGTACCAAATATAGCCGAAACTATTTATTATTATTTTTTTAATACAACTAATACCTTTAAAATAAGTTATTTAAAATTCCATTTCAAATTTCGCGCCAAAACGTGGATACCTGTAAAACGCCCGCTGTGACGTCACATGTTCCTACACATTGTCGAAGTTGTATGTAATAGAAAGTTATTTCGTAGTTTTGTGTTAATAAGATGGATTCTACGTTTTATAAATGTTGTGCGGTGCCGCAGTGTGAAAGTGCTACTATTAAAACACCTGAAAAACTATTTATTCACGTTCCACGTACAAAAACGATGCGGAAAATGTGGCTTCAACTAGCCCGTCGGGATCCGGCACTTGTATCTACACAAAGTAAAATTATTTCTGTGAGGATCATTTTGATGTAAGTTTGATAATATTTGTTAGATTTCCTTTTAATACATTTTTTTTTCTGCCTCGAGGAACTAAAAAGAAATGAAACAATTTGTTAAAAAGATAAAACATAACCTCTAAATCATATTATTTTATTTTATTATATTCAATTTAACTTTTCGAGTTCATAAATACCTACGATTACTATTATAATGTATCCTGAGTATATTACTTACATGGAGGTCTTCACATTTCTAAATTCACCAGAGCAGAAGTTACTATTTGTTGCCAAGAAATTAGCCACCGTAAAGCAATCAATTCTTGGCACATTTGAACTATCTGCCTTAATATATCCACTTTCCATTATGGGAAAACCTTTAAAAATTGATCCAAAAAGACAATTGAGCAAATTTCGAAGAAATTTAACGGGAATCACAGTAATAATATTATCCAAATATCAACAAACACCATAGTACTTGACAGCAAAAATTCTTGTTTGGCAACAGGTGACGTCACGCATTTTGATTGGTGTTCATTGTCACGTGACTTGAGGGTGAAATATTTAATTTCATTTTATTAAATAAAAAATTAATCCCTTGTTTATTGAAGAAAATATTGTGTTTTTTATTATTTCTATTATAGAAACTACCTTTTCGTGGTAAAATTGTATACTTATTTGAGTACAGTCCACATCCCTATTGTGTATAATATTGTATAAGTGAAAAGCAAAGTTTATTGAATATTAACAAATATTTACAACAATAGTGATTATTAGAACAAAACAAGTGTTGTTCATAGTTAAGAAGTTAGGTTGCTATTTAATTAATAAATTTATTAGGTTAGGTTAGGTCCTTGTATTGTTTTATGTTTGATTAAAAATGTTTTATATGAATTATATTGATTATTTCACCTGTATTTAGTTATGAAAAGCTCCATTATTACACAAGTCATTTTAAAAGGACTCGGGGGGGGGGGGGGGGGGGAATGGCTAATGCCTTGCTGACTTTCAACGGTTAATTTATATAAGCGGTAATGATTTTATTGACTTTAAACTATACCAGACACAACAATCGCATATGCAGAACAAGACGAGGTCTACAAATTTAATTATTTATTATCTTTGTTGTTCTTTTCAAAGATTTTATAAGTTGTATGGAGATCTTTTATTCTTTGTATTTCTTTTCAAAGAATTATGTTTTCATTTTTTTTTTCAAATACATAAGCTAATTTGGATACAGAAATCCGACAACAAGCAACACTGACTACAAAACAGTTGAGTAAATATTAAATTTAAAAGGTAATTTTTTTTTTTTTTTTTTGTTTTAAAAAGAATATTAGCAATCGAAATTACAAATATTCCCCCTAACCCCTCCAGCTAAGCTAAATTGCTTGTGTTAGGAGTGGGTTCACGTCGGTAGTGTAATGGCCAGGATTCGAACCCGGGACCTCTCGATCGTAAGGTCGACTCTTTAACCACTAAGCTAATATAAAAGCTATGGTGCGATGAGCGAGATTGACATAAAAATTTAGTAAGTAATTTACTTCAATATAAGGTACTAGTAAAATCAAGTAGTATATATGTAACCTGTCAGTGAGTAATAATCTATTTGTGTATATACATCAAAATAGTATTAATATATCAAAATAAAGATAAATTTCAACCTGCAATAGGTTGATATAATAACCTAATATATGTTATCAAAATGCACATAAAAGGCGGTTTTAGGCGATGCACGACATAACCGCCCCACTGCCCGGCGGGGGGTATCCGAAGGGATTTCCGCACGTAAAAAAAAAGGTATCTCTCTCTTTGTTACGCGAGTCTTCTAATGTGTCGAAAAAGCAGTATGTAATCGAACGCCCGATTATCGACGCGGAATGAATTATGGTTGATTTCCAAACTCAGTTACATTACTGACGTTAACACGAAAGTCTTACTTCTATCAATCCAATGAAGCTTAGTTTATAAATATAAATACCTCGAGGTCTCCGTTTTATATAGTTTTACCAGATACCAGTTAACTTATTTAAGGGTTCGCCAGCAAGCTCCGGTGTGAAGTTTCGCGTAGTAACGATACCCGGCTGCCCCGTAGAAACACGCTGCGCTGTTTCGTTACCGGCCTACGCTGGATTTTCATATTCACGAAGTGAAAACGAAGTGAAGAGTCTTCTACGCAGTCTTTCTCGGTACACCAGTAAACTTGAAGACCGATACCGCTGGAATGTTAAAGAACACGAGCAGAGAATCTGTTGTAGGAGAATCCAGAAGAGCTCAGGCTCGCCGTGCCGGAGGCCGGGGACTGCTCCCCGGACACAGTCAAGGCCGGAGCGATAAGCTTCTGCCGCGGTGGACAGGGGGCAGCAATTGTCGGCTGCCCTATCGCGGCGGCCCAAAAGGTCGCTGACGGGCGGAGCCTCCTGGTAGGAGGCTTCCTGAGGGCGCAGGCACGGCTCCTGCAGGCCCGACCAGCCAGGTGCTTCAGGTGCCTGTCGGTGGGCCATGTGGGGGTGCACTGCAATGCGGAATTGACAGCGGGTGACCGTTGCTTCCGCTTTGGCCAACCTGGTCACAAGGCCGGCACGTGCGATGCCCCGCTACATTGTTTTAGGTGTGCAGCGGGAGGCAAGCCGGCCGACCACAGGGTTGGCAGCCTTCCGCCTCCAGTTCACAGCGGGATGCGGAGATGGGGGTTCCATAATGGATCCCCAACTCCGCATCCTGCAGGTGAACGTGAGCCACGGTGCCTATGCTCCGGGCCTTCTGCTCCAGAGCATGGTACAGTGGGCCATAAATGTCGCCACTGTCACCGACCCATACACCCACCGGTTCCTCGGGCCTGCCTGGGAAACCGCGCTGGATGGGACGGCGGCACTGGTGCACAACCCTGCCGCCGGCAGCCCCCCTCAGGCCGTCGTTGCAAGGGGACCCGGCTGAGTGGCGGCAGTAGTTAGCGATATAGCGGTCGTGGCTGCTTATTTCACGCCGAACCGAGACTTAGCTGCATTCGAGCAATGGCTCCGACTCGGCCTAGTCCTCCTAAATCGGGGAACCGTGGACACGTTCGTGACCTCGAGGGCCAGCTCCATCGTGGACATTTCGTTCGCGAGCCCCTCGTTGGTGCGACGTGTTCAGGGCTGGCGCGTCGTTTAGGGGGAGGAGACAAGTTCGGATCACTGATATATTCGGTTTGACGTCCCCCCCCCCCGCGAGCGACGAGCCGGCCGGACCGGCTCCACCCGAGCCACGTGGGGCGCTTTACCGACTAGATCGGTAGCTCCTCCTTTAAGCCACCATCGTACAGGTCTGGGCCCCTGCGCCGGACAGGCTTGTCTGCATAGACGATGAGGCGGAGTGGTTCCGGGAGGCCATTACCCGTGTCTGTGACGCGGCGATGCCTAGGGCTCCACCCTATAATCCGAGGGGTCATGTCAACTGGTGGTCGTCGGAGATCGCGCGGCTCAGACGGGCCTGCGTGATCACGCACCGCTGGTGGGCCCGATTCCCTAGGAGGCGTCGCCGCCCCGCAGATGCGGAGGTCCGAGAGGCGGTTTTGTACGAGGGATACAGGGAGGTCAGAGTAGCCCTCCGAGCGGAGATAAGGCGGGCCAAACAGGCCGCCTTCCACGAGCTGCTGGAGACGCTGGAGCAGGACCCGTGAGGGCGGCCCTACCGGATGGTGAGGGGCAAGCTGCGCCCCAAGGCCCCGCCGTTAACCCGGTGTCTCCAGCCGGAGCTGCTCGGAGGAGTTGTTGGCGCCCGGTTCCATCCCATCCCAGGTGGCTGCCAGCCGGTACTCGCCAGTATGGCTGCGGGCGCTCGAATATCAGCTGACTGAAGTTTTACTAGTTTCATATCATATAACCACATCACACTTTTTAACTGACTTCAAAAAGAGAAGGTTCTATGTTCGTCTGTATCTATTTTATTTATATAGATATCTAATCAATTAAAAGGGTCATGATTTCAAGTTTGGATGTTGAATCGATATTAACGCCATCTCTTATAAATAGGTGACAATTATACTTTACCCAGTTCAATAAAAATTATAAAAGCTAACATTGGAAAGTAATATTTAAGTAAAAAAAACATTATTAGAGTAAAAGCGTATCAAGGAGACAAAATCAAACCATGTTAAACTGTTAAAGTATGAATCTTCTTACTATTTGGCAGCGCCATCTGGCAATAGTCAGATTTCTCCGGTATACAGCCTTTTCCAAGGCGTTGTCAGTCTACTTTTATGGTCTATGGTTGCGACCTAACTTTATTGTAAATCATTTTATGAAAATTTGTACACCACTATCTCATCCCACTCAATTCTAGTAGTAGGTAGTAGTAATACTAGTAGTTTGACAGTATGAGATAGATGTATATATGTCGTAAAGTTACTATATAGTAAACTAAAAATACATTTGTTACATTCTTCTTGTAGGAATCAATGCAGAGCAACTATGGGGGAAAAAAGTTGGAGTTTATATGGGCGCATGTTTCTCCGAAACGGAAAAAGCTCGTTTTTATGAAACTGCTTTAATATCCGGTTTTGGTATAGCTGGGTAAGTGATAGAAATTTAAATGCTTTCTACGAGTTATTAATCTTATTGAGCTCTATACGATACGAGAGGATTATTTATGCATATATACAATAAATAAAATTTAAGCGTCTGTTTGTAATGTACAGTTAACGACAAAAGTTGATTAACAATAAAATATTTACAAACTTTTTTTTATTTGGAACACATGTACCAATAATAGCTATCTAAGTAATTTTGTAACCCCCGGGGGCAAAGTTAATAAATGTCATGTTTTGTATATTATTTTATGAAAGCTTTAATAGCTAAATTAGGATTTGGTAAGCTACTTTTGTCATTCACTGCGATACAAATACAAAAGTTTTCTTTTTTATTTTTGTCTGTTTGTTTCGGGTAATCTCCGAAGTGACTAGGCCGACTTTGACGGAGTCTTTACTGCAGATGGCTGCTGTTATACTCGTAAGGCGTAAATTAGGCTACTTTTATTCTAGAAAAGGTATTAAAGATATGCGCAAAAAAATTAAAACCCTAATCTAAGTCCACTCGGACGAGGTCACGGGCATAGTTAGTTGTTATATAAGTGTTCATCTTGGTCTAATTCTTTTTGTGTCTTTTTTTATTGTGGGACAAAGTACACAACGCCATCTAGACCCAAACTAAGCAGAGCTTGTCATATGGGTTCTAGAATGCGGATAAACATACTTTAATACTTTTTATTTTGTAAATATGTACATACATAATATACATAGGAACACCCAGACCAATGCAAACATACATATTTGCACTGAGAGGGAATCGAACCCGTGACCTCTGGCTTAGCAGTCGAACGCTTATCGGATCACTAGTTATTACTATTAAGGTCCGATTGTCTATTTTATTCACTACTCATTTTGAAATACTCGATGACCAAAAGTATTAACATCTATTTTTTAAATTTTAGAGATCCGATTTATCTCATAAGTATTTAAAAGTAGCCATAATTTTTAGCAGTTTTTATAGTCATGAATTGTATTTGTGTCCTCATCCTCCGAATCTTTTTCCAACTCAGTCAGGGTCGACCTTCAATATTTTTTTGTGAAGCGACTACCATCAAAACTCCACGTTGCAGTTGGCAGTTACAATCCACTGAAGATATTGAATGAATTCTATTCGTGTGATTTCCAACATCAGGTGCAGTAGATCAATGTTTGCAAACCGTGTCTCGTACTGGCTAAACGCTAAGGGTCCATCAATGACAATTGATGAGGCATGCTGCAGTTCTACGGCGGCTTTGGAACAGGCGTACTTAGCCCTAAGTCGTGGGGAATGTGAAGCTGCCATTGTGGGTGGTACTTTCTTAGGTCTACATCCACAGTCATCAGTGCACTATGGAAGGTACGTTTAGTTAAAGTGCCATGTACTTACTGGTTAGAATTTTCCCGTGCTTTAATCTCCAATTAATTGTTCAAATATTTTACAGAGTTGTAAAATTGTGCGATGATGGTGAGACAAAATCATTTGATGAACGTGGTGACGGTTGTGCTAAGTCTGAAGCCATTAATGTATTGTTTTTGCAAAAGGCACAGGACGCCATGAGGTAAAACTCTACTTATATTATAAATGTGAAAGTTTGTAAAGAATCTTGATGTTTGTTATACAATAATGCTCCAACAGCCTAATGGATCTGGAACAATTCATAGGTTTCTTTTTATTCTTGAAAAAGGTTCCAATTTGTTGCAAAAACGATCCATATTTCTCGCGGACAGAATCGCGGGCAGCAGCTGGTTATTCATAATATTTATCTGCAACGATTTGAAATTCTAATAGCGAGAATAAAATTTATTTATTAGTTTTGTTTTTAGAATATACGCTGAAGTAATACATGTTAAAACCGAGTTCACATGTATGTTGAAAACGGAAACAGGCCCGAAATATGGTTTCTACAGAAGCCTTAACACTACAACTAATTTCTTCAATAAATTCTATAAAGAGGCAAGGATTCCACCGCAAGCTATTGAATACATTGAAGCTTTTGGTTCTGGTGAGTATTTTGCTGAACACAGCACCGGATAAATGATTATTCTGAACCGGGCAGAACTTGATAGTGTCACCCCTCTCTCTAGCATTTCTCCATATTTGTTAGGTGCGCGGGGTTCAAATTAAATGCTGTTTATACAACAAATAGGTTTATTCGTTCACCACAAACTATACAACTAAATAACTAGCACACACAGTACTCTTCAACAGTTCAAGTCGCTCAGCAGTTCACGGTAGTCCACAGTCGTTGCTTAAGTCGCAGGTATAACCCTTTTGAATCGCTTCGGTAAGATGTGTTCGCTGTCGCTGCCGAAAATAAACTGACTGCATGTTGATAGCCGGGCGCCCTCTTTATAGCTTTTAATAAGGAGGGTAGAATGTTCCGGAATCATCTAGAGATAAGGCACGTTGGGTATCTAAGTAGAGCGTTTGAGAAAAGTACCTACACAGTAGTAGGTACAGTCGTGCCGACGGTCGAGGTGAATAACCTTGTATTCAAGATCTGTAGGTAAAGTAGGTATAGGTACTTACTTGTGGTTACTTGTGGTTTTGTGTAGGCATTTTTAGATTTTTCTACACTGTTCGGTAGAGTACTTGGACACTAACAATGCATTTTAATTTCCAGAAGATTCGATCAGTAGTTTTCGAGATATCGACGATAGTTTTAACAATATGTTCATTTGTGGTCCTGTGTGGTGCCTTGTTCAAGTACAAGTTTGAGTAAACACGTTCGGAGTACAAGATGATTTTGAAAATATAGCACTTACCTATTTAAATGTTTGTCACAGGCTTATCTGAAGTAGACAAGGTGGAGCTACAAGCAATTGAAGAAGTATTTTGTAAGAATAAGAATGATCCTCTTTTGGTCGGCAGCGTCATGTCCAATATCGGGTATGGAGAAGCGGCTACTGGAATATCTGCCATAACAAAGGTATAGTAAGCATTTAGCCTTGTAAACCTAAACTAAGCTTTTGCTCATATCTTAGTGAGTTATAATTACAAGATGGTAGATATTCTATCCAAGATATCAAACAGAATTAATTTTGTGTAGGTGCTGCTAGGTTACCACAACGGCCAAATAGCAGCTAACTTGCATTATAATCAACCACGAAAAGATATTGCAGCGCTGCGCGATGGTCGTATGCGTATCGTCAGTGAGCATCATCATTTTGGCCGTACTTACGTTGCTGTAAATGGTATGTCCGTCACTGGTGTGAACTCGCACGTATTGCTTCATGGATGCTATAAACCTAAGGTAAGTTTTATGGTTAATTATTAAAAGTCTTTTCTATCTGTATTAGTATTTATTTTCTTCTACATATAGTTTCAGTTCCGCCATCACAAAAAGCCTACTTATTTTTTCTCACCCTAAAAATCCACATGACAGCTTGACTGACATTTACATCTACGCAAGCTGCATTCCACACAAAAAAAACTTCAGACATTCATTGTATTCTAATACCCTTCTTCAATGAATGCTTGAGGAATGTTACAAAACTGTAGCATAAATCTAAAAGTAACTTCTAACACAACGTCTTATAGAACCATAACTAAATAATAGTATATATTATAAGGCACACCACTACCTATAAAACTAGGGACGCAATGCATTCTGCTGTTGCAATGTTGAGCTGAGAGTGCATTACATAATTACCTACAATTCACGCGCAATTTTATTTCAATTGAATAGCATTGAATTGTTTTTTCGGTCATTATTCCTCCGTTGCTAGACTGATTTTCAATGTTCTGTCTTAAGCCAATAGTTAAGTTGCACATTTTGGCGCCAAAATCGTGGTCTATTAATAAAAGTCTTCTCTATCTGTATTAGTATTTATTTTCTTCTTCATATAGTTTCAGTTGCGCCATTACAAAAAGCCTACTTATTTTTTCTTAACCTAAAAATCCACATGACAGCTTGACTGACATTGGCATATACGAAAGCTGCGTTCCACACAAAAAAAAACTTCAAACATTCATTGTATTCTAATAGTAAGAAAAGAGAGCATATTAAAGAATTTCGGAATTTCACTAATTAATGGATAGACAGAGACTTCTGATGTAAACTATCTATTGTCATCTTTTCAGAATCATAATCGCTACGCTACCAGTCTACCTTACTTAGTTGCTTTATCTGGTAGACATGAAGAAGCAGTGAAGTATATGCTTGAAGTTTTGAAATCAAGTCCGATAGATCCTGAGCAGTTAGCTTTATTGCACAACATACATCGTATGAGTATATCAGGCCATTTGGGTAGAGGATTTATTATTCTTAGTAAGTTGTAATAATTATTATTTCATCAATGACAAGATAAAAACTTGTTTCAAATAATTCCAACAAATAGGTCCAACTCCTTTGTAAACTAGTTGCACTAAGGTTATTAGGGGTTGTGGTCTGTTTCCGAAGTTCTTACTAGGTTTCATCACTTAATGGTTTTAGATTGATATTTTAATTTAAATTACTATTATATTAACTAAAGGGATATTTACTATGTTTATTTGTTTTATCGAATTTCCAATATTTCGGCACTGTTACAAACTCTTTGATCACGGATATACTGTAGTTCTGCTAGTTACTTGTTAGTCAAGACTCAATTCCACTGTTTTAATTTACTTGTAATTAGAACTATTTGTAGATTTAAGGACAGTTTATTCTGTCCTTTGACTTATGTACAAGCTCTTGGTGATTGACGATTACACAAGTTCCAATATCAAACACTATTACACTCTGTGAAGTGAGAAAGAAAATATATAATATGTTTTCAGAAACAAATGAAGAACGGAAAACGGTTAGTCTACATGAAAAGGTTGATTATTTTAATGACGCCAGAAGCCCACTGTGGTTCGTTTATAGCGGAATGGGCTCACAATGGGTTGGCATGGGTGTACAACTCATGCGCATACCAATTTTTGCAGCTGCTATTGAAAGGTACGATAAAGAAATTATATTTTCATCGTTTTCAAATATTCAATTTATAAAGTAGAACGAAGTAGATCAACTGCAACAGATACAGGTGGACATGAGGTGCACTTATAGGACAGTTTTAATGTTGGTTGAAGGTAGATTATTTCAAAAACAAAAGTTAATGGAAGGCTTTTGTCTCTGTCTACCATGGACAATAAAAGCACTTTATTAAGACTCCATTCAAGTTTCGCCAATATTGAAAATGTTGCAATAATTATATATTTATAATATTTCTATCAAATAGTACAATATTGTTATTAAAATATAATATATTAATTGATGTTGAGTTAGATTCCGAGTTACCTTACAAGTAAATATAATATATTAATTGATGTTTGATTTAGATTACGAGTTACCTTACAAGAAAATGTTAGTACAGTAATTCAAATTGCTTGAAATGGAACTTATTGAATGTAGCTAGTGTCAAGAAGAATATTAAAAAACATTCTAATAATATTTTCCGTAAATCTTAAGAATTTCTGTAGACCTAAGTGATATTAAAAAAAGTAAATCCTACATAACTCTAAAAAATTAATAAATATTCTACGACATTCTACACAGCGCTATCTAAACTCAATGTAAGCATAGCTGAACTAGTTTGTGTCATGGGTTCTAGAATGTTGATAAACATAATTAAATACATTTTCTTTTTTAAATAGATACATATTATACATAGGAAAATAAATTGCGAAATAGTTTTTTTTTTTTGTTTTATTGCAGACTTTTTTTAAATTTTTATCTTGTCATTTTTTGTATCAAATTGTAGATGTCGGAAAGTTTTGGAGCCCAAAGGGCTCGATATTGTTCATATTATTACATCGGATGATAAGAGCATCTTTGATAATATTCTGCATTCGTTTGTCGGTATAGCTGCTATACAAATTGGGCTGACTGACATACTTCGTGAACTAGAGTTAAAACCAGATGGAATCATTGGTGAGAAAATCGACAATATTGTTAGTTCGGCGCAATCTGGTGTACTATTACCTAAAATAATTCTTATTCTCACAGGACATAGTGTAGGTGAGCTAGGTTGTGCCTATGCTGACGGTTGCTTGACTGTGGAGGAAATGATACTATCTGCTTACTACCGCGGCTTGGTGTCGGTACAAACTGAGTTTATACATGGTTCTATGGCTGCTGTTGGCATGGGTTACGAACAAGTAAGGCTTCTTTTTTTTTCATATAGAAGAAGTTTAATACATCTCAAAATGAGTAGGCAAGTATTTATAACAAAATAACATGTCATCATACGGATATTTGGCAATATAATTTAGATACATGGAACTATGTGTTATGTTAATGGCAGGTTCATTTATTATAACCTGAACAGTAATCCTAACCCAGTACCGGCTCATGATACGCATTTGGTATTGAGCGAGAAAAACCGACATTCTACAAAACTGATGTATATGTAGCTTTTTTTATTTTTCGTGCGGAAATACCCTCGCTTACCCCCCCCCCCCCGCCGGCCTGCCGGTTATGTCGGGCTTGAACCGACTAAAACCGCATGCCGTCTCGGGTCTACAGACGCCGGGGTGTAAGGTTGCCCAAAGAGCATAATTCTCGCACCCCGAGATGTATATATACCTACGTATTCATACATAGCCGTGTGCCGGTGGCTGCGCTCAGCGCGCACTCGATACTATGTTCTTTGGCTAGTGATACAATTGCGCATGTGAACGTGTTTCATTGCTCCGTATACTTATCATTTGGCGACGAGGTGAGAGTACCTTTTTTTTTTTTTTTTTTTTCGTGCGGAAATCCCCTCGGATACCCCCCCGCCGGCCAGCGGGGGCGGTTATGTCGGGCTCGAACCGACTAAAACCGCACGCCGTCTTGGGTCTGCAGACGCCGGGGTGTAAGGTTGCCCATAGAGCATATCCCTCGCACCCCGACTGACCCTGGGCCATCTCCGGTTTCGAGATGGCCCCCTCGGGGGGGGGGGAAGGTCTAGTGACATATTGCGACTTCGGCACTGCCTTGGAAACGAACTTGTGAGATCATTTCGTCCTATGGCCTGAGCTCAGGCCTAGAACGCCATAAGCTGTTTGAGAAGCATATGCTAAAGCCAAATGCCAGGCAGCATGTGCTAAAGAGGCGTAGGCCATGGTAGACACCAGTTCTGAGTGTGTTTCTGTTAAGGACGAACCAGTATACCAAACGAGATTTCAAAGATAAGCTAACCGGGGATGTCGCGCAGGCAGTGCGACCACGACGGCTAGCCGTGATAATGATCGGTGATCAAGAGTGCGGTGAAAAAGGTCACTTGAAAAAAAGTGTTTAAAAGATCAATTAGTACAAATGGAACTATATTCAGGGTCTGGCAGTAGTGTTATTTCACAGAATGTATACACTAAAAAGTAATCGTATTACCAATTACAAAACTGTCATGTAAAAATATGCCTACGGGCACACGAGCACAAAATTTCTTCGTTGGGTTTTTTATAAGAGCAAAATTTTATAAAATGCAAAAATTTATTAAATAATACGTATTTAAGAATCGAGCCCCCCCCCCCTTTAAGGAGAGATTTTATGCACGCCTTTAATTTAATTATTACAACAGACATTTTTGTTGGGAAAAATCCCAGACTTGTAGCAGGATGAATTGGGTGCATTTAATTAATTTAAAGTTACCCTGCAACCAAAAGACAACGCTGTTCCCAAGTTTCATAAGCCACGTACTGTACCTTTTGCGTTACGAGATAAGGTCGAACAAGAATTAGGTGGCTTAGTAAAGTTACGAATTCTAGTTTCGATAAACCATGCAGAATGTGCCAACCCGATAATACCAATGTTATAGGAGAACAGTAAGGTTAGAATCGCGGGAGAATTGTCGGTTACCTTAAATAAGGACCTCGTAATCGAAAAATACCCTTTACTTAGGATGGATGTATACAACTAGTTTCATTTTAGATGGCCCACCACAGGAACTTGCGGTGATAAATACAGATAAGGGTCTAAAAATATACACGTTAAGTATAGGGCCCAGCCAACGCGCCTGCCATATTTCAAAAATCTATGGTAGTCCAGTCATTACTTCAGAAAAAACTGGTTAGAAATGCAAATGAACCAATAAAGCTAAATTTTGGATATTCACCAAACGCTGAAGCAGCCTCCGAGCCGACTAATGTTACCGAAGTTAAGAGGTTTTTGGGCTTTGTTAATTATTATAGGAATTTTATTTCTAATGCTTCCTCAATACTAAACACACTTCAAGAGCTACTACGAAGCGATGTACCTTGGAAGTGGGGTGACAGGCAACGGCATGCTACAGTTCGCCGCAAATTTGCGTCAGACCGCATTTTGAGTCAACAGCACAACTCATGCTGACCGTAGACGCAGGCCCGATCGCCCCCTCGCGTATGAGGCTCGATCGCTCACATGGAGTGAGCGTAACTACAGCTAGATACAAAAGGAAGCGACTACAATAAAATTATATTCGGAGTAAAAAATTTCATCAGTATCTGTCCGGTCGTAGTGACCCATTCATATTAAAAAGCGGCCAAGTGCGAGTCCGACTCGCCCATGAAGGGTTCCGTAGCAGTAAGTAACATAATAATGTTTCTTTTTAATTTTTATATTTGAGTTGATTGAATGAAAGGTAAATTGCGGTTTACGATTTATGACGTATTAAAAAAAATACTCACTAGATCTCGTTCAAACCAATTTTCGGTGGAAGTTTACATGGTTATGTACATCATATATTTTTATTTTGTTTTATCATTCTCTTATTTTAGAAGTCACAGGGGGGGTGGACACATTTTACCACTTTGGAAGTGTCTCTCTTGCAAACTATTCAGTTTAGAAAAAAATGATATTAGAAACCTCAATATCATTTTTGAAGACCTATCCATAGATACCAAACACGTATGGCTTTGATGAAAAAAAAAAATTTGAGTTTCAGTTCTAAGTATGGGGACCCCCAAAATTTTATGTTTTTTTTTTCTATTTTTGTGTGAAAATCTTAATGCGGTTCACAGAATACATCTACTTACCGAGTTTCAACAGCATAGTTCTTATAGTTTCGGAAAAAAGTGGCTGTGACATACGGATGGACAGACAGACAGACATGACGAATCTATAAGGGTTCCGTTTTTTGCAATTTGGCAACGGAACCCTAAAAACCGACCATAGGCCATTGGTTTCTATTTTCGGCAATAAGTCTGGTATATCTATAACAATTAAGAAGAATTAAGACTTCAGAGATATGCTTTAATATTATCGGCTTATAATTATGAGGTGTATTACGTATCGAGTCATAATAATATAGTAGCAGATTACTTTTCGCGAGTGCCTTTTTGTAGAAACAAGTCGGAAGAAATAGATAACAAAATAGATAGTTATTATACACTTAAGTTTTTCGATGAATCATCGCCCGCTACTACGATACGTGACGTAACTCAGACGACGGAACGCGATACGATGATCCATACAGTTATAAGGTACATGGTAAAGGGGCCGCCTGTCACCCCAGCAGAAGCAGGCCGGGACAGAGGGGCGACTAGCGCCCAGGGTTACACTCGAGATAATACACCTTAAGACCCGAGACGGCGTGCGATTTTAGTCGGTTCAAGCCCGACATAACCGCCCCCGCTGGCCGGCGAGGAGGTATTTGAGGGGATTTCCGCACGAAAAAAAAAAGGTACATGGTAAAGGGCTGGCCGCGTAAATTTATTTGTAAAAATGTTTCACCTTATTTACAGTGCAAGTCTGAATTGCAGTCCGAAAATGGCTGTCTTTTGAGGGTACACCGAATAGTTATTCCGTTGAGTCTCAGAGATAGTATGCTTCGCGTATTGCACGATACAAACAACAAAATTTGGTTAGGACATGTAAAAAAATGTTAAAGTGTATTTTACAGGATAACTTAATAATCAAAGCACTGTGTACAGTACCACTGTGCAAACCCGGCCTAATTGATGTTTGGTAGGAAGCTGCGATATCGTTTCAATTTAATTAAACCTTCCAAGACAGTGACTAATGTTGAGACATCGGCAGTACACGGCAAATGAAAGTTTGCTATCGGTGATGTCGTTTGGACCCGCAGGTACGGCGCACGTAAAGAAACTTGGAAAATAGGTGTAGTAAAGAATAAAATAGGTAACAGAATCTACAACATTTCAATTAGAGATTTGGATATTTTTATGTATTAGACATGTAAAAGACGATTAAATATTTAAATATACTAATAAAAGTCAGCAGTCCAGCGCGAGTGTGTTTCAACAAGGTCAACCACCCGATACTCCCTCCGAGGTGAGCACTAATAATCAAGGAGTCACTAATACCCCTGATGTAACTGAAAATAGTGAAGTACTGGCAGACGACAATGATGAGAGGGAGGTATGGGGCGATTGTGAGACTACGGGAGTAGTATGGTCGCGGAGACTGTAGCGACACCGCCTACAACAGCGCCGACAGTAGAGCAGATCGGAATCCTGGTACCTACGGATAACAAACCCTCATGGACCGTTGAGCCTAATGTAGACGTAACAGTGGTGCATCGTCCACACCCTCAAACTCAAGGAGTCTTAGGACAGCGTTAGATTATAAAGAGTATTTTTAAGTTTACATTATTCTATTTTTACAATTTCTTTGGTATAACAACCAAAGAAATTGTAAAAATAGAATAAAAATAAAGTATTATTACCTTTGTACTTATCGAATAAATTATTATTGTCACCAAGTTTGAAAATGTGTATGCATACATAGCTGTGTGCCGGCGGCAGTAATAAACTAGCGTTAAACGTGTGAACGTATTTCATTGCTCCGCATACTTATCAAGACCACCATCTTTTTTATTTGCAATATACGTAAGGAACCGTAGTGCATTACATACGTGATATTCGGATTTTAACACTACTTATTCAAATTTTTAGGTATCAAAAATATGTCCTCCAGAGATTGAAGTCGGATGTCACAATGGACCTCAGTCCAGTACACTTTCTGGACCTTCCAATGTGATGAGGGAATTTGTCGCAGTGCTGTCAGCGAGAGGAATCTTTGCCAAAGAGGTCCCGTGCTCTAACATTGCATACCACTCGCGTTATGTAGCCAAAGCTGGTAAGATTGATACTTTCGATAGTTAAATGATATTAGGATAATTATGAAAAACAGATAAATACTCTTGATGCTATTTCTTGAATACATAAACTCCTCTAAGTAGTTTATGTATTCAAGAAATAACTAGCTAAAAATTTAAATTACAAAATCAGCACCTAGGACAGTGTTTGATCCCGTGACCATTCCCATTCTAGGGAGAACACTTTTAACAACTGAGCTACGTGGACTCGACCTGGATAGCGGAAATTCTCGTTTACATACGTCTTAGGGCGAGGTTCAAAGTTTTAAATTACCAATTAACATCATCCAATTACGCATTCCGGTACAATTCGAAACTTGCACTTTAGTCCTAGATTCGCTGGTCTCCTTTCTGTGATCTGGTTTATCTCGGCTGTTACAAAAGTTTCTAGTGTTTGAACCCCAACCCCGAGAGGAAAACTTGCACCAGAGCCTCGTTCGTCAGTCACCAGTTTAACCGGTTTACAGGTGACGTTGCTAGGGGTCCCGAAGCTCCTGATGTGACCCTATACATCCAGTTACTGACAAAATTAGCAATGTAGACTAGTTATAATGAAACCATTACATATCCGTAGGTCCCGGATTGTTAAAATATTTACAAGACGTAATAAAAACTCCAAAAGCAAGAAGTGAACGTTGGGTTTCAACATCTGTACCAAAAGACAAATGGAATGAGCCAATCTCAAAATTATGTTCAGCAGAGTATTTCACAAATAATTTACTGGTAAGGATACAAGGTTTTATAGACGATATTCGATTTCTCATACCTCTTTCTGTCGTGTTTGATTAATTTAATATGTTACTTATGCAGAATTCGGTGCTATTCGAGGAGACTTCACGGCTGGTACCTAATAATGCTGTATTAGTAGAAATTGCTCCACACGGGCTACTTCAAGCTATTCTTAAACGCTCAATGCCTACCAGTTGTAAAAATATCCCACTTACCAGACGAAAGCATCCAGATAATACACTGTTATTACTTGAAGCAATTGGCAAGTAAGTATTTTATTTGGAAAACTTACAGCTAGTACACTTACAAGCTATCATTACGAGAACGCCAATCCTGGTTGTATCCAAAATTTGTAGATTAAAGCCAGAGTTCGCTCTCCCTCCCTTCCATGATTTGACCCATCTTGATTTTCAGACGAGTAACTGCCCTCTGTTCCCCCAACCCGAGAGGAAAGCCTACACCAGAGCCTCGTACGTCAATCAGAAGGTGTAAGGGCCTGCATATAAAGTTGCTTGGGCCCCGAAGATCTAGGGATCCCATGGGGTTGTATGGACACCCTTATAAAATAATTGTAATATTTGAACATAATGCAGTCATCTTCATCTTCATTAATGAATTCTGGAGCATTAATTTTATCTTTTTGATTATTAATATTATCTTATAAATATTAAGTTTGTTACACTAATTTGCCAATTAGTATCGTGTAAGTTTTGTAAATTAAGCGCCATTTTTTAATATTTTATCGAAATTCCAGGCTGTATATGGAAGGATATGATTGTAATATTCATGTTTTGTATCCAAAAGTTGAGATGCCAGTTTCCACTGGTACGCCTTTTCTATCTCATTTTGTTAAATGGGCTCACGATGAAAAATGGTAAAGGTTTTGATATTATAGTATTTTTTACTTGTGTTACTCCTTCAATTTACGAAAGTCATTTCATTTTAGGCCAATGCCGCTTTATCGTTCTGCAAGTAGAAGGGTCGCTGCCGTTTGCAATTTTGTTTTAGCTTTACATGACAAAGAATATACTTATTTAAGAGGGCATTCAATTAGAGGTAAACAATTATATTTTTATATTACTTATCATTACATTGAAATTTAGAATTTACATAAGTGTTTTAGGAGAAATGGGTTTTGCCATATTAGTTATTGTACAGACAATTTTAAATCACTCCATACACAGGAATTTTCAGTTCTTAAATAACTTAGAAAACAAGCATAATAGTACCAGACTTAGTTATTCATATCTATGAATAATATATGATATTTAGATATATAATATATATCTAAATAAATAGATAATGTAGGTACAATGGGCGGTCTTATCGCTAAGAGCGATCTCTACCTTTGAATGGATTTATCAGTAGAGTAGAATGGCAGTTGATGGCGTACTACACGCCACCAACTGCCATTCTACTCTACTGAAGAATTCTACTACTACTTAAGATGTTGTGTATAATAATATGTGGTGTACAATAAAGAGTACTTGATGTATCTATCTTCTATCTTAGTTACTACATTATTTGCTGAACTTTACCTGTTTAGCATAATAATAATATAGTTTAAGTGATAAATTATTTTTTTAGGATTCACTTTGTTCCCATTTGCTGCTAGTCTAACCCTAGCATGGGACGTACTTGCTATGATACTGGACGTTCCGAAAAAACAGCTATCTGTGAAGTTCGAAGACTTAAAATTATATTCACAACCAGTGATGCATGATCGACGACTACTCAGACTTAGAGTAGCTATACACAGGGGAACTGGATACTTCGAGGTAAGTGCGAAATAAATTGTATCCATATCTACCTAAAACATTTATTTTACAAAACCATATAATATATTAGACAGGTAGAGAGAGTGGAAAGATTATAGTCCGTCTGTAGGTAGTTCGAAAACTCGTTGTAAAAGGGTGTTTCACAGTTAAATGACAAACGCTTTAATGAGTGGGCGATTTCTAAAATTACCACCAATAGTACGCTGCCATAGCCGACTCTAGGTTTGCGGCCTTTAAATACAGGGCAACGCTCCATTCGGAACCTGTATAGAGTGTCTGACTGGTTGGGTGCGTAGTCAGATGTGGTAAAAAATGTAGGCAGTGACAAAATTTTAAAGTAATTTACTGCCTTGCCTACTGCGGGGGAGGTTAAGTCGGACTCGAACCGACCGACCGAGTAAAACCGCACGCCGTCTCGGGTCCTTAGATGCCGGGGTGTAAGGAAGGCATTTCCCGCGCACCCTGACTGACCGAGGGCCATCTCCGGTTTCGAGATGGCTCACTTGGGTGTGGGAACCATGGTGTCCCCGTCTTACCCCCGGAAAAAGAGGGGGTGCGCAACGCGCCGCCGCTCCGTCTTGCTTCTGCTAGGGTAACAGGTGGCTCCACCTATCACACACAAGCCTGCGCGTACGACCTCTGACGTCTAAGTCGCCTCCGAGCCGGGCACTCCGCCAGCGTGTGCAGCCCTGAGTCTTCGCTTGCATCACAGTGATGGCACTCAGACGTTGACTCCTTCCTGATCCGACACAGGTGATCCCCAAAGCACCGCTTCCCAGAGATCTGCGTCAGCCGGTACGAGAGGCTACCGTGTCGCCTCTCAAGCCAGTCCTCCATGATGTGTCTTACCGCCGCTACTACGGTGTGCCCTGCGCTTGGTCGCCCAAGTCGTTCCTTTCACTCTATGCACCGCACGACCCCGAATCGATCACGATTCAGAGATGTTCCCCGAAGTCTCATCAGCCGTCGAGACTAAGCCCCAAATGTTTCATTTGGGGCTGGAGACCCAGCCGCTGGATCCACTCTACGACCGGCAACTGCGGTCGTGGCCTTCGTGTGGTCGTGGATCGACTCGCAGTACGTCGCACCGAGCGCCTCCACGAACGTGTTGTCCGCGTAATACGTGACGATGGCACCCTCTTCGAGGTCACCGCGAAGCACCCAGTCGTATCCGACGTTGCACAGTAGTGGCTCAAGGACCGATCCCTCTTAATTTTGTTATTTTTGTCCCCCATTTTTGCAGTTTTTATACCTATCTGGGTTACCTACTGGGCTATCATCAGAACAAACATGGTATTGTAAATACGAACCTAATTATTTGATACTTGAAAATATGTATATATATATTTATATATATACATTATTTTATTTTGTTTGGCGACTACATTTTGGCGATAGATCTGCTATTTCACGGACAAACCCTATTGTTTAGGAAATTTAAAACCAATTTAATTTTTTCGATAGCCTGAATCATACCTATAAATTATTTCTGTTCTTTCATGAACCATGTTCTTTTATCTGGTCATTGAACCTCTTTTTTTTCACATTTGGAAGTAGTTGTAAGGTGGGAAAAAGCTTACTGGTTAAGGAGTCGGCCTTACTATCGCGAGGTCCTGGGTTCCAATCCTGGTCATTACACTACTGACGTGAACTCACTCTTAACAAAAGCAATTTAGCTTAGCTGGAGGGGTTAGGGGAAAATACTAGTTATTTCAGTTATTAATCATTTTTAAAGAGCAAAGAAGATTTTATTTTTGATAATTATACGAATACAAAAATAAAATAAAATTGAGCCAGGCACAAAAGATAAGTTAAGGTACGACAGTAAGTAAAGCGCAGAACCGGGTTAATAGCCAGTATATCAGTAGTAAGTCCTTTAGTAGATTCTTACAATAGTATTTTTTAGGTTTTAGATGGCATCTCTAAAGTTGTAACAGGATTCTTATGTACTATTAGAAGGAACAATACAAGGTATGGTTGGAATAACCCGAATCAAAATATGCACATTGAGTCAGATGATATTTATCAATTGTTACGTGACAGAGACTATTTTTACAGGTACGTATTAGATATTTGAAAGTATTCGTCTCATGAATTATATTTGAGATGATTAATTTCTTGAATGATACTCAACTTCGGTATATTTTCGTTCTGAATATAGTGATGACTTTCGAAGCATTGCATGTGTTGATGAGTCTCTGAGCAATGCCATGCTCGTGTGGCGTGATAACTGGGTCACGTTCATCGATGGCATGCTACAACTCAATGCATTACGACAACCTCACAACGCTGTCACACAACCCACCTATATCCAGCGCATAAGTATTGACATCCAAGCACATTCCAGAGAAATTCTTGATTGGAACAAATCAAATTCTAAAATTTTGATGAGTGCCAAAGTTGTTGACAAATACAATCATACCAGGTAAATAACCTCATTTCTTTAAATCGTTTTCCTTATTTCATCAGTAACAACTGCCGGGCCTTGTTCCAATTACTAGGCGTTGGTGCAGGTAAACATTTTTTGACGTTTCAATGTTCTAAATAGAATAACTGATTTTCGAATTTTACTTTGAGATAATAATACTTTTCCATAATTTCCTGTCGGATGTCGTTTCCTTAATTACTTTTTTCCTTGCCATGTCTTCTGTCGTGTAATTCATTCATCTTTTCTCGGGGATTTAGCTCTGCTTCTAAAGCCCTCGACATTCATAGCTTAAACCTTTTTATCAACATTACTCTTATGGCTTCTCATACAAACATATGTACAGACCAAATCCATACCATTTTAGGCGCTCACTTCTAAATTATTATTCCTAACGTGGAAACATTTTTTTTTCCTTTTTTATTATATAAGGTGTCACAAAATTAGGTCTCTGAATTTGGTGAGATGACTTGGTATCGACAAAATATGTATTTGAAACAAAAAAAAATAATATCGGGTAAAATAAAAAAATAAAAAGAATATAAAAAAAAAATATTAAAAAAAAAACACCACCAGCGACGAGCACACGGGACGCTGGTCGCGATTTAGGTACTTCCCACACATCCGCTTGGAGAATACTGCGAGGATACTATCCGCGATACCAATCCGCGATACTAAATCGCGATCAGCGTCACGTGTGCTCGTCGCGTCACGTGACACTGGTCGCTGGTGGTGTCTTTTCTTATTTTTTTTTTTATTTTTTTTAATATATATTTTTTTTATTTTACCCGATATTATTTTTTTTGTTTCAAATACATATTTTGTCGATACCAAGTCATCTCACCAAATTCAAAGACCTAATTTTTGTGACACCTTATATACTTATATAGGAATGTATATAAAATTATTATATTCATATTAATCTGTAATTCCTTATTTAGGTGTGGTGGAGTTATAGTCGAGAATATAAAATTTCAACATTTACCTCCTGACAGTGGAACTGAAATGATCTTAAAATCATTGAATTTCGAAATTAATAACGAAAATCATGTAAGAAAAAAGCAAAATATTATGATTAATGTTCAAATACTTCCAGTTTTTTTTACTAAAAATTGATATTATTCATTCAGGGTAAGTGGGCAGGTGAACACGACTCAACAATGAATCAAAGTACAATAGCAACGCAAAACGTAACATTACAAGGAGCTCAATTTGGTGATTATGATTCGTTGAAATGGGTAGAAAACGTTTATGCATTGACTGGAACTGGAATAACTGTGAACGTATGTATGTTTCAATATATACTACTGAAAAAGACATAAAGAGCCACTAAGTTTTTTGCTGTAACACAAATACAAATCTAGTGGGGCGGAAATCATACAGTGATTGTCAAACTTCGGGCCAAACTTAGATATTTTTGTTGCAGTATTTTTATTCAAAATTACAGACCTTAGGCTTTATGCATATTATTCGACGCGTCTTTATATATTGAGCAATAAATATTTCAGTTTCTTTCAGAGTCTGGTTGTTTTATGTAAATATACAATATACGTATTGTCATTGTCACTCAAATGTCAAAGTCAAATACGCGTTACACTGATAACTCGAAAGAAACTCACTTGTAAAAGTTTTTTAGGGACAATTTGTATGGTAGGTACCCGAAACCTTGAACGTACAAACCCCAAAATCTAATCAGTTCTTCCCATTAACCAAACAAGATGATTGGCGAAAGAATTTTTTAAATCGGATAAGTGGTTCTTGAGTTATTGCGTAAACAGATATCCAGACATCCAGACATCCAGACCAACAGACAGACCGACACAAACATTTTTTTTGCTTAATTAGAGTTAGAATCATGTGAAACGTCGAGAAAAGTGATAAAAAGTGGGTGTAAGATTTTGATTTTTTTTGCGTGATTTTAATACCACCTGGTTGGTGGCCCGAAGTAATTCACAAATTCAAAATAAAATCAAATAAATCGCGATAGAATCCCTTAAAAATAGTTTTATTTCAAAAACAGTAAAGTTAATACATTGTTTAAATTAGGTACCTATAAAACAATGTGATTACTTACAATAGGTATAGGCTACATATATTAAATAAAAAAAAAAAAAAAAAAAAAAAATTGTTTATTTCAGGCATTGCCCATAAAATGTTAGTAACAAAAGAGCTTATGAACTATGTTAGTAAAACACTAATTATATAGAATACTCTTAACTTAAATGGACATAGTTTATATGTGTGTCTTTGGCAAGGTGAACATGTGTCCAATGACGCATAATGGCACTGTCCACATGTAGCCTTGCCGCAACACACTGCAGGAGGCTATTGGGGCTGCTCCGTACGCGATCGATCAGAGATGCAATGCGTTTTCTTACGATGCAAAGCTGCAAAGCCATGAACGCCAGCCTCTGCGAACATCCCTGACGCACTACAATAGCGGCACAGCCCCATCAGCATGCTGAATTCATTGTTTAATTGAGTGCCTAGGGCCCTGTACGCCCCCTAGGTGTAGCTTGTCCACAGGCTGCACGTGTACAATGAATTACAATAGGCTTTGAAAAGTGTAATTTTAACCTGTGCAGTACATCGTGCAAATCTGCGAGCAAGTATATTGGCCCTAACGCACAAGGCCCTACGCTCCCGTACTATGTCCATATCATCCTTGAGCGACTCGGTCACCCAGTGTTCCAGGTATTTAAAATTTTGAACCTGCTTCAGCAGAGCGCCATTGAGCCTAACTAGGGGAATTTTATAGGCCCTGTTTTTACTTTTAAAATCAAGCAACTCACTCTTTGAGGTATTATACCTGAGACCATGGGCAACCGCATATCGCTCACAGATGCTAATCAGCCTAGTCAGAGCACTGATCGAGGGGCACAGAAGTACCATATCGTCTGCATAACTTAAGTTGTTAACAAAAGTACCATCAATAGAGCAACCGACACCTGCCCCGCTGAGCTCCACGATCAGGTCATTCATGTGAAGGTTGAAATGCGCCGGAGAGCTTACTCCCCCTTGCCTCACCCCACTCCGCAACCTATACATGCTAGAGACCCCTCCAGACCACTTTACATAATTCTGTTGGTTGGAGTACCAATACTTGAGAATATCAATGTATTCTTGAGACAAATCAGTATCATTCGCTAACTTTTTCCACAAGATATCATATTGGACCAAGTCAAATGCTTTTGACAAGTCCAAAAACACAGCATATACTGGCGTATCCCTGGCAGTATAGTACTGAACAGTCTGCTTGAGGCACAGAACTGCAGCTTCAGTGGAGAGGCCAGGTCTGAAGCCAAACTGTGCATCATGAAGCTTGATACAGGTATTTAATTTTACCTCAAGCAGCCTGTCCAGCACCTTAGCTATTATACTGGCCAGTAATATTGGCCTATAGTTAGACCTGTCACTAGTACTGCCAGTTTTATTTTTGACAATGGGAACCACTAGAGTTTTCAACATATTGTCAGGTAAGAATCCATTACTCAGACAAAGATAGAAGAACATCGCCAGGACACGTGGCAGATGCCACCTGCATTTTGCAGGTGCTCAATACTTAAGTGATCATGGCCAGGCGATTTACCCTTGTTCATGTTTCTCAAGACAGATCTAACATCCTTTGCCCGAATCACAGATATCGTGACCGCATACCGTCTACAGTACAATCATTTTCAGCACACTCAGCCATTGTTGAAACAGTAGCAGGTGGGACTCTAAAATGTTCCTTAAACATTTCGGCTATCTGCGAGGGTTCATTTAACCCCTCTACACTTACTGGACCCAGGGTCTTAGGGGTCATCTTTTTTGTGTGCTTCCAGAAAGTCCCAAACTTCCTGTTTGCATGGGCCAAAATACCCAAAATATCCATTTTAATACCCAAAATATCCATTTTAATTTGTGTTTGGTTGTTTTGACACCATTTTAGTTTTGCTTTAAACACTTTTCTGGAAGCACACATTTTGTCATTTGGTCCCTCGCGAGGCCTATTGTACATGACCCAGTACTGAAACCACAAACGAGCTTCATTATGTACAGCTTTCACATGCTTGTTCCAGCCACATATATATCTCTTACAAATATATTTCTTACTCTTACAACTAGATATTGAGGCTTCCTTCAAAATATCAATTATTTAAGTTCTCTCGTATTTCTCTTAAAACGAAATAGTAAACAAAATACAGTTAGTAATTTTCTATAACTAATGGCCAGTATTATTCAAATGAGGAACACAAACCAAAGCGTTTGCAGGTATTGTTAAAGTCCAGGCCTGGGGGTGGCGGGTGAGGCCGCCTGTCACCCCAGCAGAAGCAGGCCGGGACGGTGGGGCGACTAGCGCCCCTCTCCCAAACCGGGGCAAGACGGGGACACCGTGGTTCCCAAACCCGAGGGGGCCATCTCGACACCGGAGATGGCCCAGGGTCAGTTGGGGTGCGAGGGATATGCTCTATGGGCAACCTTACACCCCGGCGTCTGTAGACCCGAGACGGCGTGCGGTTTTAGTCGGTTCAAGCCCGACATAACCGCCCCCGCTGGCATGCGGGGGGGTATCCGAAGGGATTTCCGCACGATAAAAAAAAAGAAAAAAAAAGGTATTGTTAAAGTATTAATACTCACCAGTTACTTTCAGTCAAACTCACTTAAATGTGAATAAGCTAGTAGTCCTTTTTTTTACGTGCGGAAATCCCTTCGGATACCCCCCCGCCAGTCAGCGGGGGCGGTAATGTCGTGCATGAACCGACTAAAACCGCACGGTGTCCTGCCCAAGTGTCCATTGCCGGGCACCCCAGGTAAGCCCTCGAAAGGGTTATATCCCCAGGGTTACCGGCGGACCTTGGCCGCCAGCGCGGCCTCGCCTGGTGGGGTCGGGTTTTATCCCGCGTCGGTGATTAGGCAGGCGTGTGTAGGACACACACGACACGCCTCCGCCACGGCCTGCTTCGGTAAGGACGGCGAGTCGGCCAACTGCCGTCCTCAGGCCCCGATCATGGAGGTCGGTAGTCCCGGGCGTAGACGAGTCTGCGGCTTCCTCGCCGCAGACTGCGGAACTCGGGGAGCAGGGTTCTCGCCCGCTCCCTCTCTGCCGTCTCTTTCACGCGCATAACCTGCTCACAGAAAGAGGCAGCGACGTGCCACTTCCTCCCGTCGGAGACCACGGCCCTCGCCATGGTCTCCAACGAGAGAACGTCCACGCCCAGGACCGCAACGAGATCCCGGCGTTGACTCGCCCACGCAGGGCACTCCACCAACGTGTGGAGCGCCGTGTCTTCGCTAGGATCCTCAGTGCTGGCACTGCGGCGTTGTCTCCCTGTGGATGCGCCACAGATACTTACCGAAAGACCCGTGTTCGGTAACCATCTTTCACATCCGGTAGGAGAGGTCCCAATGGTCCATCCCCAACCACTCCTTCATGATCGTCCTCACCGCCGCAATGGTGGATTCTCCCCACCTTATACTCAAGTCGCACTTTCCATGTCTCCATGAGTTCCCGGCGGAGCTGGGACCGCTGGGCCCTAATCTCTCGGCGCAAGCTAGTGGTCCTTATTAAAAAGTATTGCATTCATTTCAGTTACTTGTATTTGACATAATCCAATATTTACTTTATTATTGTATCTATTGACCTTAGGTACACTATGTTGGAATCAATAATAATGACCTGAAAAATGCTAATGGTTCCTTGTTCTTTAAGAAAAATAATAATAATGGTTACGGAATGGATTTCAGTGGATTCACAAACAGGTGACAAAAAATATTATTTTTGTAATTTATATTATTTATAATTTGTAACAGTGCGAAACCCTGTAAAAATCTTATTTCTCTTATCGCAGTGGTAAACCCGTAATGGGCTTAGTAAGTAATAGTGCAGCAAGTACTCAGGTAAGAACGCAGCCCGAACTGCTTTGGCCTGTCCCGGCACATTGGAGTCTCGAAGATGCCGCCACCGTGCCACTCGCGTATGTGCAAGCATTTTATTGCCTTGTAAGTATATTATCATATATATATATATATACACTATCATCTTGGATGTTCACTTTTTCCGAACTGAATCTATATCCTCATCATCCTCCAAGCTTTTCCCTAACTCAATTAGGGTCAGCTTTCAGTCTAACTACGAAACGGTCGAACTTCGATATTTTCCGTGAAGCGACTGCTACCTCGACATAGCTCGCAGAATAAGCAAGCTGAAGTGGTAGTGGGCTGGCCACATCTGGCAAAGGACCGGTGGCCGATGGAGCAAACGAGTCCTAGAGTGAAGACCACGAACCGGTAAACGGAAGGTAGGACGTCCCACAGCAAGATGAACGGATGACCTGAAAAAGGTAGCTGGGATATACTGGATGCGCAAGGCGGGGGATCGGGTGCTATGGCGTACAATGGGAGAGGCATATATCCAGCAGTGGACTGCAATAGGCTAATTGATTGCTTGATTGATTGACTGCTACCTGAACACTACACCCCCTGGCTATATCGAAGCTCTGTAGTCAGACCATATAGTTGGACTTTTTAGGGCTCCAACTGTAACGGCAAAAAGCCCTATGGCTATTTTCGTCACTAGCTGGGCTATAATTATCTAAACCTAACTTATCATAAAATTAAACTGTGAAATTAAATTCCTAACAGATTTTTAATAACATACGCCGAGATTATTTTCCTCACTAAATTAATCTAACTTACGGTTTATGAAATAAAATGAACTTTCTGCATAAAATCTAGTTTTCTATATACGATGTTGATTTAAATGTCAAGTTATTATTTACGGTCGTAGATTGTATCTACCAGGGAACTGAGGTTTTCTGGATCCAAATTATATAATAATGGCCTGTATTTTTTTATATTTCATTTTTTTTGTGTCGTGAGCTCATATATTTTGGTTGATATTAAATCAACATATTTTCCTCCTCCTCCTCTCTCTCTCTCAAGAATAATTTAATTCTGTTATCAGTACCTCCACTAACGCTAATTTTCCTTTTTTTATATTAGTATTTACTAATTAATACCATTACACGTTTAACCGACCTATTCATAATCGTCTCGATTTCCTTTGGTTTGCCCTCTTTCCAATGTAGGTTTTGTCAAAGATTAGTGTAAATACTAATCTAACATGAGTTCATCTGTTTTAACTTGTAAATTTAATTTATGGATTTCAGGCAGACCCCAGAATTGCTTCACACTGATAACTTGCTAAAACTGAAAAACCCAAATGGCTCCAGGAGCTAAACTTGTATTTAAATTATCTAATAAGTGAGCTGATTGTAACACATATATTATTGATTACTGTATTCGACTAAAATACACCCTCTCGTTAGAAAATGTTTACAAATAATAATATTTCAGATGTCTTTGAAATGAACCTTATGTGTTCTTTGCACTGTACAAGTCGAATATCAATTGAGATCACAAACGACAATCTCTTTGTATAACACTGTTTTCATGTGTTACTCTATATATTGCCAATGTTAGTTGAATAATCAGCCACTTAGATAATTGACTCTAATATATTAACTCGTCAACTTCTGCTTACTCAAATCAATGTTCTATAACTGATAACAGTATAACTATATATAGTCCAGTCATTATAGTAAGTTCACCTCGGAATCCGAGATACCCAGCTGTAAGTCTGTAAATACTTGTATATTGACACCCTAAAAATTGTCTCAAAACCTACATATGTTGTACGCAACTATTAAATTTCAAGGTCGGTCACAAAAATCGGTTTTTTGCGCTTTTTTTGCAAATATCTCATTTGCTATGGGTTTTTTGCTATTTGTATTTGTTATCAATATTGTAGAATACAAAATTCTCTACAAATTTTGTTTAATTTTTTTTTATACGGTGAACCGTTTTCGAGATAGAGGGCGGAGAGCGCGCGGTCACAGTATCATTTCATGTCAACCGGTGCCTCCGGTCGAAAACGCGCCATATAGTTGATGAACTATCGATAAATCAATGATTATAAATATTTGTCAATTTTTATTAACTATTATATTTGGAAATCCAAAATAAATGGTTGACAATGGGAGAGTTCTGCATATCGATGGCCTTAAAGTGGCGCACCTTGATATATGACTGGTCGCCGGCCCTGTTAAAATTCTATCTTAACGCCTTTCAGATGACCCTCCCAGACCAGAGTAATCTGGTAAGGTGGGGGAAGGCCACAGTAAAACAATGTTATACTTGTGGTGAGGCAATAGGGACGGCTAGACACATTTTAGTAGGATGTAGGGTGCTTCTCGATAGAGGCCTATACTCACGCCGCCACGATAAGGTGCTTATGATACGTGAAGCAATGAGTCTGGCAGTAGCTAGAGCCCAAAAAGGATTGAAAACTAACAGACGTCATATCAACTTTGTGTCTGAAGGTTCATCCATAACATCCAGGAACAAACCTTATTCAATCTTAGGCACTGCCCCAGATTGGACTCTCCTAATCTACACGTATGAAAAGCACTATAAAATTCCGGAGGATGTTGGGGTTTCGTCATCTAGACCTGACATATTCCTTTATTCTAAGAGGTTAAAACATGTGGTTCTTGTGGAACTTACTGTACCGTGGGAAACAAATATACCGAAGGACCACACAATAAAGAAAAATAAATACTATGATCTCAAAAACGAAATAATCAAAAACGGTTACGTGGTTAATTTGTATGCAGTGGAAGTGGGAGCGCGAGGTATACCAGCAAAATCTCTCTATAACCTACTTAAAGATCTAGGCCTATCGAGAGCTACAATAAGCTCATTACTAGGACGAATGTCTAAAGCGGCACTAGTAGGTTCGTATCAAATTTGGTTAGGCAGGGAGAGGAACTTGGGTAGTGAAGGTGAGTGTTGATGTACATCAACAAAAGGGGGCTAAATCTACACTTGGGTCGCAAGTCGCAGGCACTGTCCCGAGTTTCCAACTCAGCAACGCGATGGACCCGGCACCCGCACGGAGAATCCATGGATTGCTAAGAATATCGGTCTATTTTATCATTTTTTTGCTAACCTATCCACTTTTTATTCAGTATTAATTTATTTAACAACACTTACCTGCCCATGTAATTGCAGAATTGTTAATGAAAATATATTATATGAATATAATATTTGAATTTTAACCTAATTAATATTAATATCTTCTTACATGATGAAAAAAATAATAATTGCATGATGCACCAAGGATGTAAAAGTTACCCTATTTAGGGCGTATTGCCAGACATTTTACACGTGCAGTCTGTGGGTCGCATATACGCGGAGGGCATACAACGCCCTGCGGGTACAGTACAACAATGCATTCAGGATGTTGGTTGGGCTGCCACGCTTTTGTAGCGCGTCGGGGATGTTTGCGGAGGCGAGGGTCGACGGCTTCCATGCCATCATCCGCAAGCGAAGTGCATCCCTCTTGCGGAGAGTACGGGGGAGCTCACACAGCATCCTGAGCGTATTGTGCGATAGGTGGGACTGTCCGATGCTGGGGCACTGGGTACGATTGCACGCAATGTAGACAGTGTCCTAGTATTGTGGCGGTCTCAAATTATCATAATGTGTACCTAACACCTATTAATAATATTATATTGTTACTAACACTAGTATTAAGATTATTGTTACTAACACGCTATGGACCCTGGTCCGAAATAAATGATTTATTATATTAATATTTCTTTATTTCAAGTACGTCGTGAAGACGAATAATTTTTTTTTATGTTTTATGAATGCTAATATATCCATTTGTATTGTTAACAGATTTGAGGTAAAAATTCTCAGCATCATCTTTCGACTCGTGTCGATATAAATAATACCATTTCACAACTACCCGTAAGGAATGTCACTTATGTTACTAGCCGAGCTCTTAGTAGATCTTCATAGTTCTTCGTGGCACTATGTGACTATATAATCTAAGTAACTATACAATAAACAAGTCACCTGTCAAGTTTTTTTTCTATTTTTAAAAAGGGAATCAAGACAAAGCTTATGAAAGGCAAGTCAGTATTTGTGCACGGAGGAGCAGGTGCTTTAGGACAGGCAATAATTTCCATTGCTTTGGCTTTAGATTGTGAGGTATACACGACCGTCAGTGATATCTGTAAAAAGCATTTCTTGCAAAAACTGTTTCCATCGTTAAAAGGTATGTTTATTTTGAAAAACTAATGCATTTTTAGACAATTAATACTGTTAATTGATGGCACCTTGGTGGAACTTGCTACACATATTGAATCAATCACTTGTAAATTTCCACAGCATTTACTTATTAAACCAGTCAGATTTAATAAGTAAATATTGTGAAAAAGTACAAGTGATTTGATTCATAAATGCACGTTACCTGAATTCTGTCTTCCAAATCTGTCTTCATAATCAGTGATATTCCATTCTGTCATGTCAATTAACGACTAATGGTTACAGTAATAATATATGTTTCCAGCTGATCATATTGGATGTTCGCGTGACCACACATTTAGTGAAATGGTTCGAATAGTCTCTGAAGGAAAAAATTGTGATATTGTTATAAGCTGTGCTAAAGGCGAGCTCAAAGATGTAAGTATATTTTTAAACACACAATATTTTTTACAATAGTAGAACTATTAACGATATTTAAGTAATATACGTGTTATAGTATAACCTTATCCAGGATGTTGCGATATTAAGCCTGAATAAATAATTCGGAGTTAAATTCTTTTTGCAGGTGTCTTATCAATGCATGTCCTTTAGGAGTCTGTTTTTTGATATTTCACAACTTCATAACGGAGATGATTATACATTAGGAATGTCATTCTTTTTGCAAGACAAAAATTACATTTCTGTAGACTTCTCATCAATTTTTGAAGCCGACAATATCGAAGAACTTAAAGTAAGTTTCTATACCTACTGTTGTAAAATTGTAAATTGGTTGTGTCTGAACAATGGTGACATTTAAAAAAACATATTATGTTAAATCAACGATTCTGATAACAAAAATTTTTTTTTTTTGGAATTCTTGTCTGTTTATCTATTGTGTTGTGTTAATGGACGCAAAAACTGCTGAACGGATTTTGCTGTGTTTTTTTTATAAGGTCTTGTTCAGACTTAAGATCTGCCATATGCTTGATTACAAATGGTTAAGTAGAACGATAACCTATCTCCGCGCGGGTGGAGCCGCGGGCATCAGCTGGTTAACATGTAACCAATTTTCTTATAGTGGTTACTCACCGGTTAGACCAGGTGAGTAAATGAGGTCTTAATCCCAGGGCGCCTTGTCAGAGAGGTTCTAGGTGGTGCATGGGTCAGCTGGTCTCCAATGAAAAACACTCACAAGTGCATACATATATTTAGAAGCTGTTAAAAAAATACAGATATATATTCTGGAGGAAACTGAGACACATAGATACAGAATATATATAAGTTAAGGTACAAAGAGATAGGCTTGAGAGTAGTAACAGGTTACAGCACACAGACAGATATATAGTAATAAGTTACACCGAAGGATATAACATAGAATACACAGGTACAGGTACACTTATATGTAGAGAGGTAATTAAGGCAGTATACAGAAGCTGGTCACGAAGGTGGTTCTCACCAGGTGCCAGTCAGTAGTGGTCCAGCTCAGTGATAGCAAATCAGCTTTGCGCCGGTCAGCAGTAATACAATATAATAACAATAAAAGATTGCTTGACCTTTTTGCTCCAGAGGCTCCACGGGATACCATTGGTTGTGCTCCGGCAGGACAGATCCCAGACCGTCCCTTGCGATCTGTGTCCCAATAGATATCCACCCAGACCTCAAATATTGTTAGCCTCAGAGCCAATGCCGTTTGAACTGAATGCCAAAGATCTTAACTTAACCAAACGACCCTGCAGCCAAGATATACAACTTTTATCAATATCAAATCCCCATAAAGAGAGTACACTGACAGCGATGGAATAAAATCACTTACCAGTTCAATGCTGGGTACCAAAATCACTTAACCTCCAAATCGGGTATTATAGTTCTCTCACTTACAACAAATATCACAATAAATAATTATGGAGTATAGACACTACTAGTGACCTTGCCAACAGAAAAATGAAACATAGGGTCACTGCGATCATTCTTATATACCAATTTCGTTCTCGATATTGCTAGAATGCTCCCCCATTTGAATAACGACTAGAAATGCCGATGCCTGAGGATAATACATATCTCACGCCACCTGGCGTGGATTAGCCGAATCAACGACTACAGACAGCCACATCGAGGCATTCGCAGTAGTTGCTACTGTGTCCACAGATTGCGCTAACTACAATTACACTCTTATATAATTTAATGTTACAAACAACATAATGATAAAAACTAAACTTATTAGCTCTTACCATATTTCGCCAAATATATTTTTGGTCCTACATAATTGAAGGCGATCTTATTGTCATTCACCGAGACATTTACGGTCTCTAATCAATCAATCACTTCATGCAGTTACTGAGAATTTCTTTACACAGAAGCTCAGCTATTTCTTGCCCGACTGGGAATAAATCATGAAACCACATTAGTGCGGCAAACAACTGCAAAGGTGTGCCATGTAACCTACAAGGCATCATGGCCACACCATTCTTTTGATAAAAAAGTAAAGTTTGTGAGTGTGTGAGGTTGTAGAGGGTAATCTCTGGATCTACTGAACCAATTTCTAAAATTCTTTCACTCATATCATCACGCTACCACACAAAGGAGCGGAGCAGTAATCATAAATATCAAATAAAAATCCGGCAAATTCCCATACTTTATATGAAAACTAATAAATTAGGACCATATATGGGTTAAAGGGATGCGAAGGGGGGGAACAAGGGCTCGATTTAGCGCTCGATATAGTTCGGCCTGCTAGTATATAATAAATTGATGAAATCCTCAGACTATACATAAAATGGTAAGTGAGGGCATCGCTCGTGGCTACGTTCGTCCGCTATCGAGGGTAATATACGGACCACATGAAGTAACACGCGCTTTCCGGCTACTGGCTGCGAGTTCCCACCGCGGCCGTGTGCTGTTACGTATGAAAGAAAATACTATTCAAGCACAGTATAGGTAAAATATTTAAATACTAAATTTTATCGTCATTATCCTAGAACCAATCCTGGTTGCATCCAATGCTTGGACTTTGGAGCCCGAGGTCTGTTCTCGTACTCCTCGCCTGATTAAACCAATCTTGGCGACTGCCATCTGACCCTTCAACCCTGAGAAAAAAGCCTAAACCAGAGCCTGGTCCGCCAATCAGCAGGTATATATCGACAGGTGAGGTTAACATGGTCCACGAAGATTTTGATGGGGGTGAACACCTTTAACCACTGAATGTAGGGTATTATATTCATAAATATGCAAGCAAACATTTTTTTTAAGCAGTATTAACCAAACATTAAATTGGTTTCCAGGTTGAGATGTAAATTGCATACTTCGAATCTCATATTATGTGGCAAGACATCGTATGGTCTACAGTTTGCTGATAGACTTGTGACCAGAGGTGCCAAACAACTGTATCTGCACGTCCCGATACAATCATCGTATTTACAGTACAAAATACGGTATTCATTTTTAATATTGTTAAGGTTGCTGTTCACTTTGAGTTATCGCCTTTTTATAGTAGTGGTGAACCTGTAATACGTTAATTGTTAGTCGTCTATTTACGGACTGAAGCGTCGGTAGCTTAGTCGTTAAGGTGACCTTACTATGGAGAGGTCCTAGGTTTATAACCGGTCATTACACTACTGTAATGATCGAGACAATTTAGCTTAGCTGGGGTGGTTAGCGGGAATACTAGTACATTCGGTTACTAGTGCGTACTCTTTAAAAAAGTAATAATTGTTAATATATCAATATTATAATAGGTTCTTGAAAGCTACGGTACACCGTGACTGTGGTGGTAAGATGGCTCTAAAATGAAAGCCCCACGTGCAACCACGAATTACTATTTAATGATAAGTTATATGTTTTAGATCTTGGCAAAGATTGGGTATAAATGTCGTCGTGTCTTCGGAACTCTTAAATAACCACAAAGCTGTAGCTTCTTTAGTAACCAATAGTCTACGGCTGGGACCTCTGGATGGTGTTTATATATTTGCAGAAGAAACTAACGTGGATCAGAATATGATAAGCAATTTGGATGCTGAAATAAGGAATTTGGGTCTTAATTTAAGGTACATCACAGAATGTTTTGACTTTTTGATTATTTATACATTGACAAATGACTAGAGTGATAGATTCAAGCAACAGTCATTTTGGCCGTTGCATGAATGGGCCGACTCGAACGGGGAAGCACGACCCTCTCACAGAATATCGACGCCAAGTAACAGTATTTGAACTGTTGCGTTCCGTTTGGTGAGTGAGAGTGCCGGAGCCCAAACTCCTTTCTCATCCCCTCCCAAACTCCTTTCCCATCCTTTCCTTTACAGGGTCGGCAGCGCGAGTTTGACGCCACTGGTGTTGCACACGTCCATAGACCGCGGTAACCGTTTCCCATCAGGTGGACCGTGTGCTTGTCTGGTATAAAAAACCACCTTAGTGGTATAATAAAAAAAATGAAGTGTCTAGTTTTTATATTAAAATAACAGCTTCTTAGCTCCACTACTGGACATAGGCCTCTCCCAATGTACCTTATAGCTCCTGATCCCCCGCCTTCCACATCCAGTCTATACCAGCTAAGTTTTTCAGGTCGTCAGCCCATCTGGCTGGGGGATGTCCCACTTTCCGATAACCGACTCGTAAATACCCTTAGTAAATAGGGTATTTATGATATTGTCGGAAGTTTACGCGAATGTCACACATTGAAATAAAACTATTTTTAACGGATTCTATCGTGATTTATTTGATGTTACATACATACTTACACTCACGCCTTTATCCCTACGGGGTAGGCAGAGACAACAGCCCGCCATCTGCTTCTGTCCTTACATACTTCACGAGCTTCCTTCACTGTCATTAAACCTTTCATGCAAGCCCGCCGGTTTCGACTGCTTTTGACCTGCCCTTTTTTCAAAACCTCTTTAATTTGATCAGTGTATGTTTTGCGATGTCGACCCCGGCTTGCCTGCCCACTTACATCTGCCTTATATACTTGGTGTGTCATTCGCTCAGTACTCATTCGTTCCAAGTGCCCAAAACACCGTAGCATACCCTTTTCAATTCTTATGACAACATTCTCTTTCGGCCTGACACCATTCTCGTATATTTGTATTCCTCTTCCTATCAGCCAACCTTTCTCCACATATACTACGCAATGACCGCATCTCAACTGCATTCACTCTACTTTCATGATTTTTCTGCCATACCCAACTTTCACTTCCATACATAAATGTGGGGACTAGCACGCCGTTATAAACCGCCAGTCGTGCCTTCTTCGGCACTGACTGACCACTCATGAAGGAGTGTAGCGCACCATTCACGCGATTTCCTGCAGTTACTCTCCTTTCAATACCTCCATCGTATCTTCCAGCCCTTGTGAACAAACTACCCAAGTATACAAACTCTGACACTTGTTCTACACATTCACCTTCAATCATAACATTACATTCAGTTCAATAAAAATTTTAAGCATTTTGTATGCTTACTTTTTCTGAAGATCTAGAACATCTAGAACGGGACTTGAACCCGTATTCGCAAGAATTACGGTAGATGGCTCCAGCGTCGCCTTAAGACGTATATAATATATCGGAGAATTTCGAATATCTGGGACGTGTCTAAATAGCTCAGCTGGTCAGAGCCTTCCCCCCCTATAAAGGACTGGTCGCGGGTTAAAGGCTCGTTCCAGTGGTTCTCTTTTTCTGATCTAAATCATAATCATTACATTCAGTTTTTTCTCGCTGCCTCTCAAAAACCATAAATTTCGTCTTTCTTGCATTCACTTTCATACCTCTCATTGATCCCGACGTTTCGGTTGCTTTTCAGCAGCCATAGTCACGGGGAGACTAAAGATGGTTGTTGTCTTGTAGTTTGAAGTGTAAGTTATCTCAAAGTACCCTAACATTTTTTTTTTACGTGCCGAAATCCCTCCGGGGGTGGTTATGTCGTGTCTCGACTAAAACCGCACGGTGTCCTCCCCAAGTGTCCGTTGCCGGGCACCCCGGGTAAGCCCTCGAAAGGATAACCCAAGGGTTGCCGGCGGACCTTGGCCGCCAACGCGGCCTCGCCTGGTGGGGTCGGGTTTTATCCCGCTTCGGTGAGTTGGCAGGCATGTGTAGGGCACACACGACACGCCTCCGCCACGGCCTGCTTCTGTAAGGACGGCGAGTCAGCCAACTGCCGTCCTCAGGCCCCGATCATGGAGGTCGATAGCCCCGGGCGTAGATGAGTCTGCGGCGTCCTCGCCGCAGACTGCGAAACTCGGGGGGCAGGGGTCTCTCCCGCTCCGTCTCCGCCGTCTCTTTCGTGCGCATTACCTGCTCGCAGAAAGAGGCGGCGGCGTGCCACTTGCTCCCGTCGGAGACCACGGCCCTCACCATGGTCTCCAACGAGAGAACTTCCACGCCCAGGACAGAACGTCCACGCCCAGGACGGTACCCGAACTATGTTGAATTGTTGGTGTTACTATTTACACAGAATGAGCTCGCAGTGTCTTGTTGTATTTTGATTTTTCTTGGAATTAATTAAGAGAATGACTGAGTCCCAAGCTGGTGGTACATTCCAACCATCTTCTCTATTAAAATTAGGATGTTTTTTAATTTCAATAGCTTCGAGGAGCATCCTGGGTAGGAATCGCTTTTCTTTGGCGGTTATCTGTGGTTTATCAAATCTTAAGTAATGGTTGGTCCCTTGATGCGCTTGTTCACATTCAACAGACTTTTTTGAGCGTTGCTATTTTATATCAGGTATGTGTTCTTTGACGCGAGTGCCAATACTTCGCTTGGTTTGACCAATATAAGAGAGCCCACAATCACAATCTATTTTATAGACCCCTGCATCTTGTAGGGGCAATTGGCATTTGACAGATGGTAAAAATTAACATATCTTCATTCCGCCAATGAAGTACGTGTTAATTGAAGCTCGCTTCAAGATGTAGCCAATCTAGTCAGTGATCGTACGTATTATGGTTGGACAGCAGGCTGGCGCTCGACAGTGGCTGGCTTTCTCGGAATCTGTGACTGATGCGCGGTTGTTAGAGCTTGTTGTCATACAGAACTTGCTTGACATGTTGTAGCTCAGCGTCCACGTGTTTCTTGTCACAGATCCCACGGGCTCTCTGAAACAAAGACATTTCCACGGTAGCTAACCGTTTAGGGCGGTGTTGAGATTCACCGTTTAAGTACCTATCAATATGGGTCTTTTTCCTATAGTGTGGCAAAGTATTATTAGAGTTTCTGATCACAAGAACGTCTTAATTATTCGTTTCTATTATTTGCCTCTAATTCCATAGTGAATTGTATGTTATTGTTATTAATGGAATAAAGGTGTGGTAAAAATGTTTTTATACTATCTATTGGTAGTATTGTGAAGGTGTCATCTACATACCGTTTATAAAATCTAGGTGTAATGGCGGGCGTCTGCATAGCTCGTAGCTCGTGCCTCGAAGGCCTCCATATATATGTCAGCAATGACAGGCGATACTGGGGAGCCCATTGCCCCGCCATCAATTTGTATGTAGAAATTGTTATCCCACAACAGGTAGCCAGTTCTTAAGCAGTGATTGAGTATTTCTGCATATTCCTCAGGCATGGTGCTCTCTCTTAACTTTCTCCTAACTATACTATACAGTCATGTACAGGTTAGCACGTAAATAATGACTGTACATCAAAACTGACCATTGTTTCATTATTAGTGAGATGTAGATGTTTAATTTCACTAAAAAAATGGTAGGAATCTCTAACATACGCTGTTGAATTACCTCGAAGTGGTGAGAGTACCTTCGCTACGTGCTGAGCGAGTCTGTAAGTTGATGTTTCGATGTGGCTCACAATAGGACGTAGGTGAACATTTTCCTTGTGTATTTATTGCGGTAACCCATATAGTTTGGAGGTTTTATGCTTGGAGGTATTAATGTATTTACGTCGATTTGTAACTTTTCGGAGTATTTATTTATGATATCACGAGTTTGTTTCAATATCTTATTTGTAGGGTCTGTTTTGACCTATTTATACGTGGTTTCATCCGATAACCCCGTGACTATGGCTGCTGAGAAGTAACCGAAACGTCGGGATCAATGTAAAATATAAAAAAACATCCAATAAATCACGATAGAATTCGGTAAAAATATTTTTATTTCAAAAAAATCCGTTCCCGCAGGGGGAACGCACAGGTAGATTTCGTGAAGCAATTAATATTATTTTATTAACATGTTTAATTTTTTTTTCTCGAAAACGGTAACTTTTAGCGAAAAACTTTTCAGACATTTATTTTAGACTTAAAAATGGCCTATCGATTAAAAATGTTTCCGACGGCAAGAATGTTCACCGGTTAGAACTTATGATTTGTTTCCCGAAAAATTTTGGTTTTTCCCCCCTCCACTTTTAGTTGAAGTTTTAATCTTATAGGTTTAAAATTAGAAGTTGTTGGTATTCATGTATACTATGGGATAAAATTAGAACGGTTTGAATATCTTTCATGGAACGTGAAATTTTGAGGAAAAACTGATTTCACAAAAAGTGAGGCCCTACCGTCCCCTTAGGCCGGATCCCACCCGTTCACGAACTTAAACTAAGTTTACACCCAAGCAATTTTTGACCGCAGTTTGAAAGCGATCGGGGCAAACATGCGACCGTGAGAGTGCCGCAAATTTTGGGAAGTGGATATATATATATCAACTTTTTGATCAGTGGTCATTTCGGACTCAGGGGGTCATAACTAGACCTCCTATGAAGAATTTTTTTTTAAATTCGACAGTAGTCAAGAAACCAATAGGTAGATCGATTTTCCCGAGGGGGCCATCTCGAAACCGGAGATGGCCCAGGGTCAGTCGGGGTGCGAGGGATATGCTCTATGGGCAACCTTACACCCCGGCGTCTGTAGACCTCGCTTCAAGCCCGACATAACCGCCCCCGCTGGCACGCCGGGGGGTATCCGAAGGGATTTCCGCACGAAAAAAAAAAAAAAATGTAGATCGATTTCATCGAAATCTACCTTTTTTTTTTTTTTTTTTTTTATCGTGCGGAAATCCCTTCGGATACCCCCCGCCAGCCAGCGGGGGCGGTTATGTCGGGCTTGCACCGACTAAAACCGCACGCCGTCTCGAGTCTTCAGACGCCGGGGTGTAAGGTTACCCATAGAGCATATCCCTCGCACCCCGGCTGACCCTGGGCCATCTCACCACTAACAGCATCGCTCATCCTGTCTCCTCTGAAAGCAGAGGAGTACGGAGAGCGATGTGTTCCCGCCACGTTGGGTATTGGCCGACGATCAATGCCAACCCTATGAAGGGGTGAAGGGGAAGCCATTGACCGCCGCCCAGGGTGTACCGGCCGCTCCGATTCCGTTCCCCCCGGACTGCAGCGGGATCGGAATTGGAGCGACACTCGAGGAGGTTACCCAACACACACCCCTCATCGAAATCTACCTAAAAAAATGCGTGTCAGGTTTCGCACAATGTTGTGTACCGCCTTTGTTATCTTGGGTTAGGGGCGTTATTCGTAAGTGGCTTCCCCGATGGTGGTTTCCTCGAATAATAATAGTACTTTCAAGAACAATGGATGACAAACTTTTTTCCCCGGAAATTGATTCGTGCATAAATCAGTTTACACAATAGGAAGGTACCGATGACGCGTCCTCCATGAGCGCAGGCCTGGGGGTGGCAGGTAAGGCCGCCTGTCACCCCAGCAGAAGCAGGCCGGGACGGTGAGGCGACTAGCGCCCCTTCCCCAAACAGGGGCAAGACGGGGACACCGTGGTTCCCAAACCCGAGGGGGCCATCTCGAAACCGGAGATGGCCCAGGGTCAGTCGGGGTGCGAGGGATATGCTCTATGGGCAACCTTACACACCGGCGTATTAAGACCCGAGACGACGTGCGGTTTTAGTCGGTTCAAGCCCGACATAACCGCCCCCGCTGGTCGGCGGGGGGGTATCCGAAGGGATTTCCACACGAACAAAAAAAAAGGTACCGATGACGCAATAAATGTTGCAAAATATATTTCTTTAATAAAATAATAAAATCATAGCGACTCTTAATATTGTAGACTCTTAGGGTTAAATTTAATTTTAATTTTTTAGCTACTTTACTGTGATTTATTTTGGTGACAATTCCACTGGCAAGAATGTGTGTCTGAATCGACTAACTGATCAGTTACCAGCCACAGTGCTCATGCTGCCTGAAATTAAGGAAGTAAGTTAACTTTTGTATCTTATTTAAGGTCTGTTTTTTTGCCAAATATAAACAACATCATTATTAGGCCTCCTTCACATTACGTCGCAAGCAGTGCGGCAGCAGCGCGGCAGCCGCGCAACAGCAGCGGATGCCTTCTCATTACAAATACAGCCGCGCGACTCAGGGTGGCCAGTTCATTTCTACAATGGACTCCAAAGAGGAAACGTCACTGCTCCTGCTTTTGTTGGTTCTCCTTCGGCGCCATCGACGTCGCATTCATAAAAAAAAAAGAATTTGCTGGATTGATCCTTTGTTTCGAAATCGACATGTGAATAGTGATTATGTAACAGTATTCAAAGTGTTGAAATATGGTAGTAATAAAAAATTGTTTAATTACGTCCGAATGTCAAAAAAGTCTTTTGGTGAATTATTATGTCTTCTTAAGAGTAGTATTCAGCGCCGTGATACTCCATTTCGCAACAGCATTTCCATCAACAATAATAATAAAATAACATAAATGTACCTGCCACACTTTTCTCTGGCCCGGTTTTATTACTGAAATTTGGAATAAACAATTCACATAATTCATTCCAGTTTTTCTTTTTTATGGTCCTGTTGCTGTAATCATCGGTCCTCGAATCCCACAAAGTAGGACGTGTTTGAACTTGAATAATAAATTGTTCTGTGTCAAATTCGCTCATTGTGAAATAATGTTCTACCGTAAGTACGATTGCAACACTGGCTCGAAGCCGACTGACCGCACGCGGCTGCCGCGCTGCCGTCCACTATGGACAATCAAGTGTCGCGCGGCTGTCGCGCTGCTCTTTTTAGTATGGAATTAGCCACCGGTGAACAGCGCGTCTGTCGCGCTGCTATATTCGCGCTGCTGCCGCACTACTTGCGACGTAATGTGAAGGAGGCCAAGTATAGTAAGAGATCTTGGGGACCCAAGTCAACGTCATTTGCAAGCCAGTACTTTCATTTCATTTCATTTATTTATGAAACATACTAATGCTGATTGATAGCTCTGCGAAGGCTTTCCTTTAGAGGTTTGGGGTCAGATGGGAGTCGTACCTGTAAAAACTAAGATAAACCAATCGACGAGGAAAGGAGATGTTGGAAAGCAGACCCTGGTTTTCAAAGTACGAGCTATGGTTTATCCGGGATTGGCACTCTGATGATGATGAGATTCGAATACTAAGCTGAATTGAAATGATTATGGTAGTACTGAATAAATTCTAAAATGTACTTTACTTATGTAGGAATTATACAGCAGTTATACATATTGGCGAGCTGCAGTGGATGCTATGGAAAATGCTTTACAAGGCACTCATGGAGTGATCGTAGCACAGAAGAACAGACATGAACCCTCCCTTTTACAACAAATTGCTAAATTAGCCGGTAAGTTGTCCTTGGTTATCTGTCAAATCGATTATTAAGATGGATGGTTGGACAGATGTTTGTTACTTAATCGCGCTAAATAGTCTGACATAGTACATTGGCTGCTTTTACCAGAATGGAATAAAATGAAATGGAATAGGTTTCTGTGGGCCAACAGCTAGTAATTGATATTATTATAAACATAAACTATTGTATGATACTTTTAATATAAAAACAGTATCAAGTACAATGAAAAATATTTCAATTCCAGAGATAAGCATACCCGATAACGCTGCGAAAAGTCTTACTTTAGAAGAATTCCATATTCAAAATCATAAATTGCAGTTACTTTGCACTTTCCTGCAAGTTAACTATAACCTGGCATTAGAAGAAGAACAAGTTCTATCACTATCAATAAATACGTAAGTTGATTGCTCTGTGCAATTTTCTTCTTATTCATTCTTTTTTTTGTTTTCTGTCACCCTCCGTCCTCTCTTGAGGCTTTCGTTGTTTCACTGTTTTATTTCCAAAATGTAAGGCGTCTTCTACTTTGTCTTCTATTCTAACACTTTCTTCCACTGTTATTTTATTTTGATTTCCAGAATATTAGAAATGGAAAGAAATCTAATAGACCTTTCGTGCGAAGATATAAAAGGCTTATCCACTTTCTACCGGTATATAGATTCAGATGAACTCCTTGCTACTACAGAAATAGTATTCTTGCCAACACTCGTCAGCAGTGCTTCTATGGTATGTACTTTGTACAAATTACTTTTTTATGTATCGTTTGCTATAGTTGAATATTAAAATATACAATAATGTATGTTTATTATTTTAGAGAGACAACATATTAGAGTTAAATCAAACCAAATTATACATAGTACCGGGGATAGAAGGGCATCACGAACGCTTTCGCATTCTTTGTGCGCGTCTTAAGTTCCCAGCTCTCGTACTGCAACCAGGTCTTGATCATCCGCATGAAACAGTGGTAGAAACCGCCCAAAGACTTGCCGAGGTATGTCTTAGTTTCGATTTTAGATATGCTTTTATCCTATCGAAATATCTATATATTTCGATCGAAGATTTATTAAGTCATTCTTCCCTCTTTCATTACTTTTCTTGTGATCAAAAATCGTAAACATGAATCGTAAACAAAGCTGAATGGAAAAGGATAATTTCAATTTTGACTCCACAGGTCAAAGTGGTAGCTTACTTAAGAGAAAACCTTACGTTTTATAAGTAGCAAGTTTACCTTTAGCCACCAGTTATCTAAAACGCTGAAGTTATTATAATATTTTGTAAAGAATATTATAAAATCTTTTATGTATTTTATGTCTTATATGACCAAAGTTAAAAAGATAACCAGAGATTTCTTTCATTATGTGACGTATTAAAGAAAACAAGGTAGAGTACCTCTTTGACTATTCAAGCAACTGCTTTGCGCGAGGTCAGATTAATCTGACGTTAAAACCCATTGTTCCGAAAACATCACTGGTTTCTCTTTCAGGTTAACTTTTTTGGTATTTCTAGACATTCAGTCCGACCAAGACAGTTTCTCTTTACTAGCGTTACTATTGTCTGTACAGGTTATACTAAATAAAACTGGAATGAAGGACACATTCTATCTGTTGGGCTATGAGAGTGGTATTTTTGTTGCTCTGGAAATTGCTGCTATTCTGGAAGATCACGGTTCGTAATTAAGTTTTTTTTTGTTTACCTAGCTTACTAGCTACTCGAATAATAATGATGTTTTTTTATATTCTCAGGATTGTCTGGCAAAGTTTTTTGTGTTGGATGTACACCAGAAGAATTTGTAAACGAACTTGAAGAACAACTGTCATCATTTGAGAATGAGGAACAACTACAAGACGGGGTGTTGCGGCACATGTATTCTTTAATGACTGGAGGCGACTGTACAGCACTGGAAGATGCATTGCAAAATATAAAAACATGGTCACAGAAAATAGAAATATGTGTACGCACTCTTCTCGGTCGGGTTTCACACTCGGCGCAGTATGCACGCTCACTTATAGAATGTGCGCTGTCCCGTATTAATCAAACGCGGCTTTATAACATAACACCACGACTGCTACGCTCTCAGGTGATTCTACTACGCGCTGCGATAGAACATGCAGCACTACTACAAGAAACAACTCTGCAGCATATTTCAGAGCAACCGCTCATCGTTTACCAGCTTGAATCACCCCTAGCTCATATCACGACGGATTTACGTTGTACTACAATCATCAACGAACACTTGGACCCTGAAATACTCGAAAATTTCACCACTAAAAATATCTGCGATACATATCTTTTGAATGCTGACTCATTTGTTTTAGAATAAGAGAATTTATTAAAATAATTAGTACTTATGGTTATTGTTTCCTTTAAATTACCTAGCAGTAATATCATAAGTACATGGGGCCCGAAACTGGGCTTATCTTCTGGATGTTGGTAGGGAACAGTACACCCTTGTTTTACTTGATTACCCATGTAAATCTGAGCCTCATAGACAGTGGTCAAGTCCTACGAATAAATAACCAAATTAGAATAAGAATTTAAGAAAAACTGACATAGCCGAGAACACTCCCGGCCAATTTTCAAACCAAAAATAGAAATAAAATCAAAATTGGTTCTTCCGTTCGGGAGCTATGATACTAAAGACACACACAAACAGATACGTTAAACTTATAACACCCCGAAGTTTTTGCGTCGGGTGTTAAAACTGCTTCTTATCAAAAAATACTTCAAACTTAAGCTATGCATTATAAACAAAATCAAATCAATTAAAACCTGCATTAGGCAGGTTTTAATTGATTTGGCCATTGCTGATAGTTGTGTGTGAGTGTTTCTGAGTGTTTTAATTATTGCCTGATTTTCAGTTCTGTCTCCTCATCAGGTCCATTTTTGTATACGACTCGGGTTTTTTTTTGCCTTTTACTACTATGTTTCTTTACATAAAACAATACTAGGCATTGAATAATTTGAATATAACTGGCTAGTATTATTGCAATTTTTACGATTTATTTGTAAGTGTATTTATGATATTCCGTTAAAATGGTAATTTCCTGGAACACAATACATGATTGTTATGCACAAACTTGAATGAATGTAGGTATATCCTTGTTCATAACTACGCGGAAATAGGTATAAGACGCGCCGCCCGGCGCGGCGAAACACATGATTATAATACGACACTGAACATTGTCTTTCATACTTTATGACGGGCATAGGACCGTTGGAAATACTTTATTAGACCGTTGGTAATAATTTATTTACCAATAAATGACTTTATGGTCTATGTAGTAATAATGAAATAATCACAATAACGGATTGCGAGTAGATATTTCAGACGTATCGAAAAATTTAGAGCTGCTTACAAAATAATCAAACTTACATTGGTACCTTTTTACAGTTTACACTTCCCTACACAAAATGACTGCTCAAAATCGAACATGTCCTCCCCGTTCGATACACAACGTGCACGTAAGCACATTTTATGGTTTTATGCTATTGTCTTTTAGCGTATTTAATGTGTGTCTGGCGCTGACACTTTTCACGAATTGGAAGATGTACCTACCTACCCTATCGCACTGCGTAACTCATCACGAGTTTTAGCCACAAATAAAAGTCTAGGGCCAAGTTATGAGGCTACTGCGGCGTATTCATCGTGCACCAAATTCACTATTTAGATATTCACGCATTGCATATGCATAATAAGCCGGATGGATGACCTCGTAAGTACACTAACGGCATATCCTCTAATAATTCTGATATTACTGAATCTACATAGAAATACTAGATACGAACTACCAGTGAGATGACCTCAATAAAGACAGGCCCTAATAATTGATCGTTAATGATACCAGCACAAACATTGACATTGAACGTTAGATAAGGAAAAGCTTTTAGCGCTTTCTAGACCCAAAGTAAGCATTGTTTAACTAGCTTGCGTTATGGGTTCCAGGAAGCGGATAAACATACTTATATACTACTTTTTTGTAAATACAAACATATTATACAAAGAAACATCCACACCAATGCAAACAGACATATTCATGCATACAAATATTTGCACTGAGTGGGAATCGAACCCGCGCCCCCTGTCATACTACTACCGCTACGCCACAGAGGCCGCGTATTATCAGAAACGATCACTTGCAATACATTTTTAAACCCCGTATAAGTTTGATATATCCGTGTGTGTATCTGTCCGTGGCATCGTAGCTCCGGAACGGATGAACCGATTTTGATTTTGTTTTTATAGATATTTAATTTCTCATACACATGTGCAATGTGCATGTGAATAAAAAATTACAAGTACTGATGGCATTATCTCACTACCTAAAAGTCTTTCTGTTCTTATGCAATTATACATTTTGTCACATTTAAATTGGACCAAGCATTTGAAAATTAATCGGGATACCCAGGAAATTAACATGCATAAATATTATTTTATGTAATTATTTAAAAATTACTAATGCGGCGATAGCCCAGTGGCGGACGTAACGGACTGCTGAGACGAGGTCTCGAGTTCGATCCTGAGTCGCCCCGGGCACACACCTCTGACTTTTCGTAGTTATGTGTGCATTAATAAATGTTAATTATCGCTCGCTTAATAATGTGCCAGGTAGATGGCAATAGGCTCGCCCCCTATTACATTGGGACCTTAACATAACTGGCGAATCGTGGGTGTGTAATACACCTCTGCCTACCCCTTCGGGGATACAGGCGTGAAGTTATGTTATGTTATATTAAAAAATACTTTGCTAAAAGTGGTGTAATTTTGTTGATGACTTTTACTGTATTCGTGATTGCATTAAATTGCCTTGTTATATAAAACCACAAACTTGATATTAAGTACACATATATAAATATAAACACATTAAGTATTTAATAACTATTTTAGTACCAGTTAGGATATACTATTTTCAGTGTTAAAGACAATGCTACTGATATTAGAAATGCAAAAGGTTGTGAGTATGAATACGTGCGTTTGTTTGTTTCTTCACGCGAAAACGGTTAAACGGATATGGCTGCAATTTGGTACAGCGATAAATTATAGTCTGGAATAGGTTGCCACGGGAAGCGGGCACTGTATCAGAATTCTACACGGGTGGAGCCGCGGACAACAACTAGTCTGCTATAGGATGAAGTCACAGAATACTTTCACTAGCTGCCGAACAACCAGCATAAAGAGGTGCAGCAGCATATGTACAGTTTACGTTACTTGATACTTCCGCGTACAAAGTACTGTTAACCTCTTAAAGGCCATAACACCGACTACTCAAGTTACATCTAATCTGAAAACACAAATACTTTCAAACTAGAAAACACATTACCATAATGTTAAATTGATTGTATTTCATTTAACGACCATAAAACAAAAGATTTATGTAGGTAGATCATAAAGAAAAGTTTTCGATATTTTTTATTCTTAATTTAAACAAAAATAATGATTGTTTTATGGATTATTTGTATTTTGAATTTCAATTTAGTTAAAGGCAGTAAGTTTGTAACCAGTTACTCCAGAAGATTTATATTGTTTTATTTTTGTAATTCACATTCATTATAACATACTTTCAGCCCAGATTCAAAGTCCTCATAAATATTCACAGATATTACAACGTGTTAATGAATTGTTAAAGGAAGTGGATGAAAAAATTGATAAGGAAAAGGAGTTACTATCCAAATTCAGTGACAGTAATTATAAAAATACCCTCCTACTGAGTATTTCGGCAGTCACTACTGCAAAACCTTCAGCACCTGTACAGCTGTATCACAAAAATCTCGAAAGGTCGCAACATTTGTTTCCTCGAATTCCAGCAGAACAGACCTCTAAAGGAAATACTCTTAAAATTGTAGATATAGTTTCCGATTGGTTAATAAAAAAAAGTCGGTGGAAACATGGCACAGAATATAAAGGAAAGGGAACAAAATAATAAATTAATTATCAGATGTATATTATGAATTATAATATTGTTACTCAAAAATGAAATGCTTATAGTTATAATAAATTAAATAAAATTGATGTATTTTTTTTAATTAACTATAAATACAAAATTCTTATTATGCGTTTGCCGTAGGAATTTTCAAATTTATCTGTTTGCTACTCGTATGTAAATTTTTGATTATATTTAACCATGATGCCCGCGGCTCCGACCGACCCACCGGTCAGTTTTAGTTTTTTGGTTATATCTCCGATTCTACCTAACCAATTACAATCAAACATACGGTAGGTTTTAAGTATGACCAAGACCTTCCTAATATTAAAAATCGTATCAAAATCCGTTCAGTAGTTTTTACGATCATTGTTAACAAACACACAAACATAAGAATTCCATAAAAAATATTTTTGCGTTCAGAATCGTGCATTAAACATTATCCAACCTTTTTTTTAATATTTCCAATGTACAGACACAACTGATTTACAATTTTATAATAACATAACATAACATAACTTCACGCCTGTATCCCCGAAGGGGTAGCCAGAGGTGTATTACACACCCACGATTCGCCAGTTATGTTAAGGTCCCAATGTAATAGGGGGCGAGCCTATTGCCATCTACCGGGCAAATTATTAAGCGAGCGATAATTAACATTTATTAATGCAGACATAACTACGAAAAGTCAGAGGTGTGTGCCCGGGGCACCTGGGGATCGAAGTCGAGACCTCATCTCAGCAGTCCGTTATGTAAGCCACTGGGCTATCGACGCTTTATTCGAATCTTTATCGAATTTTATAATAGTATCGATAGATATCTTATGCATCTTATATAAAAAGGACGTAATTACTATTCTGCTAACTAATCTTTATATTTTAATTTATATAAAGTGAATACATTAGTTTATTCATGATAGTGAGAATTTCCTTTTCTTTTAAGTCGATTAAAGGTATGGGCTTAACAGCGCTGTAATTTTTTGGATAGTTCCATACTTGAAAGGCTACTTTTCGACTCATAGTGAAAATTTGTTATCTATTCTTTCATTCCATCTATCCCAAGCCATGGTACAAGCGCATTTTGAAGTACCTCAACCTGATCCTGTGAATGGAGGAAAGAAACACATCGAACCAAGCGGTTTTTTAGCGGCGTTTTTTTTACCGCACCATAATAACTTGGAATTCGTACCAGCCCACGTGTTTGCTTCTTCCTACAGTCCCGGATACATTAAGTGGGGTCCATTAAAGCTAATGAGGCCGTCAAGCTGAGGGCCACCGATGTAACAATATCGGTGTCTGTAATGGTGACCCCCATACCTGAGACTTCACCTTCAACTTACCATCAGGCGAGGTAAAGCAATATTGACGTGACCAATATAAAAAAAATCTCTTTATCCGTAAGTATCTACTTAGTGAAATGTCCAAGGAATGTTGAGGACTATTGGACAATGCATGATTAAAATAAACTTTGTTTATTTGTCTTAGGGCTGGTGTTTGCCTTGGATTCACTACTACGTATTTATTTAGATAATAGTCAAAAACCAAAAAAAAAAACCTATTCAGTAAAAACCAAAGTCATTGTATTATATGACCAATGTGATAGTGTAGAAAAAGAACGTCTTGTAGCTAGAATTTGGGCATTCTATATTAATCATAACTGCTTCATAACTATGGCCGTAGGTGTATACTAGTTGAGGTGAGGTTGACTTGGGCCCCAAAGACGTTGGTTGAACTCGATACACTCATACATAAATACATGTAACCATAGAAAATTAATTGCTAATAAAAATGTATTGAAATTGATTTTCAATAAGTTTCATATTGTATATGTTATTGTATATGTTAGTGTATTTATTATTGTATACCTATTACTCTTATCAACGAAAAACTTCCAATACAATGTCTATTTTATGTATGATTTTTGCACTGGAAATCATCCTAATAGAAGGTATTAGGCCTTAATCAATTATAATTATACCATCAATCCAGCAATGTGCGATTATATTGATTAATGTGTATAAGATATTGTTAGAAGTTTACGCGAATGTCACACATTGAAATAAAACTATTTTTAACGGATTCTACTTCGGAATGTCGGGATCAATGTAAAATATAAAATAACATCAAATAAATCGAGATAGAATCCTTTAAAAATAGTTTAATTTAAATTTAAATTTAGATCATCACGTATTTAACATTTTTTTAGGTGTAATGTTTACGGAGCAGATGCCACCACAATTGCTGGAAATGTCGTTAATGCATGTAAACACATTATTAGCTGACATTGCTAATAAAATAAGCATTGAAAGAAATATATTAGCTAAAGTAGACAACCAAACTGACAAAGGTACATAAACTATCATAATGAATACGTAAAACCTCGTAATTGTTATCTAAAGTTTAAATTGTACTTTGATGACAATCAGTACGTGTAAAACTATATGATACTATCTTAGTATAAAATATAGGAACAAAAACCAAACAATTTATTTACAGAACCTGATCCAACAACGTGCAAAGTTCCACAGCAAGAGCAAGATCTTCAGTTAACAAGAATACGTTTTACTCGTTTTAAATTAAAAAAACAAATAAACAAAAAACAAGCCACCAAAAATAAAGCCACCAAAAAACAAGACACCAAAAAAGAAGCCACCAAAAAACAAGCTAAAAAAGTAACTAAAAAACGAAAAAGCTTACTAAGTTATCATATAGGACAAAATATCGTGAAGCCAATATTTAAATCGAACACGAAGGTGATCGTAAACATGACAACGCAAGTAACAGGAGAGACTACAACAGCAGAACCAAACATATTCAAAATGTTGCAGAAAGTATTTCCAGAAAGTCCACGCGGAGTGATACCCTTCAGTAACGCAATACGTAAGTTTTATGAATAATTCGCTGCAATAATGGTTTTTCTAATCAACTTTTTCTGTAGTAAAGCAAGTTGCTGATACGTTCTGACATGGCTAATGTACCCGAGAATTTTAGAATAGTTGCAATATGTGAGGACGCCATTTACAAAGTTATAAATAATAAAATTATAAAATAAAATTGAAGCGTGAAAAATAATGTGTGAAGTAAAAAAAAACAAATCATATTGTTACAGAGATCAACCAGGCACCTGAGACTCGGCGACGATGGATGCATAATAATTTCAAACATATTATAAAATACAATAAATTGATACAACACTTTATTTCAAAACATTCCAAGCTGTTTCATAAGCTTGAAATGCATTATGAGCACAGCCAAAAACAAAAACATCGTCATTCAATGCCAAAGAAACATCATCGTAAGCATCATCACAGTAAAAGCGATAGACATAAAAATAGCGAGTTAGACCCCAATATAACTACCGAAGTAGAAAATATTGGAATTGAAGACGTACCAGAAAAAGAAGAACCATCAAAATCACATGAAAAATCTGCTCCAGATAAATTCTTAAATAAACCCGTTAACTCACAAAGATATAAGGAAATAATACGAATGCGTCACCAAGACATTAAAACTAATTCAGGCGTGGAAATAGGAAAATTAATATTTAACAACACCGTCGAGGTTTCAACTAAATTTTATAATAGAAGGGATAATTTAAATATGTCACAAATATATACAACACCAAAGAAATTGCACCTTAATAATACAGTTTTAAAGAACATAGTAGAAGACTCTAGTTACAGCGATGAAGAAATATATCTAAAAACTATGTTAATGGATGCGTTACTTCATGGTAACAGTACTTCAGCAAAAGATATGTAATGAAACTCATTCTCAACAGACCATCTCAGGTTCCGTTGCCAAATGGCAAAAAACGCAACCCTTATAAATTCGAAAATAGATTTTTAAAAAAAAATTAAAAAAAAATTTGGGGGTTCCAGCTCGGTTCAGTTTAGTTTGGTTTCAGTACTTAGAAGTGAAACAAAAATTTTTTTTTTCTTCAAACTCATACGTGTGAATACGTCTTCAAAAATGATATTGAGGTTTCTAATATCTTTTTTTTCTAAACTGAATAGTTTGCGCGAGAGACACTTCCAAGTTGGTAAGAAGTGACCCCCCCCTGTAACTTCAAAAATAAGAGAATGATACAACTAATAACATTATATAATTTACATTACCATGTAAACTTCCACCGAAAATTGGTTTGAACGAGATCTAGTAAGTAGTTTTTTTTCTAATACGTCATAAATGGTAAACCGCAATTTGTTTTTCATTCAATCAACTCAATTATAAACATTTTACTTGCTGCTACGGAACCCTTCATGGTATGGTGGAATGGTAAAAAGAAATCTGTGACTTTAATTACTAGGCCATAGAACTACATCCCTCGTGGCGGCCCTTGGAGTGGTAGTTCTCTCACTCGGCGGCTTGCTCACAGTGATGGTGTGGAGTGTGAGTGCGTAATGGACAGTTCTCTCCCGATTCGCAGAGCCTGCTAGGCGCGTAAGTGACTCGGGCGTCGGAGCTTGCTCAACGACTGCCACTGGCCGGCGAGGGGGTATCCGGGAAGATTTCCGTACGAAAAGAAAAGGCAAGAGAACTACATACCCGGATTCTGGACCAAAACCCACGCAGCCTGAAACGAATAACCCAAAAAATCTATTTACCAGACAACGGCGCGCATGGTTATGTGTTGCCTGTCTATGTAGAGTATTTACGTATGTTCCACTGTAGCTATAAGCTGTAGGTAAGATACTGAACTGATTGTAATGAACGAGGTGTCAATCGATTCAGTAGCATACGGGTGCAATAAGCTACATTCTATATCATCATAATGGATGCCATAAAAATTTTTTTTTGGATATCCATTATGTCGTCGTATCTAGATTGATACCGGGGCTGCTTCGTGGACATGCCGCTTCACACACTGGCAGAGTGCCCAGAGTGGATGGAGCAGCGCCGTGTCCTTGAAGTTGCCGTCGGAGCGGGAAGCCTCACGCTGTGGACCCTGATGCTGGCTATGGTCGGCAGCGAGAGCGGCCACCTTATTTTTCGAGGCAGTGATGCGCGCAATAGAAGCGGCAGAAAAGGTACGGGAGAGGTCTAGTACTCTCTCGTGTCGTCCTACGCGCACCGTGCGGCGGAGATTAAAACTTGGAATTGTTATTGTAATTAAAATATTTCCTGGTCGATTTCGATCGGGGATCAATTGCGGCTTAATTTGATTATTGAAACAAGTACGTGGTAAAAATCTGTTTAACTTTGAATTATTGTTTATTCATGTATTTGATTGGACCCGACGGGAGGTCTGAATAGATATTTATCGGTGTTTACTTGCTATAAAATTGGAAGTAATGTATAATTTGATTTGTTTGTACCCGAGCGTTTGGAATAGCTAATTTTATAGTTTAATATTTCTCGGGGTTTCCGGGTAATTTTTGGTAGTCGATTCTGACCGAACTAACCGATTCACTGTAACGGTAATTCAACTTCCCGGGAATTTAGATATTACTTTTGTGTGATTTGTTCTAAGTTCGGAGCAGTTCCTCGAATGCCTCGTGCGTTTTTAGTAGGTTCGATTAACCAGTTTTTATAAAATTGCGGTATTTTGTGTTTTGAACCGTTTTATATTCGTACCGTCTTCCTGTGTTTGATTAATGATTTTGTACCGTTTCTTGGCTGCACATTGGTGTAGATCCGGATCATTAGACACTTTATTTTAGTTAGATATTAAGTTTTAGTTTTATTTGCGTTTCCACTGTCGGCTTTAGATCACGCTTCGGAACGAAGTAGTGATTGCGTGAAAGTGAGTTGTGGGGCTGTGACTTGAATACTACCTGCTCATGGTCTCACTCCTCACCTGGAGACTGGTAGCAGAGCGAACGACCTCCGTCCTCCATGAGCGCAGGCCTGGGGGTGAGGCCGCCTGTCACCCCAGCAGAAGCAGGCCGGGACGGTGGGGCGACTAGCGCCCCTCCCCCAAACTGGTGCAAGACGGGGACACCGTGGTTCCCAAACCCGAGGGGGCCATCTCGAAACCGAAGATGGCCCAGGGTCAGTCGGGGTGCTAGGGATATGCTCTATGGGCAACCTTACACCCCGGCGTCTGTAGACCCGAGACGGCATGCGGTTTTAGTCTTTTCAAGCCCGACATAACCACCCCCGCTGGCCGCACGAAAAAAAAAAAAAAGTACATAGTGGTTAGGTTGAAAGGAAGATTGTAAGGAAAAGTTATTGATGAATCTATCTTATAGTGTTTCAAACAAAATAGGTATAATGTTTTAAAGTGGAAATGTAAATTAATTGGGGTTTGCGATTATATATATTTGGAATGAAGGTTTAAAATAGGAGTCAACATTCTTCACCTTTATAGAACTAGGGATACTAGGTATCATGAAAAGGGTTCTTCTTAGCCACTAGATTGATCACAGGCCAAGTTTATTAGAAATAAGTACGATTATTCAGTGAGTTTAAGTTGGTTAGTAAGTTATTTGAATGAATGGTACATAACATCAAGTAGGTGGAATAGGAAGTTAGGATAGCTGTAATAGAGGAGTGGATGAGTATTATGGTTAAGTAGTTATCTAGGGTAAGTAGTGTGAAGAAGGATTGAGTGAATGAGTTGGTTCCGGAGACAAATAGTAGTGTCCTATTTAGGGGTCTCTGTAATAAGGTAGGGGGGGGGGCGGTACATGCTGGTGATATCACGGATACCCTGTGGCCAGGCAAGCTGACATTAAGGATAAAAGGCAGTTTCTTCTTACTGAGCTGGACCGGTTCCTGAATCACATTTCTCTATTGGGCTCTTTAAACCTGGCCGAAATCAATGCCAAGAAGACGAAGGCATGTGCGTTTATAGCAAAGGTTCCTTCGCCTGCTTACGCTTCAGCACATATTATTATCACTGCAGGACAATCTAAATACACTCGGTATGAATTTTCACTGAAATCTGGACAACAAAAATTACATCGAGAGCATCATCGAAACGGCCTCGCGTAAACTCGGAGTCCTGAACAAGGTGAGACGGTTTCTCAAGCCGGAGCAGTGGTGTCTTCTATGCAAGATACAAATCCGTTCTGGCATGGAATACTGCTCTCATCTCTGGGATGGCTCTGCACAGTACTTACTAAATGCTCTCGACAGGTTGCTGCGAGGTGCGATCTACATTGTTGGGTGTCCTGAGGTCACCAACAACCTTGAGCCCTTGCAGTTTCGTAGAGATATTGCCTCTTTGGCAGTATTTTACCACCTCTACCGTGGCAAGTATTCCAATGAGCTGTTCCAATTAGTTCTACCCTCTCTTTGCCTATACAGGACAACACGTAGATACAAAGCTGAAGTATCACCCTCAAGAACCAACTCGTAGGCACCTCTTTTCATTGCCGCACTTTCAAGATTTGGAATTCTTTACCAGCACACGTGTTTCCTTCTTCCTACAGTCCCGGGTCCTTTAAACGGGGCGTGAAAAAGCATCTGACGAGGCCGTCAAGTTGAGGGCCACTATCATAACATTACCGGTGTCTGTAACGGTGACCTCCATTCCTGAGACTTCACCTTTAGCTTACTATCAGGCGAGATAAAGTTATATTGACGTTTTCATTATAAATAAATTAAAATAAATAGAAGGCAAATTTTGAGATCTCTGTGTACAGTGCTTCCTATGTACCGAGATATCTACAAACAATGTTTTCTATCAACAAAATTTTCGGCGAAAAGTGCTGTCTAGGAATAGAGATTTCTATTAGCTGTGCTTTCTGTATGTAGTCGTATCGTACAACCGTGTTTCTATCTTAGGTTTCGCACCGGTAAATATCTCGAAAATAGTCATGATACGTTGAGATATAATAATATATAACTAACAGAATATCTACTGTTAATTAATCATTAGTGTTGGATTAGATTACAACAGTGACCATTAACGCCAGATCAAGATGGCAGTTGCTTCACGGAAAAAAAAATTGCCGCTTGGTAGTTAGATCGAAAAGCTGACCCCAACTGAGATGGGAAAAGGTTTGGAGGGTGATGATGTATTGGAATAAATTCTGCCGATTCTTTAATATTATAACGTGATGATATTAATTTCCAAAGGTAATTATGAGTCTCTAATCAACTAACTTTTACACGTAAAACTGGTGGTAGAAATTGGATAACACAAATTTGTCACAAAATTCGGCTGGGTGGGTACCAATGTGCACGATTGCGAAAAACCCGCCATAGTAATCCAATTTCGGTTTGATTGCGTTCAGGGGTCAAGTGCATAGCCGGGCAGGGGGATTGTGGTCGCAGCACTAGAGGGACCGGTGAGTGTCACGCGATGCTGCGAAGACCATCCTCTTTTGATTTTGATGAGGCCGTCAAGCTGAGTGCCTCCATTCTTAACATGGTACGTGTATGTAATGGTGACCCTCTTTCCTGAGAATTTACCTTCAGCTTACCATAAGGCGAGGTGAAGTCAAATTGACGTGTCCGATACATAAAAAAAAAGATAACTCTGTACAGTTTTGAGATTTTTAGGGATTTTCTTTAGAAAACCCTATTGCTATCGAGTTGTCGTCGACGTCGTCGTTGCCAATTTTTTGGGTTTTGGGTATGAAGGAGATGAGCTATCGAGTTGCTGTTTTCGGTAATAGATTCGTGCTGGGGTGAACCATTGCAAGATAAAGAAGAAAAAAACCCTTGTATTCACGCACGCACTAAATTTCGTGATGATCTGCATATTAATTATGAAGTTACGATGAATATAGATTAGGTGGATTTACCTCTGCTGTGCCTATCACACTTATAATAGCGTGATGATATATAGCGCAGCTTATGAAAATATTCTAGACGAATGTTCTTAGAAAATTTTAGCTGAATCTGTTCAGCGGGTTTTTAAGTAATACTCGGACATCTATGAAAACCTACAGACAGACAAAATCTCTGAAAATCTCATTTTTGGCATCGGTGTCGGTCCTGGAACACATGTCAATTATTCTCTTGGAAAAATATTCAATGTACAGTTTTTACCTCGCTACGATTTTATTATATGTATAGATTATCTAAATACACACTAAATAATATGTATAGATTATCTAAAACAGCAATAAAGTGGATGACCAACTGCTTTCTTAAATAGGTTACAAGTAGGCTGTGATAAGGAAAAACAGTGCCCTTCCTTTATTATGACAGACATCGATTAACAATTTAATCTCATAAAAGTACCTACATAAAGCTAATTAAAATTAGGTAAATAGGAGTAAAGTTCGTGTGCTTGTGTGTGCGTTTCCATGCACTTGTGAAGTGCCATTTACACTTTAAAGCGTGTGAGCCCAAAATGGGACATTTCAAGTTATTTTTATTATAGAGTGATGGTGCAAGATGGGTACTTTTTATAAAAGAGTTAGGAGGAGGGGGGATCATAGATACACGGGGATAATGTACCTTTATTTAAGAACTGAAAAAATGCTATGCAGTCTGGCACGTCACTATAATGCTAAGGACATGTGTGTTTGTGCTACCGCCTACTAAAATGTTACCCGAACTGCGATCGTGTCTCAGCACTGTCTTCTTAATTGTTTTTGTTATTTTTTGTTACCGAACCTAAGTGAATACATTCAAAAGTGTTTGAAACATGTTTTTGAGTACAAAATTAATAAATAATTTAACAAATTAATTGTTCGTGATACCGTTGGGGTACTTTGATTTGGTAAGGTTAAGGGACACAATGATACCTATTAATCTGCCATAATGAAAATCAAATACTTTGTCCAACCATTTATTTAACTTTTGTCAGCTTAAATTTTGATCAAATATTATATTTTTCGTCCTAGTGCATTATCTATTCAATTTCACAGAACAATCGACTTTATTTACGAAGAAGTTGCAATCGATTTTACATATTAAAATTCTATTTCATCTGGATATATTATTAACTTTTTGACATGACAACGTCTTATAAATCGATGGAGCCGGCTGCAATAATAACATAACATAACATAACATAACATAAACTCACGCCTATATCCCCGAAAGGGTAGGCAGAGGTGCTAGCACCCACATTTCGCCAGTTTATGTTTAGGTCCCAATGTAATAGGTGGCGAGCCTATTGCCATTAACCGGGCACTTATAAACCTGCGATAAATACACACATAACTTCGAAAAGCATCGAAAAATCATTGGTGTGTGCCATGGTAAAACCTGGGATCGAACCCGAGACCTCGTCTCAGCAGTCCATTACCCATACCACTAGGCTACCGCGGCTTTTGATGGATGATAACATAACAATAATACTATGAGTAATATATATTATATAATTGTCGAACAGGCAAAACAGTTCGGTGGTTGGGAACATGACAGGTCGAAAGGTGGTAACTTTAAGAATGGCTCGATGGGCAATCTCGACTGGAAGTATTACTGTCGCAGCACCAAACTGTTGTTTAAAGAGATATATGCGTTTCGGAATTGAAATCCAGCATTTTATTTAGATGGTTATAAGATTTTACTGATTCCACATGAAACTGCCTCTGCGCAAACGCGGTACTATGAGGCTCTAGTGAGAAAACCTTGTGTTAAAGTATATCTGTTAGAAGTCCGGGAGGACGCACTGAGTACTTGCGAAGTACAGAGTGGAATCATTCAAAGTATTTGTAATTTTTAAAGATGTGTGTACACTGACACTTTAGGAATAAGGCAACGATTAGGTACAGAAAGGCGTGAATATCACTGGATAAAATAGACTTAGATACAGGCGAAATAAAGTGATTTCAAGGAGTTTGTTTGTGGTGTGTCGTATGTGTATGGTTGTGTGATTACAATTATTACTATACATAAAATTTATACTTGAATGACAATATAAAACAAAAAACAATAAGTGGGTATATATTGAAATATTAATAATTAGTCATTTGTTATAAAGCTCAACTAATTGGTTTAGGTTTAGCTGCCACTCGCTTTCTACTTTTATGACATGACTACCAGATGTCCAGCAGAACATGTAAGAGTTGGCGTTTGCAAATGTACGGGCAAAATAGAAAAGGCGCTTACATGCAAACGTCAATTGTTGTTCTGTTAAAATGTTCTGCGATACAAATATGAGTTTTTTGAGCCTTGCCTATACAAGCCGAGTTCCGCAGTAGATAAAAGTTACTTTTGATTGATTGATTAGCGTTTTTGTAAACTCCACTGTCTGCACTGAATTAAGAGTCTTTTTCTTTGATGGTTGCCCGGATACATCGCATATGCCCGATACTTATGTATTGAGTTCTAGACGTTTCCATAATTCTAACAGAGCATTGTTTAGCATCTCTTTAGATTCTTGTAAGCTGTTCTGGCACATTACGCATTTCTAATGTAGTTTTGGAGATGTTCTGTTCAAAGTTTTCCAGTTTATCTTCAATTAGCGCCAGTTTGACACCCATTGAGTATCGTCCCTTTTCGAGACCTGTAGATTTGCATACTAGAGCGGATAGCTGCATTGATTTCTCTATGTCGGAGTTTTTTTTTTAAATTTGTATATTTATCATTGAGATAATAAACATACATAATTATATCCGAATTAGAACGCGATGGAGTGTTTTGTTGAGTTGGTGATGTTCGTGCTATCTGTAACATTATGGCTCTTTATACATGAGGTCAAATTTAATTTAAAGTATGAAATATAAGTCTCAAAAACTGCAAAAAACAATGTACAACTGCGATTTGAAACCTGTCCCTTGGTACCTGACTCAGCGTGCTACGCCACTAAGCCACGAAAACAGTTATCAATTGTTTTGTCATTATTTACACTGTGTAAGGTAAATCACAAAAACTCAAACGAAAAGTTTAGAAGTTTTTAGATATTGTTTATTTGCGATTTATTTGATGTTATTTTATTCTCACCCCATGACCATGGCTGCTGAAAAGCAACCGAAACGTCGGGTTCAATGTTAATAATAAAATAACATCAAATAAATCGCGATAGAATCCGCTAAAAATAGTTTTATTTCAATGTGTGACATTCACTTCAAATTCCGACTCCACTATTAATGGAGTAAAACTCATTGTATATAATTTTAAAAGGTAAACACTTACGTGCCCAATCGTTAGCGCGTGTGAGGGGGGAGGGGAGATGGAGGATTGGAGATTATAATTAAGTTAGTATTTAATACTAACATAATCATAACATAGCTTATTTATGAGAATCTTAACATTATTTTATCTGCAGGTTTAAGCATACCAGATGACACCAAGAAGAGTCTTACTTTGGCAGAATTAGGTATTCAAAATCACAAGTTGCAGTCACTTTGCACTTTCCTACGAGTTCAATATAACCTGACATTTGATGAAGAACAAGTTCGATCATTATCACTGAACAAGTGAGTTGTGCTCTCTGCGCAAGCTCTTATTATCCATTCTTATTATTATTACATTTCAATTATACTCTATTACTTTGTACACACAGAGTGATTGCTCTTAAAATACTAGCAGTAGAGATATCAATAAATAGTAAAATTTTCTACGAATACCAATTAAGAAAATTGGTCATAATACTTTATTGTCTGGTTCTTTTGCACAACTGTAAATGTATGTTAAAATGTTGACAATTTTCCTATATTTCTTATTATACATACAGTACATTACACTCTTTACAATGTTAGGCAAACAATAAAACTCTTATTCTATTTCATTCAATTAAATTTTTAAGCATTTTGTATGCTTACTTTTTTCTAAAGATTTAGATCGGAAAAAGAGAACATCTAGGACGGGACTTGAACCCGCGACCAGTCCCTAACAGGGGGTATATTATATTATATTAATTAATTAGCATTTTTGTAAACTCCACTGTCTGCACTGAATTAAGAGTCTTTTTCTTTGATGGTTGCCCGGATACATCGCATATGCCCGATACTTATGTATTGAGTTCTAGACGTTTCCATAATTCTAACAGAGCATTGTATTAATGTATCGGAGAATTTCGAACATCTGGGATGTGTCTAGGTGGCTCAGTTGGTCAGAGCATTCCCCCTGTAAGCGACTTTTATTCTATTTATTTTCCAGGATATTGGAAACAGAAAAAAAAGTAATACGCCTTCCTTTCGAAGAAATAAAGGGCATGTCCAATTTCTTCCATTATATTGATTCGGACGAACTTCTTGCGACTACTGAATTAGTATTTTTACCAACACTTGTTAGTAGTACGTCTATGGTATGTACTGAATTACCTAAAATGATATTTCACTATGAACTTTAGCATAGTTCTAAAATATAACATTCTAAAACTTTAACAATAAAACATCTTGATTATTCCAGAGAGACGATGAATTCGAGGTAAACCAAAAAAATCTATGTATCATACCGGGGATGGAAGGCCATCATGAGCGGTTCCGCGTTTTTTGTGAACGTCTTAAGTTGCCAGCACTCGTACTGCAACCCGGACTCGATCATCCGCATGAGACAGTGGTAGAAACAGCCCAGAGGTTTGCTGAGGTATGTACATATGGATACCAACTAGAAGCTTATGTCTCGATTCACAATACAATAGCCTTAAGGATTGTCCATCATCCAATAATTGCAAATAATATAGAACTTAGCTTTAGAAGAGATTTCGCCTCCTTGTGCCTTCCACTGATTCTATAATGGTACGTGTTTTGTGAACTTTTAGTGTTGTAGATGATTCTTATGATCCATCTAATCTTCTGCATTGGAATATTATATCCACCAATTATTAAACGATTAGGTTTTATTTTCTTATTTTGATCTGAATTTGACACAGGTAACTTTATAAAATATTATCCCTCTCGTCTTACATAACTATTATCTGCACAGGTTTTGCTGAAAAAGACTGGAATGACTGACACATTCTATCTGTTGGGCTACGAGAGTGGCATTGTTATAACATTGGAAGTGGCTGCTATTCTGGAAGATCACGGTCAGTAAAAGTATTTCTAATTTCACTGTTTGTCGGATAGTAACTGTATCATAATTTTTTTCTTTGTTTGTTTTTATCAAAAGGCTACCTTATAATAATTATAATCTAGTCTAGATGCGAATTTGTAAATTAACCAAGTTAAGAATGTGCTCATTGGTAATTTTATAATGGTCTCAATTGTAATGGAAATAAACTTTATTCTCGCGTTCCTCATGAGTAGCACTCACTGCACTCCGTAACACTAACTGCACTAATCCAATCCAATCAAGATATGAAGTAATCAATAACCATAAAGAAATAATAAATAATCATATGTAATGAAGTTTATTTATATTTTCAGGATTATCCGGCAAAGTATTTTGTGTTGGATGTACACCAGAGGAGCTTGTGAACGAGGTTGAAGAACAACTGTCATCATTTGGGGATGAAGAGCGACTACAAGAGGGGGTGTTGCGGCACATGTACTCATTGATGACTGAAGGTGACTCTACAGTACTGGAAAATGCGTTACAAAACTCGACCACATGGTCTCAGAAATTAGATGTATGTATACGCACTCTTCTCGGCCGAGTGTCGCACTCGGCGCAGTATGCACGCTCGCTTATAGAATGTGCTGTGACACGCATCAACCAACAAAAGCAGCACTATAGCATCACACCACGACCGCTACGCTCTCAGGTGATTCTACTGCGCGCTGCGATAGGCCACTCACCACTACAACACACAGCACTGCAGAACATTTCAGAAAAACCCTTCGTCGTCCACCAGCTTAACTCACCAATGGCACATATCATGACGGACTTGCGCTGTGCCGCGATCGTCAACGAACACTTGGACCCCGCCATACTCGAAAACTTTGCATCCAGAAATATCTGCGATACATATCTCTTGAATGCTAACTCATTTATGTGTGTAGAATAAGAAGTACAATAAATTGTAAATACATATTTATACCCATAATATAATATTTTTTTACTTAATCCTTTTTTTATTTCACCTGTCGTAGTTTTTTAATTGCTATTTTCCTAGTTTACTTTCACAAATTATTTACTATTCTATTTTGGATAAACATTTCTAAGGTGGTCCAGGATTTACTTCAGATGAAGTCGGAACACGCGCATCGCGTTTGTGAGGGGGTGAGGTATGAAGTGCGGCGGGAGCATGCGCGGGGCAACCATCTTCCCCCCGCGCTTTGTGTTCGCGGACCATAAGGGTCACCGTACACTTGACCGGCTATCGGTATTGTCTTTTACGAATACCAATTTTTTTTTTCATCAGTATGATAAGTTGACGTGAAATTGAGGGTCAACGTACATTTGTCTGGGTATCGATAATATCGGTGTTGTTTTGTATCGATTCTTCAACATGAGTAGAAGTGAAATGATCACCGTATATTCGTACGTACGTAGCAGCCTCTGTAGCGTGGTCGGGCGAGCGCCAGCTTACGATGCAGGAGGTTACGGGTACGATTCCCGCTGGGACCAAATGTTTGCGTGAACCACAGATATTTGTTTCTGGTCGGGGTGTGTTTCTATATGTATTAGAAGTATGCAATTTACAAAAGAAAAGTACTTTACCAAAGAAAAGTCATAATGGAATGAAATCAATTAGACCCTCTTCACACTATAAGAAAATTTCTTGTGTCTGATAAAAAATGTCTGATCAGATATTTCTTATAATGTGAATGCATCCAGGAAAAACTCTTGTCTTCCGCAATACGTCGAATGTCAGTTGAATCTCATTGATTCCCACCGGTCCTGGCTCCCACCAATTTTGTTTTAAAAACAATTTCATACAAACCAATGTAGGTACAGCGGACTACAAAAATCTAAGTTAAATATTTATTTTAATGCTTAAATTTCTTTTTTTTTTCTATAATAAAACGTAAAAAGAGAGTTCCAAAATAAAGTGACACTTATTAGATCTTTTTAAAAAGTTTAATTTATATAAAATAATATTTAGTGATAGTAGATTGTTGCACTAAATATTCCTGGTTCCCGCCAGAAACGGTGGGAACCAGGAACAGTGGGAGTCAAGACAAGCCCTTCCCGAAGGATAGTTCAGTAGATGACGTTTCTTGATTAGAATTCTTGTGTCTTATTAGTGATAGAAATGGAACGCAATACGAATAGTTCTCGATCTCGCCACCTTCGTGTGTGGCGCCTCCCTCTTTTTTTTTTGGATCTGTCACTACGTATCCATATAACGTGTTAAATTATTTCTCAAGTAAAAACTCATTATTATAATCAAACTACAGTTTTATTTGCTCTAATCCTACATGGTAGCAGAGCGTGGTTGCTGTGAGCAAATAAATAATCGTGAAATAGTTCCGGGATTATACAGAGGAGTGCATTTGAGGTTATATGGCCGGCGTGTTCCCGCCAACATCGTGGTAAAAAATCATGACGAGCTCAAATATGTTCAACATCGAAAAACTAAATGGCCGTGAAAATTTCTCAACATGGAAATTCTGCGTCAAGACGTATTTGCAGCACGAAGATTTATGGGACTGCGTGGAATATAGTGTAGGTAAAACTGTCGACCCAGTGAAGGATGTTAAAGCCAGATCCAAACTCATTTTACTTATAAACACTCAAAACTATGTGCACGTTCAGGAGTGTAAAACTGCCAAGGAGGTGTGGGACAGCTTACACAGAGCCTTTGATGACAACGGGCTGACAAGAAAAGTGGGTTTGCTGAAAGAATTGATCAATACTTCACTTGAATCAAGCACCGGTATAGAAGACTATGTTAGCAGGATAATGAGTGCCGCACACAAACTTAGGAATATTGGCTTTGAAGTAAATGACGAGTGGCTTGGCACTTTGATGTTGACCGGCTTATCCGATGAGTATAAACCTATGATTATGGGCTTGGAAAATTCAGGAGCAAAAATCAGTGCAGACTTTATAAAAACTAAACTGCTTCAAGAAGTGAAAGCTGAAGATACAAGCAATGCATTCTACTCTAATTGTAAGAAAAATCAGAATAATCAGGCCAAATCAAAATCATCTACAACTATGAAGAATAAGGGTCCCCGGTGCTATAATTGTAATGGTCATGGACATATAGCAAAGTTTTGTAAACAACCGAAGAAAACAGTGAACAAGGACAGTAAGCAAGAAAAGCAAGAAAGTTTTATTGCAGCTTTTTCAGCTTTTTCAGGCAATAGTAATGAGAAATGGCACATTGACTCAGGCGCCTCTATGCATATGTGTCACAGCAAAGAAGGCATGTGCAATGTCCGTGAGCCATCAGTCAAAACTATCACAGTGGCAAACAGGGAGCCATTGTCTGTGGAGTGTGTTGGAGATATTATTATTAATATTTCGCCACAGGAGAAAATACAAGTAAGAAATGTTCTTTATGTACCTGGATTAGCAGCCAACTTACTATCTGTGAGCACAATCACTAAGAGTGGATATAAGGTGTCATTCCATGAGAAAGGCTGTGATATTAAAAATGCTAATGGAGTTACATTGTGTACAGCTAAATTAGTTAATAAATTGTATGTTCTGGACACATGTACAAATGATGATGAGACTGCACACTTGGTGTCAAACAAAGTAAGTCAAAATGATATTAACTTATGGCATCTTCGGATGGGCCATTTAAATGTTTCAGCTCTAAAGAAATTGCCCGATTGTGCTGAGGGGGTCATGCTGAAGTCAGATGCACAGGAAAATCTTCAATGTCCCACATGTTTCGAAGGAAAACAAACGAGGCTACCTTTCAAGCAGGCAGGTACGAGAGCTACAAAGCCATTGGAAGTTGTACATTCTGACTTATGTGGGCCTATGGAGAATGCATCCTACGGAGGTATGAAATATTTTATCTCTTTCATTGATGATCACACTAGAATGGTTCATATCTATTTCCTGAAAGACAAACAGAATATATTAGATGTTTTTAAGGACTATAAAAAAAGGGTAGAGAATCAGCTAGATCACAAAATCAAAGTGATAAGAACTGATAATGGTAAAGAATATTGCAACTCCAATTTTGAGAAATATCTGTCTAGTTGTGGAATTACTCACCAGACTTCCACTCCATACACCCCTCAGCAAAACGGTCTAGCCGAGCGAATGAATAGAACCTTAGTAGAGAAGGCTAGGTGCATGATGTTCTATGCAAATTTAGAAAAACCTATTTGGGCTGAAGCTGTAGCCACGGCTGCTTATATTGTCAATAGATCACCAACCAGAGCACTAGGAAATACTACACCGTATAAAATGTGGACAGGAAAGGAACCTCGATTGAACCACATGAGGATATTTGGTTCAACAGTGATGGTTTATGTACCAAAGGAAAAACGCCTAAAATGGGATAAGAAATCTACAAAGATGATCTTCGTTGGTTATTGCGAAAACACGAAAGGTTATCGTATCATGAACCCACTGACTCATCAGATCACAAAGAGTAGAGACGTTGTTTTCTTTGAAAAAAACAATCAATCTAATGAGAGTTCAATTTCAGTCAATCCTAGTGAAAATGAGTCTGATGGTCACACCTGCACAGAAGGAAACAACCAACCGAAAGAGTCTGTCATCACTCCTCAGTCAAGCAGATCAGAAGCTAAGCCTGTCTTGAAAGAAGCCGACGATGAAGACTCCAGTGAGTATGAGACTGACTCGAATGACCTTGATGATAGTTACCAGCCTCCGAGATACTTATTACAGCAGAATCAACAGACCAGTAATATCACACTGAGGCCACGAAATAGAAACAATAATGATAAAATGGGGTTGCTGTGTCTGTATACGAGTGTTTCAGATCCACAAAGTGTAGAGGAAGCCCTGTCATCTCGACATGCTAGTGAGTGGAAAAAGGCGATGGATGAGGAACATAGCTCTTTGATGGAAAACAAAACATGGCAGCTTGTTGACTTACCTACAGACAAAAAGGCATTACCAAACAAATGGGTATTCAAAACGAAAACTGACCAACAAGGAAATATTGTAAGATTCAAGGCAAGACTAGTCATAAAAGGCTATGCGCAGAAGAGAGGCATAGATTACCAAGAAGTCTATTCTCCAGTGGTAAGATATACTTCCATCCGCTACCTGTTTGCTTTAGCAGCACAGCATAATTTACAGATTGAACAAATGGACGCTGTATCAGCCTTTCTGCAAGGAAAAATAGACACTGACATTTATATGCTGCAACCAGAGATGTATAGTGAAGGCACCCAGGTATGTCATCTGCTTAAGTCTATATACGGGCTGAAACAAGCGAGCAGACTGTGGAATACAAAGTTGAGTCAGGTCTTGAAGGAGATGGGTATTGAGCAGTCAAAGACTGATCCCTGTATTTATTATAACATTAATAGAGGTATCTACATTGCACTATGGGTTGATGACATAATAATATTCAGCTCTCGACCTATAATCACTGAAGAAATAAAGAAAACCCTAAGTCAAAAATTAAATATGAAAGATCTTGGAGAAGCAAAACAATGTGTGGGGTTGAATATAAGTAGAGATGCAAATACAGTTATGTTGGACCAGGAAAAATATATAAATGAAATATTGTCAAGATTTAACATGACACATTGTAAACCTATGAAAACACCAATAGAAGTTGGACTGAAATTCAATGATGACAGTGAGGAAATCTATGATTGCCCTTATCAACATGCAATAGGCTGTTTACTGTATGTAGCTCAAGGAACGAGACCAGACATTTCATTTGCAGTAAATGCTCTAAGTAGATACAACAAAGAACCCAAATCTGAACATTGGACTGCGGTGAAAAGAGTACTTAGATACTTACAGGGCACTAAACACTACAGATTAGTCTATACCAAGGATGGTCAAGATGAAATCACAGGCTACTGTGATGCAGACTGGGCGAGTGACATCCGTGACCGTAAATCGTGCACGGGATACATTTTTATTTTGCAGGGTGGTGCAGTGTCTTGGGGCTCCCGCAAGCAACAGACTGTGGCCCTCTCCACAGCGGAGGCCGAGTACATGGCCATGTCGGCGGCGGCGCAGGAAGCACTGTGGCTGCAGCAGCTACAAGGCGAGCTTGGCGGGCCGAGTGACCACACTCTAGTCATCCACAGCGACAACCAAAGTGCGATCAAGCTCACCGCTAATGACTGCTACTTACCTAGATCGAAGCACATTGATATAAGGTTTCATTTTCTGAAGGAACATGTTAATAATTTAAAGTTAAAGTTTTGTTACATAAAAGGTACAGAAAATGTTTCTGATATACTAACTAAAGGTACTACCTTAGATAAACATCTATTTTGTATATTTAGGATGGGATTGCGTTCTGGGGCGGGTGATAGAAATGGAACGCAATACGAATAGTTCTCGATCTCGCCACCTTCGTGTGTGGCGCCTCCCTCTTTTTTTTTTGGATCTGTCACTACGTATCCATATAACGTGTTAAATTATTTCTCAAGTAAAAACTCATTATTATAATCAAACTACAGTTTTATTTGCTCTAATCCTACAATTAGCCATCAGAAGGGAGGAGGAGATAATAATGTTTATTTTTTTGCGATGCCCACGAGGACCATACGGACAATGCTCATGGGCTCTTCGCCAGCACGAAGAGCGATGAGCACCTCCTGTAGCACGTCGACGGTGGCGGCCTCGATGACCGCGGCCTTGTCCGCGCTTGCGCTTGAAGCTGGAGGCTTCCGGGATGTTAACGACATCCTTTGCACCGCGCTGGGGGCTTCAGGTCGAGAGTTGGCTTTTACGGAAGCGACTGTCTCCGTGGTTTTTTCGGGTTTTTCTCCCTCAGCTTCAGGTTGGGTGGCCTTTTGCCTACGGTAACGGCTCCCCCGGCGTCTCCTGCGATTTCCCGCGGCTCCGCGGGGGTTGGGATCGTTCGCTGCAGACATCAGCGAGCCTCCAATTGTTTGTCCCCCTTCTGGGATGGGGTTTACCAGTGTCGGCCTCTCGGTTACAGGGGGCTGTCGGCGCGAACTGCTTCCTTTAATGGCTACTGTCCCAGCTTTCCTGTTCCGGCCCTCCCTCCGGAACATAAGACAGTTGATGTTGTTGGCGTGGTGAGGGCCACCGCAGTTGACGCAGGAGGCTGGCTCCTCCCTCAGTCGAGGGCACTGTGCTGCCCTGTGCTCGCCCCCGCATCGAACACACGTCAGAGTTTGGTGGCACGCATGGCTGCGGTACCGGAAGCTCTGGCATCGGTGGCACTGTGCGGGCTTCCTCTTACCTCGGCCTCGATGACGACTCCGGGAACATCGAGCATCGCCTTGACTGGTGGTAGAAATTTGATGATACAAATTTGTCACAAAATTCGGCCGGGTAGGTACCACCGTGCACGATTGCGAAAAACCCTCCATAGTAATCCAATTTCGGTTTGATTGCGTTCAGGGGTCAGCAAGTGCATAGCAGGGGGATTGTGGTCGCAGCACTAGTGGGCCCGGTGGGTGCACGCGGTGCTGCGACCACAAGCCTCTTCTGATGAGGCCGTCAAGCTGAGTGCCACCATTGTTAACATGGTACGTGTATGTAATGGTAACCCTCTTTCCTGAGACTTTACCTTCAGCTTACCATCAGGCGAGGTGAAGTCAAATTGACGTGTCCTAAATATTAAAAAAAAAACCCAGATGGCTGGAACGGTCGTGGGGGTTTTGTTCAGGACTGCATGCAGGATGCAGCCCGGTCGGTTTCCTTGAGCCCGAATATTGCGGACACATACGGGCTCGCATCCGAAGCTCGTGAGTTCTTCCCACAGTTCCTCCGGGGTTGCGTCGCATGGGGGGCCTCTGATGGCTTCGCTTGAATTCGCTCCGTAGGCATGGCACAAAATTGTTTGGAACCAGGAACGGTGGAAATCAAGAACAATCCAAAACTTGTGGCAATCTACTGACATCTGACGTCTTGCGGAAGACAAGAATTTTTACACATTATAAGTAATATCTGATCAGACATTTCTTGTTGTACACAAGAAATTTTCTTATAGTGTGAAGATGGTCTTGACATTCCCACTCATACTGAGAAAAAAAAGCGGCCAAGTGCGAGTCGGACTCGCCCATTAGGAACTCGCGCAAGTAACATAATAATGTTTTTTTTATAATTTTTATATTTGAGTTGATTGAATGAAAGGTAAATTGCGGTTTGTGATTTATGACGTATTAAAAAAAAACTACTTACTAGATCTCGTTCAAACCAATTATCGGTGTAAGTTTACATGGTAATGTACATCATATATATTTTTTAGTTTTATTATTCTCTTATTTTAGAAGTTACGATATTAGAAACCTCAATATCATTTTTGAAGACCTATCCATAGATACCATACATGTATGGGTTTGATGAAAAAAACATTTTTGAGTTTCAGTTCTAAGTATGGGGAACCCCCAAAATTTATTGCTTTTTTCTAATTTTGTATTAAAATCTTAATGCGGTTCACAGAATACATCTACTTACCAAGTTTCAACAGCATAGTTCTTATAGTTTCGGAAAAAAGTGGCTGTGACATACGGACGGACAGACAGACAGACATGACGAATCTATAAGGGTTCTGTTTTTTGCCATTTGGCAACGGAATCCTAAAAATGGTATCGATACAAGACAATGCCGATACCCGGTCAAGTGTACGGTGACCCGTATTAGCATTCATACTCATACTAAGAAAACAATAAATGGTATCGAGACAAGATAATGCCGATACCGGTACCCGGTCAAGTGTACGGTGACCTTGTATTATTTTCGATGTTCGTACAGAGTACAAACCTAAACAAACTTGTTGCTGAAGCTACAGGACTCTCCTGTAGCTTCAGCAACAAGTTTGTTTAGGTTTACGTCTTGAAGATATTCCGTAGAACTATGATCTTGTTTTCTGGCTTTGTTCAGGCAAAACGCCTGGTTAATTTATAGGAGCACCCTTTCTGATGACCGGGTTGACACCGACCAAATGCAGGAGTTTTATTAATTTTAGACATACCTCACAATTTGTAATTTTTATTAGAATATAGATCTGAATTGAACGTACAGCATCGCAGTTTTATTCCTTGAATTTATTAATATTTTAAATACACCTGGAGCCCTCAACATGGTCCTAGCGAGCCCAATTTGAAGATATTGATTCGATTGACAAATTACTTCAATTATCAGCACTTATAAGAGGATTTGGTGAAAATCGGTGGATATTTCAACTACGCTGGGTGAGGTCATACAATTTTGCTGAGAACCTATTGAAGAAAAACCTCGTAGTTAATACATAATCGCACCCAACACTCTTTATTCAGGTAGTATATAAGTATTTAGGGTAAAACTGGATACATAAGGTTAGTACCGGTTCACGTTCATTTATACCAACCTATTAGAGATTATAAATTGTTTTTACAATATTAGACCGTATTTGTTATTCTTTGATTTATTAATTGTTGTAAAGAGTAGTTACTTATGTAAAATAACTGCATTATATTCCTTTACTAAATAGACAAAAGTTAACAAGCTACTATACGTGTCAAAACCATAGTCTCCTTAAATAGTTGAATAGGTCCGATCATACATTAGTATTACAATTTTTGTCAATATAATCAATTATTGTTCAAATAATATAACTAATATTCAATTAGTTAATTAAGTATTGATCGTTTATATTTTAAAACTGCACTATTTTTAAACTGTAGGTACACAACCTACAGTTTAAAAATATCAAGACAGGTTGCTGTATACGTGTAATAATTTTATATAATTGTTTTAAACGTTGCTTATATACATTCGCAGACTAATTACGCCCAGTTCTCGCAATGCCAGAGGAAATGGAAAAGGATTCAGACAAACAATTTAAAGAATTGATCAGAAAGCGAGGAAGTTATAAGGGACGCGTGACGGTGTTCGGTAACTATTTGAAGTCATTGGATTCTTATTCCTTAAGTCATGACGAGGTAACTGAATTGCAAATACGTTTAAATAAGTTTGAGTCTATGTATGAGCCGTATAACGAGTTGCAATTGTCCCTGGAATGTAACACTGATGACCAGCAGAGTCAGATACTAGAAAGTAGCGAGTTTGAGTCTTTAAAGCTCAAAGGTTATTAACCGAGTCTAAGAAAAGAGATGAAACAGTAAGTTGAGTTCACATTCTAGTAATAATAAAGATGTTAAATTACCGACTATCAAACTGCCAACGTTCAATGGTTGCTATGATAACTGGTTAGAGTTTCACGACACATTCGTGAGTCTCATTCATTGCAATGATGAGATGAATGAGATTAATAAATTTCATTATTTAAGATTGTCTCTAGAGGATTCCGCTGCTGTGGTGATTAACTCGGTTCGATTTTCTGCATCCAACTATAAGGTGGCTTGGAAGCTACTATGTGATCGGTTTGATAACAACCATTTACTGGTTCAATACCATGTTTCCACGTTGTTAAAGATACCCAAAATTGATAAAGAGTCTGCTTCTGGCGTAAAAGATTTGCTTGATATCATTAAAAAGAACTTGCATGCCTTGGAATCACTCGGGGAACCAGTCGATCAATGGGATACACTTCTCATTTACATAATTAATTAATACATAAAGAATATAAAAGTGGTCTTGACAAAAAGTCTAAATTAACATTGAATAAATTTCTTACTTTTATAAAAAACCGTTCTGAATTAATTGAGACAAAGGACATGTCAATCGCAGATAGTAAATATTTAAATAATGTTGTTAAAAATACTAAAGTTAAGTCTATGATAGTACAGGAAAATAAAGACCCTACTGATACTAACTCTTATAATAAAACAAGCTGTGTTTCTTCACAACCCAAACTCTGTCCCAATTGTGGGAGTGACCATAAGTTGGGTAATTGTTCGTAGTTTTTGGCACTGATCAATGAAGCACGTTTACAGTTTATACCGAAATATAAAGTATGTTTTAATTGCTTATCATCCGGACATTATGCAAATAATTGTAAGAAGTCAGGTTGTAAAATCTGTCACCGCAAACATAACACTCTTGTGCATGTCGTACAAAAATTAAAGTCGGCGCCCGTGCTGAGGGTTACAACCCCAAATGATACCAATTACAGTAATGTTATGGGCGCTCCGACAACGACGTTGTCAGCGCAGTCCGTTCACGGTGTTAGTGTATCACCGTTTTTGAGTGCTGAACTAGGTAATGTGTTGCTATCTACTGCTTTAATTAGAATTATGGACAGCAATAAATGCGAACATATTGCACACGCGGTGCTTGATAGTGGTAGCACATCTTGTCTGTTGACAGAAAACATGTTTCAACGATTAGGTTTACCAGCTGCTGCTGTTAGTAATTCAGTAATGGGTATAAATAATTCATTATCTTTTATAAATAAGATGTGTCTTATAACAATTAAATCATTAACTGACAATTTTTCTATCCACATTAACTGTTTTGTTTTGCCATCAATAACACATAACGTTCCGAGTAAACAAGTGGACTTATCTAAATTTGATTTTCTTTCTGATGTTTGTTTGGGTGATCCTAAGTTTTATGTACCGAGTCCCATAGATATTTTACTAGGTGCTGACATCTTCTGGGACTTATTGGGATCACAAAAAATAAAACTAGGTATTGGGCAGCCCTGTAGCAGCGTCTGTAGACCCGAGACGGCGTGCGGTTTTAGTCGGTTCAAGCCCGACATAGCCGCCCCCGCTGGCACGCGGGGGGGTATCCGAAGGGATTTCCGCACGATAAAAAAAAAAAAAAAAAAGGTATTGGGCAGCCCTTTCTTTGTGAAACAAGACTGAGATGGGTTGTTTCTGGCCCTAGTAATTGCAATGGTAAATCAACTCCGTGTAGTAAAGTTCACTGTAATTTTACAACTGTCAATTTAAATAATGATCAGACTAGTGATAACATAGAATATTGTCTTACCCGGTTTTGGCAGTTAGAAGATGTATGCACCACTGACAATCCTTTAGCTCCCTTTCAAACTTATCAACTTAATACCGTGACGTATGGCACGACCAGCGCTCCATTTCTTGCTACAAGATGTCTCAAACAATTGAGTTTAGAGTGTGTTGATAAGGCAGTTGCTGAAGTTATTCTTCATGACTTTTATGTCGACGATCTGTTGACAGGTGGGGATAGCCTTAGTGACGTCATCACTTTACGTAATAATGTAACTTCCACACTAAATTCAGCCCAAATTAATTTAAGAAAGTGGAAATCAAATGATGCGCGTCTGGTAAATAGAACGGACTCTCCACAATATTCATTAGATTTGAATATTGGAGGACTAGAGTCCTCCAAAACCTTAGGTCTTGATTGGCGGTCAACATCTGATCAGCTGTCCTTTCCTTTTGGTGAGCTGATTATTAGTCGTCACACTAAACGGGAGATCCTTTCTATTATATCTCAGATTTTTGACCCATTAGGGCTTTTAGCGCCGTTTATTATAGTTATGAAAATGTTACTTCAAAAATTATGGATATTGAAACTGTCATGGGATGAACAGTTGCCTCCGGACGTCATCAGAGATTGGGCTAAAACACTTAATAATTTACCCCAAATACAAAGTATCAAGATTCCACGTCGTGTAATTATTAAGTCACATAAGTTCATTGAGTTTCACATTTTTTCGGATGCTTCAGAACGCGCCTATGGTGCATGTATTTATGTTCGGAGTGTCAGTGAAACTGGTGAAATATTAGTTCGTTTGTTATTAGCTAAAGGTCGCGTTGCACCGCTAAAACCAATGACTATACCCAGGCTTGAGCTCTGTGGTGCTTTAGTAGGTACACGCATATATGAAAAGATTGTTGCATCACTACGAGTTCATGCTAGGCGTACATTCTTCTGGACGGATTCTACAATCGTTTTAGGTTGGTTAAACATATTACCAAATAAATTGCAACCTTTCGTCCGTAACAGAGTTGCCGATATTTTAGATAAGACCGGTGGCTGCGAGTGGCGACACGTCCCCACTGATTTAAATCCAGCCGATCACATTTCTCGAGGAGTAGATATAACTTCAATGTCTTATCTTGATAATTGGTGATCCGGTCCAAGTTTTTTAACTGATGATATTTCATTCTGGCCTTCTAAATTTGCACACTCTGACGAAGTAGTATTGCCTGAAGTGAAAGTAGATGTTATTTTATGTAGTAGTATCATAGAAAGTAAGAATAGTTTTATTAATTTTAATCACTTCTCAAGACTGATGCGGTTAATGACGGTGTTAACTAAGCTTGTGTCCTCCTTTAGCTAGATGGCTGATAATCCAAAATGGCGGGACAGCTTTCGACTTTACCTGAGTTTCAGGGTCGAAATAGCCATCTGAGTGTTGATATTCAGTAGTTTGGCCTAGTCACATTTATTGGAGTCAGCAGCTCAGTCCTAAATAAATATATATTTATTTATGCACACATTACATATGGTAGGGAAGGTCATAAGACTACATCCCAGACTACGGTCGTGGTCTTATGACAATACACGGGTCTTAGGCACGTCAAAATCAGTCTTGACTCTCCTGTAATCTTTATACTTTATCTAGGAACATAACACACCACACAATTAGTCTAAATGGGTAAAATTTGTTCAAACACAGGAATTAGACTTATAGGTAGATGTAGGTACACATAATACACCGGGATTAGGAATAAACTGGCATTTACACATAATTATGTCTTTATGAAATCTAATTTTTAGTTATGTTAAGTAACCCTCAGGCTTGGAACGCAATAGAGAACTAAACGTATTGGACAGTGACATGTTATTCATAATTCATAACCGTCAAAGTTTGTTATAGAAAGAGTTTTAAGATTATTATTTGAAATTCAGTGTTATGACCAATATAATACCGTGATATAAGAAGTTATGAGTGTGTGTAGGTTTGTGTCTGAACTTGACTTTTAAGCTCTATAATACAGCCACGAATTCCCTCAAGGTCAGTTCAAATTATCGATAAAGTAATATTTCATGAATTTTGACTGTGAAACTCTTTAGTTCAAAACAGAAATTATTCAAACAAACGAGCTAAGAGCTGATTCAAGTATAATTAGTTTCAAATTCATTGACAAAGGATGAAATGTTTACCTAAAGTACATTATAGAAAGGTATTATTATTCTTATTATTCTAATTCAAGAAACTACAAATTTGAAATGTAATTAAAGGTGTCAAATTGGTCATTTGAATACAAACAAATCTAAAAGTCAAATAGAATATCCTATAGTATTACATTTTTAGTATTCAATCATATACTAGACTATTCGTATAAACAATCAGATATAATAATATTATGAACAAAAGATAAACTTAGTACTAACAGAAAGGGTAACGTTATGAGCTTGGTGAATAATAAACGATTGTAGATTGAGTCGTTCATGTCATGTGTTGTTTTGCAGTTAGTTATATTCTATATGCAAATAACCGGAGAAAACCGATAAGGTTTAGTTTTGTTATAACAGAACTTATGTCTATTCTACTGTAACTAAGAATAGTTCTCAATTGCAACAATTGGCTTAGTATTTGCTCACTTAGTCGAGTATGGTCTAGAGAATGAGGGTCTTATCACAATAGATGATATTTTCCAACTATGGAATGGATTCAAATCTCTTAGACTTGGGCAATAGACCCGTACACATATATAGTCTAGTAAGGACTTGTGTTAAACTTGGGTGATGAGGGTAACTAATAAGTTTATAACTCAACTTTACCTACCTAAAACATTAGATTGTGTTCTGGTGGAATGGACAGTAGTTCCAGGTTGAAATCTATTGTAAGATTCTATAAACATTTACTGCAAATATGCATTCTAAAATAAAAAATAAATATAAAGGATATTTATTATTCTCCAAGTTTATTGTATACCTTGAGTAGGTACTACATCAAGAGACTATTATATACATCTCTATGATACTTTTATACCTCTAGTAGGTGGATATACAAAAGAGAATACTCTTATAATTTACCTTAAGCTTTTTGTAGACGACGCGTACGAGTATAGGGACTTATGTCTGTGGCGATAGGCTACGGCGATCACATACCATCAGGTGAAGCCGTGTGTTATTTTTTGCTACTTTTGTAACACCAAACTGAAAACTACGATCTGGTTCATAACTTCCTTTTACAATGTACATGTATACAATACACCTTAAATATAGCTTTGTACATGTTGGCATGATTAATGTACCTGTGTGCGTGAATAAATGCGCTGTAGGGGCAGCGCGTATGTGTGCTCGCACCTTGCATATGGATTAAGCGGCGGCGGGTAGTTGACCGATACTAGCCAACGCGACCACATATACGTTTGCGACCCCGAAAGCAACAAAAATCTTCTTCTAGTTTTTCTTTTACGGATTTCCTGGATCCAGCGCCACCCATCGCCTACACTTTTAATTAAGTAAAGGGAATGATATATTGTAATTCCACGCCATTCGAATTGGTGTTTGTCTATATATGGGTGCCAGATGTCTTGGCCAGGCGGAGTAAGTAAAACTACTCCAATACCTATAGTAGACATAGGAACAGCTATTCCTCAGTTGGTGTGAGCTGTACTGTCTTGGGCGTGTGTTCATGGGGCCCTAGACCGAAAAACAAATATATCATGTTGTATAAAGTTATTAGTAATAAATTAAGAACTCATATAAAGTATTTGATCCAATAAGATTAGGAATTATACCTAAATCACATAAGTACAGAACTCAATTAGTCTATGTATTGGACCGAATAAACAAATATCATGTTGAAATCAATAGTTGTATAATAACTGAAACAAAGTTAAGTTTTGGATATTTTAGTATGTATCGTTATAGGTGAAACATGGAACTTAGTAAATACAATTATTTGTAGAATAAAATTATAAATTCTAAACTCTAATTATATGAAATTGATATTACATTCTATTCCTATAGTGTAAACTAGATCTATTAGAAGATTAGGTAGGTATTACTATAATCAAGTATTTAATAAGTTAGGTAATATCATGACTAGACAGATTTTCATTATAACAAGTAAAGTTAGTTCAAGTAAATCATTAGGTAGGTATCCAATTTATCAAAGTATAAATAGGTCAAGTAATATATTAAAACTATATTCTTTATTTGTCATGCATAGCAGTAGACAAAGGGTATTAATGTTATTATGTACTTATACTTAACTACTTTGTTTATAAAGACACAATGTAGAATATAATTATTGTCTTATTTTAATACTATATAATACAATATATACAAAAATAAAATAAAAGGAAGGGAGAGACTGCAACTTCAGGCATCGAAAAATTCCTCCCCATCGATCTCTACTGGAACCGTGCCCAAAAGGCTGGCGGCATTACCACGCTGAATAGCGATACTAATTCTTTGAGCGAGGTAAAGGCCAGCCCTATGGTCACGGGAAGAGTCGATTAGGCGCTTCACTATTTCTTTGAATAGCGCGCGCGCGCTTGGACCCCACGGACCCATCGTTTCGACTCCAAACGGCTCAAAAATATAATTACCAGTTAAATTGGTATATTTGCGCCGTTTGAGAGTCTCCGCTGATGCAGCTGCAGCGCATGCGCAATCCATCGTACTTGGAAGATGGGAAGGCGCCAGGGTGTCGACGCAAGTTGCGTCCCACACCAAAGGCCTACCCATCTTCCAAGGCAACAACGACATACCATCCGGTCTCTTGCCATCGTCGCGCGCCAAGCCAACAGGTTCAAGAATAGCTGGCACGCCGGCGGTGACAAGAGCCCGACGGATAATGTCGTTAATATTAGCATGTCGGGATATGCGGCCTGCGCTCCTGCTGCAAGATAATCCGTGGTGTCCAAGGCAATCGACTGCTTCTCCACATAGACATCGATGTGGAGAGACACACGGTGCCCCCAAACGTAGGCAAGTCGCGATGCGGAAGGTCGTGTCGTCCAACATTGTACCAATGTTGGGCGAAGGAAGTGCCTGAAGCCAAACACCAGATTCCCATTCCCCCACAGCCAATAGGCGAGCACACTCAGCTGCAGTGGTAGCTGTACTGATTAAATGTTTTTTAACGCCAATACAGAGCGGCTCATCCCATTGCCTTTGGGAAGATGGGTTGGCGGGCATGACGGTATTTGGGCAAGCCATTTTCCAAGCATTTAGAGCTTCGGCCTTACCTGGCACATCCGAATCAATCAGTGAAGGAGATAGAATTTTCCTGACTAATTCTTCAGTGCCGTAGACCGAAGATAGAAACGCTGGCATACTTACATTTGCAATTTTGCGAACGCCGAGGCCGCCATGGCGAACTGGGAGGGACGCCTGAAGCCACACTCGGTCGCTCAAATTTACATTTAAAATTTTGCATAGAGTGTCTTGCAACACTCTATCCACTCGACCTAAAAGAGACAAACATTTAAAAAGTAAGTAAGTAAGTAATATATTGTGTAGGTAGAAATTCATTATAACAATTCATGATTACAAGTTAAGTAGTAAGGATTTAAGTAGACATTCATTTTAACGGAGAATTAGCACATAATCCCTTTATAGAGCTAAGGGTAACTACGTATCATGATAAGGGTTCTTTCTCACTATGACGATCATTGGCCAAATTAATATTAAGTTGTAACAGAATTTATGTAGATCATGATAGGGTTATTTGATAAGTAGGTAAGAATGGAATTGACAAAATTGATATCAAGGGTTAGTATAAGAAGTTGAATAGGAGTTGTGAGTTTCACATGTGTGTAGGATAAGAGCATGGTAGGAGTAGGTATAGTCTGGGAGTAGGAACAGTTCAGTTGATAGGTAAGTTGGAGTAGGTTAAGAGAGTTTGGGGTAGTAAAAAGGGGGGTATGGGTCAGGTAGAGGGGGGTGGTACTGTAGTACCCGGGGGATTGGGTACCACGTGTGTATGAGGTGACGAAATTATACGACTTTAATGGGAAAAGATATCATTTATTTATTAACCACACGCACTTCCTGCTTATATTATTAGGGATTCACGCGGTTGTTTTAACTTTAAAGAGCGGACTGGGACGTATAACGCGGACTCGGCCCAAGGATAGGGCTTAAAGCGGGACTCTTCCCAGGATACTTTTCTCAGCTTCAGTCGGAACGGCTCCACCAGACCCGTTCAGACCCTAACTCGTCCAGGCCGCGACTGTTTTATTCTGTTCCTAAATCAAACCTTTTAAAAATGGCACAATAGTTTTATTTAAACTCTGACACATGATGGCCAGGTCAATGAACTGTAGTGGTCGAACGAGGTCGGACACTACAGTACTATATCATTCATAACTCAGCATTGAGTCCCAGTTGCATCTGAGGCTTGGTGAGGTAGCCTGATGTTTATATTTTTTATTATCTTAATTATTAATAATAGGTCATTGATAGGATAGTGAAAAACAGTTATCAATGTTTACAAAAATTCTGAAATATATATGTACCGTGAAAAATTCACAATACCTGCGTTTTCTACCTATATGACGCGTTCGGAGAGTCAATCAGTCCCGAGCGGAACGTGTTACGGCCAGTCTCAATAATCTACCTACAGTTAAATGTAGATAGCTATCCCAGATAAACAGTCAACTTTAATCTCTCTGTAACTGCCGTTTTATAATATTATAAACTATGCTAACCTATCTTAGATCAAAGATAGATTTATATATTAACTTCAGTAAGGACGGAGACGCCCTTACTGAGATCAAAGATAGATTTATATATTAACTTCAGTAAGGGCGGAGACACCCTTACTGAGGTTAATATATAAATCTACGTTTCAGAGAGATCTGAAACGTTTTATTTTTGCATTTGCAATTAATAACATCAATTATTAACAATATTTTTTGAGTTACTATTAACGGTGATTGGTGTTTCGAAGGGATTATCGCACGAAAAAATAAAAAGGTACTAGAATTACATAGTTTGATTATACAATCACTGAGTTTTACTACAGCTGCTGTTGCTCTACATCAATAGTGAAGCGTGACGACCCATATTTCATTTCTAATTCCATTCTACAAAAAAAAAGCAAACTTTTAAATTAAAAATAGTGCTAATATATATTTTAATTTCTCGGTATTAGCTTAATTACATTACTGTGTTAAAAATATGGCAAAACAAGTAACCGTAAGTATTGCGCGTTAATTCTAGATTTGATAATCGTCCAAAATTGAGCGATAATCTAAAACTCTGACAGCCAGTTACTTGACGTATCTACAGTTATTTCAAAAGCGTTATTGAAACGCTCCAGAGTGTTTTTCTAAGCAACTACTTATCTATGGTAAGCGACGAGCCCTCCAAAAGATAGATCAAATTCATGGATATTTATTTCTGTTTATCTTTGTTTATTGAAACAGAAAATATCCCCGATAGATACTAATTGTAGCTATTTTCACTGCTGGTAAAGGATAGATGGATTATTGAAACCGGCTGTTAGAGGTGACAGTTTGCGGCAGGTGCACAGTGACATCGTATGAATTTTAAATGTAGGTACTTATAGTGTATCCAATCGTTTAACTTTTGACAGATCACGCACATAAAGTTTACTAACAATTTTTGATACAATGTACTACAGGGTATACTGTACTTCATCGACGGTCTCCGCCCACTTAGAGATGCGTCATTCGTAATTAATGACCACAGACTATAAAAACAGTTTTGAAATAAATCGATTATTGATCATATTAATAAAACATACAATAAAATTATATGGTCCCTGAAATACAGTTCACACTAGTTTGGGGACCAGGGAATTCATATTTACTGTCGACTGTATTTTTGTGTCAATAAAGACATTAAATTAAATTAATTAAATTAAAGAGATCCGATTCTCAGCACTCCATGGATTCACCGTGCGGTCGCCGGGTCCATAGCGTGGTACAGAGAGGAACACCATGACGGCGACTGGGACTTGCGACCCAGATGTAGGTTTAGGGTGGCCACCTTGTGATGCATCAGCGCTCACCTCCACCGTCAGTAGTGTTCCCCCCCCCCCTACCTATCCAAATTTGGTACGATCCTAACAATGCCGCTTTTGATATACGTTTTAATAAAGAGCTTACTGAAGCTCTTGGCAATCCGAGGTCTTTAAGTAAGTTGTACAGGGATTTAGCTGGAATTCCCCTGGCTCCTACTTCTACGGCATAGAGTTTAACCACGTAGCCGTTTTTGGTTAACTCGTTAGTCAAATCAAAGTATTTGTTTGTCTTTATAGCGTGGTCTTTAGGTATATTAGTTTCCCACGGTACTGTGAGTTCTACAAGCACTGCACGCTTATGCGATCGTGAAAAAAGGAATATATCGGGTCTGGATGATGAGGCACAGACATCCTCCGGTATCCTGTAGTGCTTCTCATACGTGTCTACGAGTATTGTCCAGTCAACGGCAGCTATCAAAATTGAATATGGCTTTTGAGGTGATTTCTTTGAGCAGCCTTCCTTTACAAACGCAATGTCATTTCTTTGGTTTGTGGTTAATCCTTTTTTCGCTCTAGCTACCGCCAAACTTACAGCCTCACGTATGATTTCTAATACCTTATCATGACGGCGCGAATAATGACCCCGGTCTAATAGCGTTTTACAACCCACTAGTAGGTGCCTAGCCGTACCAGTTGCTTCACCACATGAGTTACATGTTTTATCTGTGGCTTTTCCCCATCTGACCAGATTGCTTTGGTCGGGGAGGGTCAACTGGAATGCATTTAGGTAAAATTAAAGTAAGGCCGGTGACCAGTCGTATATTATGGTACGCCATTTTAAGGCTATGGGAATACAAAATTCACCTAGGGTCAACCATTCGTTTTGCATTTCTAGGTTCATTGCGTGCACCTTGTAGGTGTTGTTTTCGTCTGCTTGAAGAAAAGATTTTGTTATTTCTTTATCTGTTTGTCTCTGAATATTACCTAGACCTACTCTACCAGTCTGCGAGCCTATCATGAATCTTTTATGGAACTGGAGGCGTGATTCGAGCTCGGATGCATTTTTATCTTTTGGAAGGACTTTTACTATTTCGTCTTTAGATTCCGATAAGACGTGCATTTTAGTTACTCTTAGGTGTTTATAGAGTTCTGATGGCTTCTTAAGCGTCATTCCAAAATTATTCGCGGATCCATATAGTGCCGACGGGTCGGCCGACTGAGCTAGCCCTAGCCACGACTTCAGTGTCTTCGTGACACTCGCATCTAGTTTTTTGAGGAGGCTCTGGTTTATATCATATATAAGAAACGGCCAGTTAAATCAAATCACGTAAAAACCTTTATTATTTTGCATTAAAATGCCCTAAATGTCTCGGTTTTAATGTAAAATAATTTAATTTAAAATAATTTGCGCAATGAAAACAGTTCCATCGTACTCGTACCTAGTAATGGGATCGAATGTATTCGCTGCAAATTAATGAATCTAAAATAATCGTTTAGACTTACTATAGTTGTATTATTGAAATAATGTATCACTTGTACTGTTCCACAATTAAAAAAGAATTTTGAAAAATTGTGGAAAAGTACAAGTGATATATTGTTTCAATATGTGTAGAAAGTTCCACCAAGTGTCATCAATCAACAGTATAAATAGTTACTGTAGTTGGTTCAAATAAAAAGCATGTGAATGAACCGCGGTGCCTACTTGTAATGAACAGGTACAAAATGTTGAAATTCATAATAGTACTTTATGGATTATAAAATAAAACAACCGAAAGAGGTACTGTAAACTATTTTTCCAGCATTTTTCTTGCGGTGAAAGGAGGAGTTGTATTGTTCCTCGCAGCATATCCTTTAACTTGTGCCCAGATCATATCAATTGCATTATATTGGCAGTGATATGGGGGAATTCTGAGGACGGTATGCCCATGCTCTGCTGCCATTTTATCTATTACGTATCGTTTTTAATATCTTTACTAACTCTACTTTTAGTAGGGACTCGTCCATCTCCTTGCTATTGTCACGGAGCCAGTTTATTATTTCATGTTTTTTGTTAGCCTGCGCTGGCATTTTATTAATATGACGAGAGTGATAGGGTGCATTATCAATAAATATTATTGATGGCTCTTCGAGTGATGTAAGCATTTCTCTGAACCATTTTTCATACACGTTCGAATTCATCTCCTCATGATAATCTCCTGTTTTCTGGGATTTGAAAGCTAATAGAGCGTCTGGTGATCAGTCGTTCGCCTTTTCCCATTGGTACTGCAGAAGTGGAGCCAGCAGTGTTGTTAGTTCAAGTTTTTGACAGCGTATGATTCGCATTGAGCCAAGTTTCATCTGTGAAAGAAAACATTCGACCAATCTTCTATTTTTTTTCCGCTTGTCTTAAAAATTCGCATCGATACAACGCAATATCATTGCGTTCCATTAAACATTTTCGTTTGTCAAATTTTCGGAATAAGAATCTGAAGGGGTTTCTTGAGGTTTTCAATAAGTTAAACGCCTTTTGAAACTTGGTAAGTATGAATTTTTAATTACTTTTTAGAGTAAAACGAGTACTGAAGAAAAAATGGTAAGGAATGGCAAGAACAAACGAGTGAGTTCCTTTTCTCCTTGGAACGAATGGTAAGTACCAGTTAGAGGTCGTGAGAGCTCGCAGACCCCGAGAGTAGTCGAAGATCACCGAGTGTATCCGTTGTGTAAACATTCCCCCGGGCGTTGGAAGCTCTGCTGCAGCTTTCAACAGTCTTCAACAGTTAATGGACATATCTTGCTGAAAGCTCTTCGACACCCGCAGCAGTTCTTATGTCTGCCACTCTATTGATGCCATCTTGGCCTGGAAAGACGCTTATAATACGTCCTAATCTCCACTTCAACGGCGGTAAGTTGCTTTCCTTGATAAGCACCATAGTATTAATTTGAAGAGGGTTGTTTGAGGTACGCCATTTGGTTCGCTGTTGCAATTCTGCGATGTACTCCAAACTCCATCTTGTCCAAAAATGCTGTCTGAGCTGTTCAATGCGCTGATAACGCCACAAACGACTGGTTGGCAAATTGACGTAATTTTCCGTGGGCAGAGCAGTCATTGGACGGCCAATAAGGAAGTGTCCTGGCGTTAAAGGCTGCAGATCATCAGGGCTTGATGATAAGGGAGTCAACGGGCGTGAGTTTAACACAGCTTCAATTTGGACGAGCACAGTGTTAAAGTTCTACTCATGTTCTCCCTTACAATTTGGACCGGATTTGTCGACGATCGACTGATTTGAATCTGAATCTGTAAGAGAAAGCATGCTTCGAATTTTGGGATTGCTATTTCTATTAGATTGATTTCCACTGTTTCGTGATAGTTCCAAAGTTTCTAAGAGATCTGCTCGACTACGCAAAAATGCAACCAATGTATCCAATGTAATAGTTTTATGTTTATCGAATTGACTCTCTCTTCCCACTCACGATATGTTCTTTGATCTAATTTATTTGCAATGATATAAATAAGAAGTGTATCCCAGTGTTCAGTCGGTTCCTTTAATGATTCCAAAGCTCGCAAATTCTTATTCAAGTCATCTAATAATTGACGAATGGTGGCAGATGATTCCTTGGTAATTGGTGTAAGGTTAAACAAGGCAGAAACGTGATTTTGTATTAAAAGCCGTCTATTATCAAACCGCTCACACAGAAGCTTCCATGCCACTTGATAATTTATACCTGAAAACTCAATAGACTGAATAACTACAGCAGCACTTCCTTGAAGAGACGCTCTAAGATAGTGAAATTTATTTATGTCGGTTATTCTATTATTTTCGTGAATTAGGCTTGAAAAGGTGTCATGGAATTCGAGCCAGTTCTCGTACGAACCGCTAAATTTGGGTAACTGAATAGTGGGTAACCTGACAAAGTTTTGCTGTGATTCGGAATGCACCGATTCATCATCGCCTCGAGAACTCGACTGCTTAACCGCTGAATTAACTGAAATTATCTCCTGAGCTTCCGCTAATAGCTTATAATAAGTTGATTCAAACTCAGTTCTCTCAGTCATTTGGGCACTAACATCCTCAACAATACATTCCAATCTGGTTTGCACTTAATCATATTGATCGTACAATTTTATTAATTTGTCAACCCGTAATTGTAACTCATTTACCTGAGAACGATCCAATGACTCATCCAAAAACTTCAAGTGGTTACCAAATAACGTAACACGTCCTTTAAAACTTGCACGTTTCTTAATTAACTCCTTTTCCTCTTTGTTTTCGGCCATTCTGGGAAGCGGTGGTCAAACTGGAATGGAGAATAACAAACGGTATATATTATATAATAACAATCAATTCCAATGCTACCAGATTGCTAAAGACTTGTTAAATAGTTATATATTTACAGCTGACAATCTGCTAATTACCTAATGGCTAGGTTCGAGCATTCATGGATTTAGGATAATAAAACACTGAAAGAGGTAGGCACTCACTTATGCAAACAACAGAATAGTTATATAGGTACCTTTTTTTTTTTTTTTTTTTTTTTATCGTGCGGAAATCCCTTCTGATACCCCCCCGCTGGCCAGCGGGGGCGGTTATGTCGGGCTTGCACCGACTAAAACCGCACGCCGTCTCGGGTCTTCAGACGCCGGGGTGTAAGGTTACCCATAGAGCATATCCCTCGCACCCCGGCTGACCCTGGGCCATCTCACCACTAACAGCATCGCTCATCCTGTCTCCTCTGAAAGCAGAGGAGTACGGAGAGCGATGTGTTCCCGCCACGTTGGGTATTGGCCGACTATCAATGCCAACCCTATGAAGGGGTGAAGGGGAAGCCATTGACCGCCGCCCAGGGTGTACCGGCCGCTCCGATTCCGTTCCCCCCGGACTGCAGCGGGATCGGAATCGGAGCGACACTCGAGGAGGTTACCCAACACACACCCCTAGCTGGGAGTACCTCCACGCGGTGAAGGCGGTAACAGTTTTTGCTGGCTAAAACTCCCAATAATATGTACATATATGTAGGTACATATTACTTTATGTACTTAATTGTAGAAGTATTACTTCTATATGTTTTAATGCTTTCAGGTTTATGTTGTTTTCGTTGTCTTTTTGTATAAATTTATTTGGCGGCACGGTAGCCTACCCGGTAACGCAGGGGAGCAGCCGCCATCTAACAATTTGTATTATTGTGTTATTTGACTCTTCTACAGCGGTTTCGTTTGTAATCATGGAGTCGGACAAGTCGCATGCTGTACTTGAGCAGAGCCTGATCTGCTTTGCTTAATGTAAGAGGGTTATGAGGGTGCCAACTCTGATACTGGTCAGCGGTTGGTAGCTTCTAACGACCAAGGCATGAATGTGAATCGGATCAAGGCTACGAAACGGGAAATGTATGAAGTTTTAGTGAAACAAGCGCGTTTATATGGTCTTAAAAAAAGACCCTTAGACCTCGACAAAGAAGAACGGGCTGTGACTGTTTTAAGGACGTTATATCCAACACAAACATCGAATTTAGATAGTAAAAATAAAATTACTGTGGATACTGTAAATTATAAAAAGGAATATTAAGTAATATTATAAAGAGGAAAGATTTGTACTTTTGGATTTTTGGATTTTTGTATGTAACGAATAAACTTGAAAACTACTAAACCAAAAAAATTAGGGATCCTTACTAAAACTCCAATAATGTAACCCAAGGCGTAAAAAATTGACCTAACAAATTCCTTACATCGCGTGCGCTGCGAAAACTATTGATGATAGAACCAAATAATGTCTTACGACTTTGCAGAACACATGTATGTGTTGAGTTCGAAACTGCAGAAGTAAACAAACCTTGGTTTATCCGAATTTACCGTGGACGAAGTCGCGGGCAACTAGCTGTTTAATTTAATTTAATATTTTTGTAATGTTTATGGGGATAATTGTAAAATTGTGATGTTTATATGTGCTCTCTATGGGCCTAAGCGGAATAAACGAAATTGATCCTTTGATTCAAACTTCAGAGGTGGTTTATTCAATTTTATCAACCTCAGGTTCAGAACTTTTGAAGTAACGTCCAAAATATTTACACCATTGTTGAAAGCGATACTTCTTGTTTTTTAATAAACGTTTTTTTTATTTTTTTATATAAATGTAGAAACTTTCTCTTTATTCATTTTAAAATACATCTCAATTACAATTTTCAATGCATTTATAAAAAAAAAATATTAAGAATTAATATTATTATTATTTTAGTGAAATTTAGTATACTTGTCATATTAGTAAGTAGATAAGTAATGCAAACTAAAAAATAAAAAATGTAATGACGAAAACTGAACTATACCATAGACTTGTGAGACAACCCTAACTAAAAGCTTAAAGACTGAATATTACAGCTGTCTTGTGTTCGTAGCGTCTAATTATTTTTGTGGTAGTAGTAATAACTGCCATTAACAATTAGGCACTACAAAATAATGCGACCGGCAAGGGATGCGTCTATAAAAAAATAAATGAAATAATAATAAAATAAAATATTCTCGCTAAAATAGACAAGATTAGGTCACATTTTTTTTATAAATCGGTGCCTAAATTATAACAGAATCATGCAAAAAAAAAATCCGTGAATAAGAACGAATAACAAAGGAGCTGAATGTTTTTTATGGTTTCTATGGACTTTTCTCGATTTCTGCAATTTCTCTAAAACTATGAGAGATAAAAATTTTGGAGTTTTACGATAAATTTAGTATGGTAGTTATCTATCTTAAAACATAAAAAAATGAGGATGACCGCTACTGAGGCAAAATAATACACTGTGCACTGCTAAGACAAACTCTCTTGTTTGTCCTTTAAGTACTTTATTTTTTGGTATTTTGACAGTAATGAAGGGAGGAATGATACGCCCAACCTCAAACAAACGTGGGAATTCACAAATAAATCAATACAGAGGAATATAAATACTCAACTCGACGTATGAAAATGTGGATTAACACTGACAACAAAATGGCGTCGCACGTCGCCGCCGCGTCCAGTGTTGCCGTTTAATAATCGATAAAATTATGAAATTATCGATAAAATAATAAATGTGTTAAATCGATTAAAACTTCTTCATGAATAAAATCGATCGATAAAAGAAATCGAATCGGTTTACGGGTCAGGGTATCACTATTTGATTAAGTATTAGAGCTGTCAAAAGTTAAATAAACGATTGGAAAGGGTATTTTTTTACTGCGACACTGCGAAACTCGGGGGGCAGGGTTCTCTCTACTCCACCAACGTGTGGAGCGCCGAATCTTCGCCAGGATCCTCGCAGTGCTGGCACTGCGGCGTTGTCTCCCGGTGGATGCGCCACAGATACTTACCGAAACACCCGTGTCCGGTAACCATCTGGCACATCCGGTAGGAGAGGTCCCCATGGTCCCTCTCCAACCACTCCTTCATGATCGGTCTCACCGCCGCAATGGTGGATTCCCCCCACCTTGGGTGCTCAAGTCGCACCCTCCATGTCTCCATGAGTTCCTGGCGGACCAGGGACCGCTGAGCCCTGATTTCTCGGGGCTCCGGCCTATGGCCCCGCTCTAGCGCCTCCTTGCGCCACTGGTACAGCAGCGCAAGGGCTCTCGCTTCCAGGTCCCATGGAGGGGTCCCGGCTAGGAGACATGCCGCCTCGACGGAGATCGTGCGATACCCCCTGATGACTCTGACGGCCATCGCTTTTAACGGGCTGTTTAATACAGCCACGTTGCGGGCCGCTAGAGTCTCCGCCCATACTGGGGCCCCGTACAGGGCCATGCTTCGCACGATCCCCAGGTACAGTCTCCTAGTGGGGGCGTTGAGTCCCTTGACGTTGGGCATCAGACGCGATAGCATGGCCGCAGCCCCCCTCAGTTTCGGGACCAGACTTCGGAGATGAGGTCCGAAGTCCCATCGGCAATCGAGTACGAGCCCAAGGTACTTCATCGTGGGCTCGATGCCGATGCTTTCGCCCCCTACGGTTATGCTGGTTCCCGCAGGTGGCCCCCTCCGAGGCCCGTATTGGAAAGGGTATAGCGTAAATGCCACATCGAAGAGAATGTGCCAGATGTACAAATCCAATGATAACAAGTTGAGATTGGAAATTTTGCGAATACAATGCTAATATTAGCACACTGTTTTCTGTAAAGTATAAGTTGTGTAAATAAGTAAGTAGTCACTCATTGCACAAATATTAAAACTAAGTCATGTTTCGGCAGAATAACATTAAATGTTTTATGACATAAGTCGATTCAATACACGAATTTGTAATGATTGACATTGGTACTAAAAGACGTATAACATATGCTGGTACTAAATATTAGGAACAGTACCTACCAGCGGCATTATTTTAAATGACATGAACCTTTAACACTACCAAATACTACTACTGCATGCCTCTGAATATCAATTTTATGTTTTAGGGTCAGATGGCGCTAGCTGTCACGTCAACATCGGCTCTGTATATATTTTCATTTTAAAATAGTAAATAGTAGTTTTTGAGTGTAATTATTTACGTCGTCAGTTAATTTATGTGCAATAATTATCATACAACGTTGGTGAAAGATTATATAAAGCGGAAAGCAAAAAGAACAGTGCATTACAATATCGCCAATAACATAAGTATAATTAAACAAATTAGTGAAGAAAGTCACAATATAACTATTTAAGCAATCAAAACAGTGATATATTAAATAAAAGGACATAAAACTAGTGTATATATGTGCTAAAATATATTATAGGAAAGTGAGGAAAAAGTTAGACGGTTGATATAATTTTTATATACTCATAAATTTGAACCGTTGAAAACAAAGTACCTTCACCAATTTATTCAAAAATTGACCTTTGGACCTTTTGAAATAGAATAATATAAAAGAACAGTACTTTCAGTACGGTTCAAATCCTACTAATCTACGAAAGGTCTTTTTGTGCATTGTTGCAACTTGATGATGAATTTCTTCGACAACATTACTTTACGTAGAACTCGACAACTGTCAAAATCTACAACATCAATAAATGAAAGTGGTAGTTCCTTGAACTCAACACTAGATGGCGCAACACATAGTCTGAGTTTAATATCAGTTGATGTCGAATCAGAAGAAATATTAAACCTCAAAAACGAGATGGAGCAACTAAAGGCCGAGTTGATATCCGCTCATAACGAAATAACACAGTTGTCCCTAGAAAACACTGAGCTAAAAACACGATCGACAACTTAAATAGTAAACAAAAGGTAATTAAAAAAGCCACATTGAGAATTACTACTGACAGAACCCCAAAGAAGACAATTATAACTCCACATAAAAAAATGACGACCCCTTTGCACTATCCTATTTTATCGCCAGAGGAGAAATAAAACTAATATGGTTCATACACCAAATAGCGACACATACCGTTCACAAGAAAGTGTTCAGATGAACAAGGTGCAATCGAATAAAGAAGCACAAACTGACACTAAGCGTAATATAGGTATATGTTTTTGGAGACCAACAGGTTCAGGGATTAGCGCAAAACATTATAAAAATGCGAAGGAACAAATGGAATGACACATATGGCGTTACATCCACTATCAAACCAAATGCAACAAGTGCTCAAGTCCTTAGCAGCTGCAACGACTCTTTTATAAGTAATTTGACGCCAAATGACATAATTGAGTTAGCCATAGGTTCAAACGATAAAAGCCCCTACAGTCTGATATCAGAACTGTGTACTGTATTATATAAATTGCGCTACCAATCAGTTTTTGTAACTAATGTATTATGTAATCCGTACTTGAATGAAACTTTGATTAATACTCAAATAAATTAGTAATAAAAAACTATAAAAATTGTGAATACATAAAAACGACCAATAGATGAATTAATTCGTCATCAAAACATAAGTTGCGGTAGCCGAGTCGGTATTGAAACGGACCCGCAGTCTTTGGGAATTTATTTATTTATTTATTATACACTTTATTTTACACCAGGTAAACATAATATACATAAGTATCATAAAATTAGAGGAGGAAGCAGTACAATGGGCGGCCTTATCGCTTAAAGCAATTTCTACCAGGCAACCTTTGGATGGTAATGTGTTGGTAGGATTGTGCGGTAGTTGTTTGGCGTACTAATTGAAGTTAAATATAATAGGTACATAATACACATACCTTAATACCAACATTAATACCTAAATTATAATATATATATATATCTAAATATCTATCTAAATATCTACCTATATATACATTCAAACAAATAATGTATACCTACATATATTATAATATATACCCATACATAAAATATACTACACATAGTTACCTAAAAATATGTTAACGCATTTAAAAAAAAAAAAAAAACTTGCAATAGAACAACATGTTCACAGCGACAAATAGTGTTCCCTTACCATGGACTTAAAACTGGCTAAAGTCTGAGCTTTTCTTATGTCCACTAGCAGCTTATTCCAGAGACGAATGGCTGTAACTGTGAACGAGTTGTCGTAAAAAGCTGTTGTATGCAACGGCATCTTCAGTCTTAAGTTTTCTGATGACCTTAAACATCTCGTATGAGTATTGTGAAGGAACTCGAAACGTCCTTTAAGATAGGAAGGGGTTGAAGGGTTAAATAATATCTTATATAGCAAACAAAGGATGTGAGTATTCCGGCGAAGTCGGATAGGTAACCACTTAAGCTCTGTTCGAAACTGAGAAATATGATCATATTTGCGTAAACCAAATATGAATCTTATACAGACATTTTGGAGACGCTCAAGCTTATCCAACTGGTTTTCGGTTAAATCAAGATAGCTGACGTCTGCATAATCAAGAATGGGTAGTAGCAATGTGTTTGCAAGCGAAATTTTGGTTGCAATTGGAAGTTTTGCAACCTTCGTAGTGATCCCATCGACGCAAACATCCTACGACTTACTTCTTGGAGTTGCGGGCCCCATGACAGTTTAGAGTCTAAGTATATTCCCAGATTCTTAACTTTATCAGTAATAGGGATCACTGTACTATCAAAAACAATCGGCGGAAGCTGTGAAGTCACAACTTTAGTTACAGTCATGGGACTGCCTACAATGGCTACTTGGATTTTCACGGGGTTAACTTTAAGGCCATAAGTTTTACTCCAAGCGCCTATACGAGCCAAGTCATCGTTGACTGTCTCCACAGCCTCCGCCAACTGCCCAAGTGGCGCCTGTGAGTAAATTTGCAGATCGTCTGCATAAAGGTGGTAGGAAGAACGAAAGTGATTTGAGACAGCCATCAAAACGGGAACAAAAAGCTCATCAATGACCATCGAACTGGCTAACACGCTTCTGAAACATAATGTACTGACTGCGGCAAAGAGTTTCAACAAGCGAAATCCCAATAATAAATTAAATTCAAGCCACATGGGATTTGACTATATAGTACCTATTTATGTCTCAGAGCAACTAAGTACCTACTTGAGAAGACTCTTCTATGTAACCAGAGTCTTCGCAAAGGCTAATAGTTATGCTCACTGTTGGATTTCAAATGGACGAGCGCTGTTGAAGAAAGAAAACGATAGTCCTTATATAGTTGTTAAAAATGAATCGGACTTGAAAAACTTAAACACTCAGTATAATGCATGACTATATTTTACATTATTAATTGAAAATTTTCTTTTAAGTTACTTTTTGAATTGCTTATTGAATTTGAATTGTTTATTGATTTTTTTATTGATTTTTTTATTGAATTGTTTATTAAATTGTTTTATGAAGCGCTTTGATTGCTTGAACACTCTACGAAAGCATTGTTTTGGCTAGGAGGCTTTCTTGTCTTGGCAAGTGTGATCTGCTTTATATCTTTTGCTTCAACTACTTTCTCCTTTTATATTATAAACTTTATATCAATTATGACTAGGCATCCACCACAAAATTTACTTACAAACTATTACAACAAACAAATTATAAGTCTTTGTAAGACTTACAAATTACACAACTAAAAAACAATATATTCACTTTAACTCTCCTTAAAATTAGCTTAAAATTACTGATAACATAAACACCCTTCTAAACAGTGTTGCTGATATCTCACTATCACAACATTATTATAATTATTTTTTTTATAATTAGGACACGTCAATTTGACTTCACCTCGCCTGATGGTAAGCTGAAGGTAAAGTCTTAGGAAAGAGGGTCACCATTACATACACGTACCATGTTAACAATGGTGGCACTCAGCTTGACGGCCTCATCAGAAGAGGATTGTCGTCGCAGCACCGCGTGACACCCACCGGTCCCACTAGTGCTGCGACCACAATCCCCCTGCCCGGCTATGTACTTGCTGACCCCTGAACGCAATCAAACCGAAATTGGATTACTATGGAGGGTTTTTCGCAATCGTGCACTGTGGTACCTACCCGGCCGATATTTGTGACAAATTTGTGTCATCAAATTTCTACGACCAGTATTGGATATAACGAAGGCTTTCGACACCATCCCCAGCGATACAATTTTATTGAAACTAGAAGGAATCGGAGTCAGGGGCCCGCAATTAGATTTTTTTTTAAGTTACCTAACAAATCGAACGCAAATGGTGAAGATCGGAGATTTTATGTGTGAAGAACTACCTATATGCTATGGTGTACCCCAAGGGAGTATACTTGGGCCCACTTTATTTCTTGTCTTCATCAATGACCTATGCAATCTTTATATTCCGAACTGTAGTATTATCTCATACGCTGATGACACAGCAATTACTTTTGTATCTGATTCGTGGTCCAAGTTGTTTGGCCATGCCCAGGAAGGCCTGAACTCTGTATGCTGCTGCAAAAACTACATTTGTTACATTTTCAATATCATCAGTGTCCCAGCCAAAAAAAACTATGACCCTAATACCACATACATGTAAACCTACATCACGCTCAAACTGTCACTGTCCCCACATAAATGCATTTAATTCAGTGAGGCATTTGGGTGTTGTTATAGACCAGACACTCAATTTTAAACAACAGATTGAAACCTTGACTGGCAGAGTTCACAAGCTAATATACATTTTTAAAACACTCCGCCATGTGGCAAACCAAAGTATTGTACGTCGGGTTTATTGCTTGTCCATCATCACTTTGGGGTGGAGCCGACACAACTTTTCTTAATCCACTAGAGACCGCACTTAGGGCTGTGTTAAAAGTTGCCACCTTTCGACCAATACTGTACCCCATCATTGAACTACGTACAAACACTGTAATGTACTTAATGTAAGACAACTATTTATACTACACAGTTCTTTTAAAACACCGTAACACACCATATGTGCAACTGACCAAACGTAGGATAGATAAAATTTGTACCTTACCAAAACCTAATTACGAATTTACAAAGAGGTTTTTCTACTATCTAGGAGCTTTTCTCTATAATCAAGTCAGCAAGAGTATCACTATTTTTGGTTTAGCAAGTCATGAATGTAAGTGCTTGGTACAGAACTATTTAATGACCAAGACCTTTCAAGAGACAGAAGATATGTTGAACACACTAACCTGAATCCACACACACACACACACACACATTCGCACACATACACACATTCACACATACACATATTCACACATACACACACGCACACACTATCACACAAACTCGCATGCCTTTATATAATTAGACTTTGTATCAAGAAATCGTAGTACTTTATAGTTAAGTCTATCTAAAAGGAATTAATGTTATTTAATATTTTAGAATTAGTCAACCTATGGGGAATGCAAGCTGTTCATCCTTAACACAGGCTATTTCATAGCCTAGCTAGGAGAGCAGGATGTCACTCTTGTAGACAATTTTGTACAATTTTATGGAATAATTAAATTCAAATGCTACACTTAAGTTCACCCAGATGTACTACACAGTCAAATTGTAATTGTTTATGCCAAATAAATTATTATTATTATAAATTTTTGCTAAAATAAACTTATTATTATTCTCTTTATTACACTTAAAATACATATAAATTATATTTTTAAATACATTCTATATAAATAAAAAACAAATATATTTAAAAATATAAAAAATAGTGGCCCACCGGCATCGGGTACAGGGACCAAACTACCGGTGGTTAGGGCCCCAGGGAGAGGAACCTCCTCACAATACGTGCCGTGTCGAGGAGCACTGCCTTCTGCATCAAGCTCTTGACCCAACTGCCTAACGCGAGCCTCTGGAGATGTTTATCGAGGCTCTTGGCAATCAGTCCGTGAACCGATACGACTATCGGAACAATAATTGCTGAATCCACATCTCACATGTCGACAATCTCGTGAACCAAGTCCAAATATTTTATTTGTTTGTCTTTTTCGGCTTTCACGAGATTGTCATCATGGGGGATGGTGATGTCAACAATTATTGCGAGACGCTCTGATCGATCAATCACCACAATATCAGGCTTATTGGCTACAATAGTCCTGTCAGTGATGATTGATCGATCCCAGTACAACGTGACACGACCATTTTCAAGAACTGGGTCGGGCACATACCTGTAATACGGTACCTCCGAATCTACAAGATCATACTTTAGAGCAAGTTGTTGATGAATGATTCTGGCCACTTGGTTGTGTCTATGCAAATATTCTCCGTTGGCAAGATGAGAACAACCAGCGATAATATGTCTTAGGGATTCTCCGGGACGGTGACACGCCCGACATATGTCAATCGTGCCGTCCCTAAGGATATACCTCCGATAATTATTCGTCATGACAACTTCATCTGTAATTGCACAGACAAAACCATCGGTTTCTCCAAAGAGATCACCGAAGCGTAGCCAGAACACTGATGCTTTTATATCTATGTCGGGCCCATTTAAGGCTCTTTGCTCTTCCATATTTCCTTGCGATCAGCGATGCTAAGTATTACCGGTTTGTGCCAGTTCTCTTTTGCCAGAGCGAGAGGGGTTAGTCCGTTGTCTATTGCCACTACATCTCGGTGCACACCCACGTCAACGTGTAGGAAATATTCCCTAAGGTTGCATATCTCACGGTTGTGGAGAGTCTTAGCGTTTAAAAAACCACGATCCCCACACTTCCGTGGGATATACGACCTCATTACTGACGAGCGTGGGTGGTGCATACGATTTGCAGTTAGCAACGTACGGACTTTCCTATCCAGGGCATCTAATTCGGTCTGAGTCCATCTTAGTATGCCAAAGGAGTATATTAAGACTGGCATGACCCAGCCGTTGTAGGCTCGCACCTTGTTACCGCCCGATAAAAGACTCTGAAGTACTTTTTTCAGGCGCCCAAAGAAACGATCCCGCAACGTGTGTTTCATGGCAGTCTCAGTAATACCTAGCGCTTGTGACATACCAAGATATTTATAGGTTTCAGTTGCCGAGAGAGATTTCAGTTGTGTAGAATCTGAAAGTTCAATTCTTTCAGATTCCACAACCCCACCCTTCTTAACATGCATGACTGCACATTTGTCTACACCAAACTCCATTCTGATAAGTAATTCTACCAGCTGGGAGTTGGGTGGGGGCAAATAATTTCAAGTCATCCATGTAAAGAAGATGGGATATAACTTGACCTCCTCTCCGCAACTGATAGCCTAGTCCTGAATTCTCCAGTATTGTACTGAGAGGATTCAGTGCTAGGCAAAACCATAACGGACTCAGGCTATCACCCTGGAATATACCCCTCTCGATCTTTATCGGTACACCATCCCCCAGGACCCGACCATACCCTGGAGAAAGAAGAACCGTCCTCCATTGCCCCATACATTCCTTTAAGAAGGTGCATAGAGTTGTATCAATTTTATACAACTCCAGCACCCTCAACAGCCATGTATGTGGCACGGAGTCGTAGGCTTTCTTGTAGTCAATCCAGCATGTCGTCAGATTCTTTCGGTTACGGCGGACCTGTTGGCTAATGGCCATGTCGAAAATAAGGAGCTCCTTCGTACCAAGTGCCCCACTTCTACATCCATTCTGAGAGATAGACATTATAGAGTTACTCTCTATGTGAGCTGACAATTTAGCTGTCAGAATGGATGTAAGAAGTTTATATATTGTTGGTAAACAGGTAATTGGTCTATAATTTTTGGGGTCCGTGGTACTACCTGATTTGTAGAGTAGGTGGGTTATGCCTGTAGTCATAAAAGCTGGGAGCGATCCTGATTCGAGTGATGACTGGAACTGTGATGCCAAACAGGCATGTGAGCTGTGGAGCCATTTTAGCCAGAAATGGTGCAGTCCGTCCGGTCCCACTGATTTCCAGTTTGATAACGAACGGACTGCAGTGGCGACATCATTTTCACTAACAGATATTGGCTCCATTGCTTGTATTGACTCACATGACTGCCTGACATCCCGTATCCATTCACCCTCTGTATGACTAACAGGCACCAACCAAATGCTACGCCAGAATGAACTGGTGTCTTTAGCATTGGGTCGGCACATATTAGCCACATCTGAATTAGGTTGCTCCCATCTTCTATAAACCCTTAATTTAAGGTGTATCTATCCACTCTCTTCTTGTAACGTCGTATACGGTTTGCCCACGCATAAACTTTCTGCTTCAGGAAGTCAATGCGCTCTGTGACTCGTAGCAAATATTCACAAGGACTAACATTAGTCCCTGAAAATGCTCGAGTCACAAAGCGCATTACTCTCGGGCGTGTATTGCCAGACCTGAAGCAGCACAGCTTGCCAATGAGTGCCCTAGTCTCGGCGATACGACGCTCAATTCTGCATTGCCAGCCAGGCACGGTGGATTTAGGTCGAGTAGCTGTCTCAGTTCCTGAGAATTTCACGCCAGCTACTCGACATACCGTGACCGCCGCACAATACAGAATTGAATGTGTATCAGTAAGGTCGACACTGGACTCGAAATATTTTGGTAACATCGAGTCTAGGGCACACACTACCGCTATGTTTTTTCTATGCGTAGGCAAAGCTGTTACTGCTACAAGTGGATCGAAATTCGTGAATAGCAAGCTCCAAAGCGCTCCTTAATTTATCATTGTACTGAGTACTTACGGTTATAGTCCCGTCATCCGTTACTTCATCATCAGGGGTAGCCTGTGGTGTTTCACTAGTATTAGTATGACTCACAGGTCGTGACGAAGAAGGGGTGACGAGGCTACACTGCACATCTGAGCGAAGTCTCTCAAGTACGGCGTCATCCAACAAGCGACAGCGTTGTATGGCCCGCACCTGATCCGACAGGCGTTGTGCCGAAACGTTGATAGATGGTTCAAGTTCCTGAAACAGAGGCAACATACGGACACGGTACGCAGTGAGGTTAATTCCTCCCTCTGTAGCCACAAAATATGCCCGCATGACATTTTCATTTATGGAGTTAGTCCATCGCATGCGGTGCACATCACCACCGGTAGAGGGGGGCCTATTCGAAGCCGGTGGGCGTCGGGGTCCTAAGCCATTCGGTGGCCGGCCTCTCCTCGGCCGACGTTCAGGTGTTGGCGACGTCGGCGGAGAGAAGAACTCGTCGCTTGATCTAGGGCTCGACGCCTCTGCAATACCCGTTGTCGGAGATGCCACTGCACGGGGATGGGAGGCGGAGCTGGGCGACGAGTCCGGAGGTGTAATCTGTGCTTTTCGTGCCCTGGATCTGGTCAACATAATTCTATCTTGTTTGTTTTGTATTTTTCCATATTTTAGTACGGGTTTGACACTAGCTGTCAGAAACGCATATTCTTGATTTTATGGTATTTTGTGTAATATTAGACTTAAACATTTTATTTTCTTGATTAAACAGGGCATTATGCAGGGCATTATGCAAGGACACTTCCCCACTAGATTAAAACAATCAGTCGTCAAACCACTACATAAAAGGGGGATACTGGGGATATGAATATTTATAGACCGATTACTCTGGTTCCTATCTTATCGAAAATATTCGAAAAAATAATGCACAACAAACCATATAAGTTTCTAGAGAAAAATAATATTCTCAAACCTGAACAAAATGGTTTCAGAAAAAAACATTCTACTACCTTAGCATGTTTACACACACAAAATTAATTACCGACAATCTCAATACGAAAAACAGCGTAGAATCAATATTTCTAGACATGTCCAAGGCGTTTGATTTTGTGAACCATAAATGATTACTACACAAGCTTGAGAGATATGGAATCTGTGGAATAGCACTAGATTGGCTTAAGAGCTACCTAGACAATCGCTATCAATGTGTAGAAATACTTAGCATATCTGGAAAATACAATTTATCCGCTAGGTCAGACTTTAAATTATTAAATAGTTCTGGAGTTTGCTATACTAACTTTTAAACTTTCGCGTTCCATGATATAATAATTATATTTACGGGGATAAACGCGATCACTTATTTAAAGGTATTACATACCTCTGGTTTGCCTGACGTTTCGACCAGGTTGCACTGGCCGTGGTCACAGGCTGACTGGCTCAGCGTTGCACGCCCTCCGTCGTCGAATCCGTGAAGTAGAAGATTCCTCTTCCACCCGCACATTTTCGATATTGTTGAGATTTTTGTTTCGCCATGTACCGTCACATACTACACTAACAGTGTCCCTATTCTGTAAGCAAACCGATGTGTTCCTATTCTGGTGTTTATCCGACTGCGCAGAAAAGCGAGGTGGTATGTTTTTTAACACTGGATTCCACGCTGTAGATAATTTAAAACCATCTTCCCGATTGAATGTTTTATGTTTTTTAATCTCAATCGCTTCACGTACAACTCTTGAGTAAAAGTGACGTTCGGTGGAGAGGACTTGCGTGCGGTGAAATTCAATCCAGTGGTTGATGCCTGCATCGAGTGCATGTTCTGCAATCGCCGATTTGCTCGTCTGTCGGTTCTTCACAGCAGCGATATGTTCTTTGACCCTTTCAGCAATAGTCCGCTTCGTTTGGCCTATGTAGGAACTTCCGCAGCTGCAGTCTATTTTATAAACACCTGGAGTTTGTAGTGGCAATATATCCTTCGGTGTGCCAACGATGTTGTGTACCTTTATGCCTGGTGTGTATACTGTCGTAATAGAGTATTTCTTTAACACGGACCCGATCTTATCCGTAACTCCCTTCACATAAGGCATATAGGCTGGTTGTCTGTTTACTTCTGGATACTTGCGTCTTCTTTTCGGTTGCTTTCGTCCTCCATTCACTTGATATCCGTTACTTTTTAGTACCTCCTGAACATGTTCTAGCTCCCGGTCTAAATGTTCAGGGTCACAGAGATCGTAAGCTCTGTTCTTGAGTGAAGTCATAACAGATTGCAAGTGCCGTGGATGGTGATGAGACGTGGCGTGTAGGTATCTATCCGTATGAGTAGGCTTACGGTACACACAGTGTGACAAGGACCCATCTGATCTCACGGTTACTTTAACATCTAAGAAGGACAACGACCTATCCGTCTCCATTTCATATGTAAACCTTATTTTGGGGTGAATAGAGTTAAGATGTCGTAAATATTGATCTACTTCTTGTTTATTTCCTTTAACGATACTGAAGATGTCATCCACGAATCGCTTCCACAGCCTAACGGTATTCGGGCCGAGACTTAGAGCCTTCTCTTCAAAATGTTCCATCCAGATGTTGGCAAGTACTGGGGCTACAGGACTTCCCATTGCGACGCCATCAATCTGGAGGTAATGTTGACCTTGGAAAAGGAAATAATTGCCATCTAAACAGTGTTCAAGTAGATCCATATAGTTGAACGGCAGCTTGTTGTCTCTCAGCAGGTCTTTTACGATGTTTAAGCACTCTTTTATTGGAACATTGGTGAAAAGCGACTCCACATCAAAACTCACCATGACGTCATCCGGTTCCAACGTGAGATCCTTTATAACCTGTATAAAGTGCCGTGAGTCTTTCACAAAAGACGGTGTTTTGCCTACAAGTGGTTGCAATACTGAAGCAACGTGCTTTGCAAGATCGTAAGTAGGAGAAGCAATTTGACTTACAATGGGCCGCAGCGGCACGTCAGGCTTGTGTATCTTCGGCAGACCATATAATTTCGGTGGCTGGTGTGACTTAGGTGTGTACAGTCTCTTGTACTCGTCTTCTGAAAATAGGTCCTCATTATCCCGGATTAGAGATCGTATTTTACGCGTAACTCTGGCGGTGGGGTTGTATGTTACGGGTTTATAAACCTTAGTTTCACTCAACAGTTCGAGTATTTTACGTTGGTAATCAGTTGTATTCATCACTACGGTGGCGTTTCCCTTGTCGGCCTTAAGCACTACAATATCCCGGTTATCCCTAATGTTTTTTAATGCTTGACGCTCTTCCATAGTGATGTTACTAGCCGGAAGCTTTGACCGACGTAATATTACCGCGACGTCCTGTCTAAGGATATCGGCATCGCCGGGCGGTACTTTGTTACGTGCAATCGATTCCTCAACGCTAATGATTACATTCTCAAACGGTATTCGCTTAGGCGTCGGAGCGAAGTTCATACCCTTAGCCAAGATGTTTATTGTTGTATCATCTAAACTCACGTTCGATAAGTTTACAACGGTGTCCTTCGATCGGTGGGGTACCACGGGTGACGCTTTATTTTCTGCATACCGTCGATTATATTCCTTCGAGAACTTTCGATCAAAGTTTTCACTACATAACTCGAAGGTACGACTCGCTTGTAAAAACGTAACCCGGTCACACAAATCATAGTCCGATTGAGATAGATTGACACTACACTTCAATTGTAACGCATATAACTCTCTCTGTATACACTCCAAATCACTGTGTTTATTTCGAATTAATTGTCTCAGGAGGCGTGCACTCGCGTTTGTTAGAATTTTACGTGAAAATGCGATATCACTACGTGGTTTTATTCGAACACACGAAGGTAATAAGTCCCAATCGCGACACTTCACTAGAAATATCAACGATGTTTTCATCCGCGCCCGTTTTTTACGTAAAAATTCTAGATGACGCACTTGTTTTGCACTTGCAATCTGTTATGACTTCACTCAAGAACAGAGCTTACGATCTCTGTGACCCTGAACATTTAGACCGGGAGCTAGAACATGTTCAGGAGGTACTAAAAAGTAACGGATATCAAGTGAATGGAGGACGAAAGCAACCGAAAAGAAGACGCAAGTATCCAGAAGTAAACAGACAACCAGCCTATATGCCTTATGTCAAGGGAGTTACGGATAAGATCGGGTCCGTGTTAAAGAAATACTCTATTCCGACAGTATACACACCAGGCATAAAGGTACACAACATCGTTGGCACACCGAAGGATATATTGCCACTACAAACTCCAGGTGTTTATAAAATAGACTGCAGCTGCGGAAGTTCCTACATAGGCCAAACGAAGCGGACTATTGCTGAAAGGGTCAAAGAACATATCGCTGCTGTGAAGAACCGACAGACGAGCAAATCGGCGATTGCAGAACATGCACTCGATGCAGGCATCAACCACTGGATTGAATTTCACCGCACGCAAGTCCTCTCCACCGAACGTCACTTTTACTCAAGAGTTGTACGTGAAGCGATTGAGATTAAAAAACATAAATCATTCAATCGGGAAGATGGTTTTAAATTATCTACAGCGTGGAATCCAGTGTTAAAAAACATACCACCTCGCTTTTCTGCGCAGTCGGATAAACACCAGAATAGGAACACATCGGTTTGCTTACAGAATAGGGACACTGTTAGTGTAGTATGTGACGGTACATGGCGAAACAAAAATCTCAACAATATCGAAAATGTGCGGGTGGAAGAGGAATCTTCTACTTCACGGATTCGACGACGGAGGGCGTGCAACGCTGAGCCAGTCAGCCTGTGACCACGGCCAGTGCAACCTGGTCGAAACGTCAGGCAAACCAGAGGTATGTAATACCTTTAAATAAGTGATCGCGTTAATCCCCGTAAATATAATTATTATAGTTCTGGAGTACCGCAAGGGAGTATCCTTGGCCCCTTGTTGTTTATTTTGTACATAAACGACTTACCTGATGTGACTGAACATAACTGCGTACTATATGCTGATGTTATTACTTTAATTATAGAAGACAAAAATAAAAATGACTTAGAACATAAGGTGACCAAAGCGTTGGATAATATATTTAATTGGTTGGATTATAATTACTTAAAAGTTAATTTTAATAAGACACATATGGTACAATTTCAGACTTATAATAGCAAACCTATTAAGCTTAATCTTAATCTTATTCCGACGTCATCATTTGAGCGCCAATCCCGGTAGTATGCAAGCACTTTGCAGCCCGGGGACCACTCTACAACTGCTTCTTAACATGCATGATCTGACCCGCCAACCCTGACATAAAAGCCTGCGGCAGAGCCTTGACCGTCAATCAGCAAGAGTACCGACTTTCAGGTAAGGTTGACTTGGCCCCGAAGATCTTGACCCCAGGAGTTATTTTTCTTTTTATGTAAAAGAATATTAGTAACCGAAATTACTAATATTCCCCCTAATCCCTCCAGCTAAGCTAAATTGCTTGTGTTAGGAGTGGGTTCACGTCGGTAGTGTAATGGCCAGGATTCGAACCCGGGACCTCTCGATCGTAGGGTCGAGTCCTTAACCACTAGGCTACCGACGCTGATGACGCTGATATGTCGTAGAATGTTATGTTAATATTCTTAAAATTGTATTGTGCTAATCCATTTAATTTTTACAGAGTACGCACGCAATTCCCTACAGAGTATTGATGAGTGCAGACGTGTAGGTAAGGTTGGATTGGGCCCCGATACACACTTCACTTACATGTTTTACGGGTAACTTTTTGTACAGAATGGGGTTTTTGAAGTGAAAGTTTCTTTAGGCGTGTTGAGCACTTTTTGGGTGAACCAAAATCATGGAACTCGCGTCCTCGTCACGACTCCACGATTCCATATTTTCATATTACCATTGTTTCCATATTTAAAAATGGATTGGTGAAAGGATGGATAGAGGGAGGGAGGGAAGAAAGAAGGGATAGAGGGAGGGATGGAGGGAGAGAATATTTATGCTGACTGTACAGTTTGTACAAGGAACCTCAGGGTGGTCAGGGGTAGTAGGGAAGGAGTAAGGAATCAAAAAAGAAACACGTAAGCGTTAGGGTAGGTAAAGATTTAATGAACTGCATTTCGCTTCAAATTTAATATAGTGCGGCGCGGTTTCGCTAGCGTGATGTAGAAATAATAGGCGTAACCAAACAGCGCCATCTAGTTACAAGTAGTGTAATTAAACTCTGGTACAAAATATGCTTAGTCTCTAAAGCTAGTTAATGATGGCTTTAACACTGACGGTTCAACAAATACACACGTAATTGTTCAAGTTTCCACTTCTGTCGATATTCCCGGAGTGCCACTGTTTTTTTTTAGAAAGAAAACTAAACTAGTCCGAATGAAAAATATTTTGTATATACAAATATTTTACTTTCCTTGGAACAAGTGAGCTCTTGTTACCATACCGACTGAGTCAGCTGGTGAGTAACCAGGATAGGAAAACTGGCTATAAACTGGCCCTTATACTGGTTTTTCTTTCTTCTTTTTTTATTTCGAATATTATTGTTTCAAAAACAATTTACTACAATGAAACATATTTCACAGAAACACAATTGAATGAATTTTAATCCCATTTTTTTGTTTAACAAACTTATCAAACTGTAGAATTATTTTTAAAAGAATATTAAACCACCTTTATAATTTTCCAAATCACATTTATTTTTAACTATAACATTTACAATTTTATTTTTTTCCGATTGCTTGTAGTAATTTAATTTCTGAATAATTTCATATTGTTAACGAGTAACACAACCTAGCGGCGAGAAAGAGCAAACTTAGCGGGGCGGCGGCGGGGGGTGGAACGCAGCGGAGCGAGGACTACATCCGGACAACGAGGACACTACGACACAAGCCTTCCGACCACACACAGTACAAGGCGTCTATACCAACAATGTATATTTATTGTAAATCTCTAAAGAAATTATAGTTCATAGTTTAATAATCTTAATAAACGCTTCATTAATTTCGTCGAACTCTGTTCTCATCCTGGAAGGCACAAACACACAAACACCGCAGTCACACAAGCAACAGCTGGGTGAAGCTCCACAACATAAATCCAAAACATTTGGTCCTGCGAGTCGGATTCATCTGGCGATCAACTGGAGCATCATCTACAGCGACGGTCAGGTCAATCAACGAATTTCCTTCCTAATCCTGTGTTAATATCGTTTTTGTGCATTTGGCAGGTACCGACATAGAAAAACTACCCTTCAAACTCCCTTCAAACTGTAAGTACTTTATTCCTTTCTCTCATAGATCACCAATATGACGAAAAAGAGGCATTCGCTGGTAGATATAGAAAGTAACGATGATATTATTCGCGATTTAGTTAAAAAACGGGGTTGTGTTAAGGGTAAACTCACATTGTTCACGAAATATGTACAATCTTTAGATGATTTGCAAATAACAGAAGCTCATAAAGCTGAATTACAGGAGCGTTTTGATAGATCTAAATTGTTATTTGATCAATTTTCTATAATTCAGGACGAGCTAGATTTGATTGTTTGTTCTACTCAGATAGATAATGAGTAACAAGAGAGAGAATCGTTTGAAAATCAGTTTTATGCTATTGTGGCCAAGTGTAAATGTATTTTAAAAGATAATAATTGTGCTCAGAACGTTAAAGCTCAAAGTCGCGTTCCGAACAGCATCAAATTACCCACAATTTCATTACCGAAGTTCGACGGTAGCTATGACCAGTGGCTTGAATTTCGCGATACTTACTTGTCTATCATTCACAATAGCGACAATCTTGATAATATTCAGAAGTTTCACTACTTACGTTCAGTTTTAACCGGTAATGCACTACAAGTAATTAAGGCACTAGAATTTTCTTGCGATAATTATTTAGTTGCTTGGAGTTTGTTAGAGAATAGGTATAATAACAATCGTTTGCTAGTTAATAATCACGTCAAAGCTTTATTCTCTGCTCAAGCGATGAGTAAAGAATCGGCTACTCAAATACGAAAATTAATAGATACCGTTTTGAGAAATATTCGTGCATTAAATACACTAGGTGAACCTACAGAAACCTGGGATACATTAGTTATCTATATTATAGTATCGAAATTAGATTCATTAACTGAACGCGAATGGGAGCTTCACAAAAGTGGTTTCATGAATACTTCGCCGGACACAAAATTGTTATTATCAGATTTAATGAAAGTTCGTAAAGATCGAGCTGATTTTCTAGAAACGATTAAGCCCTCTCAAGTGAAACAAACAGACATTCACACTCACAATACTAAAGCCAAACAATCATGGCCGACAAAATCGCACAGCTACCTCACAACACACAAAGAGAGTAAAAAATCATCCAATTCACGTTACAAATGTAATATGTGCGGGTCTAATCATCCTATATACTCATGCGAGGGTTTTCTTAGTTTGTCTCTTAAGGATAAATTAAAAATAATTGAAGAGAAAGGTTTATGTTGTAACTGTTTACGCACAGGTCACGTAGTCAACGACTGTTGGTACGGACCGTGCAAGCAATGTAATAAAAAGCATAACACTTTAATCCACAACGAGTCTGTAGACACTTGTACCTCATCAGCTGTTGCGCACATCACACAAGTTGCTTCATAGCCCGGGCCCAGTATAAGTGCCACACACACACACACATCACACCGCCTCTCACAAATCACACACATCCTCTAAGGTTAACAATAATAGCAACACACATATGCAACCAGTATTATTGTCAACTGCATTGGTGGAAGTGGCGGACAAACATAACGTATTTCACACAACTCGAGCGCTCTTAGATAACGGGAGCCAACACTGTTTTATATCCGAATCACTGTGCAAAAAACTTAACGTTCCATTGATACAGTCCACTGTACAAGTAAGGGGGGTAGGTAACACTATCTCACAATCCACACAATCATGTCACATTGAAATGCGATCCAAAACTACTTCATATCACACACGCTTTAATTGTATAGTTTTGTCTTGCATCACATCACAATTACCAACATTAAATGTTAAAAATTACATTGAAATACCCGACCATATTCGACTAGCTGATCCTGATTTCTGTTCTCCTAGTGAAATTCATTTACTCATAGGGGCAGACAGATTCTGGGACCTGCTATCTGAAGGTCTGGTTAGATTACCTACTGGTCCGTATTTGCAAAACACACAATTTGGGTGAATCATATCGGGTATTGTTCATAAACCTATTTCACACGCTAAGCAGATTCAATGTAATTTTACACAAACACTTGAGGCTGATCTCAAACGGTTTTGGGAACTTGAGGAAATAATAATAAATTGCAATAAATTCACGAAGGAAGAACACGCATGCGAAAATTTATTCAAGGAAACTACTTTACGTGATGATAAGGGCCGTTTTTCTGTACGCATTCCTTTAAGTGAGTCAGCTGATGGGTTACATGACACCTTTTCTATGGCTCAAAACCGGTTTCTAGCACTCGAACGAAAACTAATTAAAGGTTCGCCAATGTATAGAAAAATGTATAATGATTTTATGCATGAATATTTAACTTTGGGACACATGAGTCGCATTTTTAATTATGATTCTCCATATTATATTTTGCCTCATCACGCGGTTTACCGAGAACACAGTTCCACCACTAAACTTAGGGTAGTATTCGATGCAAGTGCAAAGTCTACGTCAGGTAAATCATTAAATGATATTCAGCACATAGGCCCTGCGTTACAAAATGACTTGTTCGGAATTTTACTTCGATTCCGGCAATTTAAATATGTCGCATGCGCTGATATTGAGAAATTCTATCGCCAAATATTAGTAGCGCCTAACCAAAGAAATTTACAATTAATTCTTTGGAGCGAGAATCCATCTGATCCTCTCGGTGTATTTCAGCTTAACACGGTAACGTATGGTACCGCGTCCGCACCTTATCTTAGTATTAGGTGTTTGAGACAACTCGCGTTGGAATTTAGGGATGACGTCATCGCACAAGTTAATGCAAACGTTAATAGAAATATGTAACGGTGTCTCTAAGGTCCTAGAATCAGCTTGCTTCCCTCTTAGGAAATGGGTATTTAACTCGTCAGTGTCACAATCTGAGTTGCACTGTCCCTCTAAGGAATTATCATTGGGTGAAAACTGTAACACAAAACATTAGGTATGGGGTGGTTGGGGTGTGTGTTGGGTAACCTCCTCGAATGTCGCTCCGATTCCGATCCCGCTGCAGTCCGGGGGGAACGGAATCGGAGCGGCCGGTACACCCTGGGCGGCGGTCAATGGCTTCCCCTTCACCCCTTCATAGGGTTGGCATTGATCGTCGGCCAATACCCAACGTGGCCGGAACACATCGCTCTCCGTACTCCTCTGCTTTCAGAGGAGACAGGATGAGCGATGCTGTTAGTGGTGAGATGGCCCAGGGTCAGCCGGGGTGCGAGGGATATGCTCTATGGGTAACCTTACACCCCGGCGTCTGAAGACCCGAGACGGCGTGCGGTTTTAGTCTATTAGATAGGGGGGGTATCCGAAGGTATTTCCGCACAATAAAAAAAAAAAAAAAAGGTATGGGGTGGTTCTATTAATCAGATGAGTTACACTTTGATACTAAACATGATCAGAGTGTAACGCTGGCTACTAAACGTGACATTCTTTCAGTCATCGCGCAGACATACGATCCTTTGGGTTTGATTACACCAACTATTATTATCGCTAAAATAATTTTACAAAGGCTATGGTTATCCAAAATAGGCTGGGATGATCCGGTTCCTAAATCAATATTAGCAGAATGGCAACATTTTATTAACACATTACATAATCTATCAGATATACGCATCCCACGTCATGTGATAGGAAATAATACACACATAATTGAGTTGCATATTATGTCAGATGCCGCGTTATCTGGCTACGGAGCATGCGCCTATATACGTAGTTATGCAGGGACATCAATAAACGTCCACTTGTTGTGCGCAAAGAGTAAGGTAGCTCCCGTGAAACCGGTTTCCGTACCGCGCTTAGAATTATGTGGTGCGTTAGTAGGTGCGAAATTGTACTCAAAGATAACACATTCATTAAGATTAACGTTTGATAATGTTTACTTCTGGTCAGACTCAACTGTGGTTTTAGGATGGCTTAAGATGTCGCCTAATTTGCTGAAACCATTTGTACAAAATCGTGAAATCGAAATAAATGAGCTGACAGGCGACAAACCTTGGTTTCATATCGCTGGTAAACAGAACCCAGCTGACTTACTATCGCGCGGAATGCACTTAGATATTCTTAAGTCGTGTGACTTGTGGTGGCACGGACCTACATTTTTGCAAACCCCCAACATAGAATGGGAACAAGATGTTCGTTGTTATGATATTAGTTATGTTGAATTGCCTGATTTAAAGTCCATTAAAACCTCTGCGCTAATTCAGATAAGCTCAGAATTTTCTTTATTTGAACGCTTTTCATGTTTTAATCGTTTGCGTCGCGTTATGGCATACATTATGCGGTTCATACATAACAGTCGAAAACAAAAATCACAATATACACAGCGTCGGACCGGCTGTTTGTCTGTGGACGAATTAAATAATTCTGTTAGAACCTTAACGCGAATAGCACAACAGCAATCCTTTACAGACATTTATGACAATTTAAAGCATAATCGTCTATTTAAATGTCCACGCAGTATTTCTAGTTTGAATATCTTTTTAGATGAATATAATCTAATAAGAGTAGGAGGTCGATTATCGCAATCTAACTCATTTACCTACGATAAAAAACATCCTTTGTTATTGTGTGGTCGACACACATTTACTCGTCTTTTATTTGAATACCATCACAATAAGGTCTTATTGCACGCTGGACCTCAATTATTATTGGCTACAATACGTGAATCTTGGTGGCCTATTAGACGTCGCAATTTGGCTAAACAAGTAGTGCATAACTGTTTAAAATGTAAACGTATTCGAGCTAAGCCATTGACCATACAGATGGGAAACTTACCTAGTGAGCGGTTGGAGCCAGGGTATCCATTTATACGTTGTGGTGTTGACTATGCTGGGCCAATTTTCATGTTGAATCGCGCGGGTAGGGGTGCGAAGTTAGTTAAGTGTTACATATGTATTCGTGTGCTTCGCAACGCGTGCAATACATTTAGAATTGGTTACAAATCTCACCACTGATGCATACTTACTGGCGTTAAAACGATTTATCTCTCGACGCGGCAAACCATTGCAAATCTATTCAGATAATGGTAAGACATTTGTCGGAGCTTTAAAGGAATTTTCAACTATTTTGGAGTCAAATAAATCAGATATTTTAAATTTCACAGTAGATAACTTGATAGAATTCACATTTATTCCGCCATATTCGCCTCATTTTGGTGGTCTGTGGGAGGCGGGGGTTAAGTCCTGCAAATATCACTTATGTCGTACCATAGGAAATGCACATTTACCGTATGAGGAGTTGAGTACGGTGTTAGCTCAAATTGAGGCCGTCCTTAACTCCCGTCCTATATCCCCCATGTCCTCAGAACCAAGCGACCTGCTTCCCTTGACTCCCGCTCATTTTTTGATTGGCCGGTCACTGACTGCACCCGCCAGCCATGACTTGACGAGTACGGCTTCGCAGCGCCTTCCACGATATGATCGTGTAGAACAGATGAGGCAGAACTTCTGGCATCGTTGGTCAACTGAATACATTTCAGAACTACAGAAGAGAACGAAGTGGCAGTTCAACCCGGACACTCTCGTTCCTGGCACCCTGGTTGTAATTAAGGACGACCATTCACCACCACTGAAATGGCAACTAGGACGAGTACTGGAGACATTCCCTGGCAAGGATGGCATCCCACGTAGGGCGACAATTAAGACGGCTGCAGGGACTATTCGGCGGTCCTACCCCAAAATATGTCCGCTTCTTGATCCACATAAAGCCTCTTTGAAACCTGGTGCTTCCAAAGGCCGGGAGCATGTTAACGAGTAACACAACCTAGCGGCGAGAAAGAGCAAACTTAGCGGGGCGGCGGCGGGGGGTGGAACGCAGCGGAGCGAGGACTACGGCCGGACAACGAGGACACTACGACACAAGCCTTCCGACCACACACAGTTCAAGGCGTCTATACCAACAATGTATATTTATTGTAAATCTCTAAAGAAATTATAGTTCATAGTTTAATAATCTGAATAAACGCTTCATTAATTTCGTCGAACCCTGTTCTCATCCTGGAAGGCACAAACACACAAACACCGCAGTCACACAAGCAACAGCTGGGTGAAGCTCCACAACATAAATCCAAAACACATATCAATATAGAATTTTTATCTGTCGCATATTTTGTTGCAAATTTGTTTGCTTGAATTCTTCTGTAAAATAAAATAAAATCACCTATTAGATTTAATTAGAAACAAACTAAAGTATGAATTTCTGAAAATTAATCAGATTAACCTGATAGGTAGGTACAATAATAAAAATGTAAAAGTTAACCACCTTCTAGAGAATTAACAAGTTCTCACTACAATTTCCTAATTCCTGCAAGAAATTACTATTATTAGATTTAGATTGGAGACAAACTAATCTATTACTTACTGAAAATTTACACAGTTGTTTGAGATACTATGTAGGGGGTGTGCGTTGTTTTATAGACAATTGTTTTAAATAATTTAGTTTTACAGAAAATGTTTCGCATAATTTCGTTTCATAGAATAATCAATATACAGAATACTTACTTTAAAGATTTTTAAATCATTGATTTTTGTTTCACATAAAGTTTAGCATTAGAATAATCATATCATAGAATAAAAAATCAAATATTCTTTATCATTATATTGTTTATTTAATATAACACTTATTACCAAGAATAACATATTATCAAAGTGACAGTTTCTAAACGTTTCAATTCATACCGTTCATTTCAGTCAAATAATTTACAGGTGAAGCTATACTTTTTTTTAATATAACGATAAGTTAATACAATAAACGATTCTGGGTGGTCCTATTTCTGGGCGATTAAAAAAAAATAACCACGAAGGCTAAGGCGGGAGCTCCGCTCCGCTTCGCTCCCGCCTCAGCCTTCTAACCTAACCTATCCGAGTCGGGGTAATCTGAGTCGGGGTGTTAACTATAATGACGTTTTATTAACAATTTAATAACAATTTGATTTTATTTTATTTTACAGAAGAATTCAAGCAAACAAATTTGCAACAAAATATGCGACAGATAAAAAATTCTATATTGATATGAAATTATTCAGAAATTAAATTACTACAAGCAATCGGAAAAAATTAAAATTGTAAATGTTATAGTTAAAAATAAATGTGATTTGGAAAATTATAAAGGTGGTTTAATATTCTTTTAAAAATAATTCTAGTTTTTATTTTTTATATTTTTATTTTTTTATATTTAGGACACGTCAATTTGACTTCACCTCGCCTGATAGTAAGCTGAAGGTAAAGTCTTAGGAAAGAGGGTCACCATTACAAACACGTATCATGTTAACAATGGTGGCACTCAGCTTGACGGCCTCATCAGAAGAGGATTGTCGTCGCAGCACCGCGTGACACCCACCGGTCCCGCTAGTGCTGCGACCACAATCCCCATGCCCGGCTATGCACTTGCTGACCCCTGAACGCAATCAAACCGAAATTATACACACACAGTTACACACATACAGTTTGATAAGTTTGTTAAACAAAAAAATGGGATTAAAAATTCATTCAATTGTGTTTCTGTGAAATATGTTTTATTGTAGTAAATTGTTTTTGAAACAATAATATTCGAAATAAAACAAAGAAGAAAGAAAAATATAAGGACCAAATATTATATGAAACATTTTCTGTGAAACGAAATTCTATGAAATTTCTTTCTGCGAAATAAGGGGCTCCCCTATGTAGGTACAATAAAATTTGTAAGGTAGATTCCTTTCCTTCTATATAATTATTAAATCACACTAAAAACTGTAGGAAATTAACCACACTGTTGCTAACTCTATGTATGTATATTTTCAAATGAGGGACAATCTACAGAGAAAATACCAACAAAAAGAAAAAAGACAAAAAAGAACAAAAAAAGTGGGTATGCCAAATAATGTTACTTACTAAAATTTTGCAGCTTTTCACAATTTGGAATTTTGGTTGTGTTTTTTACTTTGCTATGAGGTGGGGAATGCTGAAAAAACACAAAATAAAGTTATTACGTGCTCAGCTGCTTGAGCACAACCAATTAACGTCTTGGGAAGTCTCAGACGGATGTTGGGTTTGTTTCCATTGAAGGTAGTCCCTTATGCACACACAAAAAACTAAATATAAAACTAAAATTCCTAGCCCATACGTTGGTAGCCAGTTTATAGCCAGTTTTCCTATCCTGGTTACTCACCAGCTGACTCAGTCGGTATGGTAACAAGAGCTCACTTGTTCCAAGGAAAGTAAAATATTTGTATATACAAAATATTTTTCATTCGGACTAGTTTAGTTTTCTTTCTAAAAAAAAAACAGTGGCACTCCGGGAATATCGACAGAAGTGGAAACTTGAACAATTACGTGTGTATTTGTTCCCTCCCTCCCTCTATCCATCCTTTCACCAATCCATTTTTAAATATGGAAACAATGGTAATATGAAAATATGGAATCGTGGAGTCGTGACGAGGACGCGAGTTCCATGATTTTGGTTCAACCAAAAAGTGCTCAACACGCCTAAAGAAACTTTCACTTCAAAAACCCCATTCTGTACAAAAAGTTACCCGTAAAACATCTAAGTGAAGTGTGTATCGGGGCCCAATCCAACCTTACCTACACGCCTGCACTCATCAATACTCTGTAGGGAATTGCATGCGTACTCTGTAAAAATTAAATGGATTAGCACAATACAATTTTAAGAATATTAACATAACATTCTACGACATATCAGCGTCATCAGCGTCGGTAGCCTAGTGGTTAAGGACTCGACCCTACGATCGAGAGGTCCCGGGTTCGAATCCTGGCCATTACACTACCGACGTGAACCCACTCCTAACACAAGCAATTTAGCTTAGCTGGAGGGATTAGGGGGAATATTAGTAATTTCGGTTACTAATATTCTTTTACATAAAAAGAAAAAAAACTCCTGGGGTCAAGATCTTCGGGGCCAAGTCAACCTTACCTGAAAGTCGGTACTCTTGGTGATTGACGGTCAAGGCTCTGCCGCAGGCTTTTATGTCAGGGTTGGCGGGTCAGATCATGCATGTTAAGAAGCAGTTGTAGAGTGGTCCCCGGGCTGCAAAGTGCTTGCATACTACCGGGATTGGCGCTCAAATGATGACGTCGGAATAAGATTAAGTAATCCAAAACTCGAAATAAGTTTCTCTGTAATTAATATATTTATATTCCACTGAATTACAGTAATTAACTCAACAAAAATTCAAGGATTTACATATTCATACCTAAAGCAAATTCATCGATTAAGTCAATATTGAAAGTCAATTGAACTGCAGGTCATCCATTGCTGGGGTGTGTGTTGGGTAACCTCCTCGAGTGTCGCTCCGATTCCGATCCCGCTGCAGTCCGGGGGGAACGGAATCGGAGCGGCCGGTACACCCTGGGCGGCGGTCAATGGCTTCCCCTTCACCCCTTCATAGGGTTGGCATTGATCGTCGGCCAATACCCAACGTGGCGGGAGCACATCGCTCTCCGTACTCCTCTTTCAGAGGAGACAGGATGAGCGATGCTGTTAGTGGTGAGATGGCCCAGGGTCAGCCGGGGTGCGAGGGATATGCTCTATGGGTAACCTTACACCCCGGCGTCTGAAGACCCGAGACGGCGTGCGGTTTTAGTCGGTGCAAGCCCGACATAACCGCCCCCGCTGGCCGGCGGGGGGGTATCCGAAGGGATTTCCGCACGATAAAAAAAAAAAAAAAAAAAAAAGGTCATCCATTGCTATTGTTTATTTTTTCAATTTCTATATTCTAGTTAAAGAATACATTTCTGAATAGCCCTGTTAAACATTTAGATGACGATACATTTCCCTGATACCCTCCCTCCTCCCTCAAACTCAGTCATTCTCAATTGAGTATCAATTTTATTGATCAAAAATAAAGAGTCCGAAATCTAACATTTTAGCTTTGTTTTTTTGTTTTCTAAAATGGGGTGGGCCAACCAATCAGTCTAATTATGACTATAATGAAAAACCTCTCATTTTACTAATTTGAAATGGAACATTTGAGACACCTTCACGCTGGCCCACAATTGTTGTTAGCTGTAGTACGGGAAACTGTATGGCCTGTTAACGGAAGACATCTTGCCAGGCGGACAGTCAACAATTGTGTGCGCTGCTGGCAGACGTATGCATGGCAAAACGCTATGTCCGAAAATGGGTGATTTACCAACTCAGCGAATCATACCATTTTTATCTATAGGTTTAGATTTTGCTGGACCTTTTTTAATTAGCAGATTGATAAAGTGTTACCTCTGTTTATTCGTTTGTTTGCGGTATAAATATGATCATTTAGAAGCTGTAAGTGACCTTACAGATGACGCATTTATCATGACGCTTCGCAGATTCATTTCTCGCAGAGGTAAGCCAGTGGAAATATTCTGGGATAATGGCCGTAACTTTGTAGCTGCCTCGAAAGAGGTAGGTATATTTTTAAGGCAAAATCAATACCATTTATTGAACTTCACTGTTGGAGATTTATTTCTTATTGTAGCAACACTGTTTTTTTCTTTATTCCAACCATCACATGTACCGTGTGTGCTTACGCAAATAAATTCCTTTTACTGTGAATAAATATCGTCTTTTCACCATCAAGCTTCCCTCAACACCCCATCAAATGGCCCTTCATCGGTTTACAAGAGAATCAGCGCGGGATTCAGCTGCAAGAAGGTGGAAAGGTGCAATTTACGGCGGGCGGCAAGACGCGACTCCATATTGTCATCCGGCCACGCTACGAGTTCATAGCAACTTCATCGGAATCGTGAGCATTACATGCAAGGAATCTACGCAATTTACAGAAAGAAGTGCAAAGGTACGCTTATATATCATCCTTTGGATAATTTATTCATATTCGGCAAGCTGCAAATAAATCAACATTCGGCTTCGCTGCAAGTACAAGTTACCAAACCAAACGCATTCACTCATATTGGGAGATTTCAAGATTATTCTAGCAACATTACGACAACATAACGGAAGTACCTAAGTCACCGTGAGCGAAACAAGAAAAGATTGCATTGACGGACCAATAGGAGTAAAAAGGACAGCTGGAACGACGCATGCAAGAGCGAGACGCGGCATTGGATGCTTCACGCGAGTGAGCTGGACGACCTACCAAGCAAATCTACCGCGAAGCGTCTGCGACTGGTGCATTTCCGGGATTAGTTTGTTCAATCAATCGTTGAATCGTTCACCGGTCGCCATTTTGTAGACGTTTTCGGCGTTTATACTGTGTTGGCACAAATTGAAGGAATACTAAATTCAAGACCACTTTTGCCAATGACCTCAAATAGTGATGATTTTACATACCTAACGCCAGGCCATTTCTTAATAGGTACTAGCTTGACAACTTATCCTGATCATGATGTTTCTTGTACCCCTGTGAATAGATTAAAAATGTGGAATGTATGTAATAATATGATTCAAAGCTTTTGGAAACTTTGGTATAGACACTACCTAAATGTATTGCAGAGTAGGCCTAAGTGGCAAACAACTCAGAGTAATATTACAGTTGGTTCTTTAGTACTTTTAATTGATAATTACACCCCCCCTCTAACATGGCCAATGGCTCGTGTGACGCAGGTCTTTCCTGGAAAGGATAATCATGTGAGAGCATTTGAAGTCATGACTCCCAATAGAAAAACTCATGTTAGATCTGTTACTAAGGTATGTGTATTACCGTTAAATTAAAAATGTTTTACTTATCTATAACAGTAATAAAAAAGTTCTTGCCTAAAATGAAACTAAAATTTAAATTTAATTTTAACTTACCTATGTTTTACTCGACGAGGTAAAATGTGCCCTTATTAATAAGTAGGACTTAAAATAAGTTATTTAGTATGAATAAATAAGAACTATGTTATAGTTAAGTTAAATAGTTTATTAAGTTCATTCATGCTGGTGCGTCTTGTAGTTGGGTTTTAAAGAATTTATTTGATATAATTCAAATAACTTTTTTGAGCATTTTGTATGCTTACTTTTTCTTACAATATATATATCTAATACAAATAAACAATCTGTTTATTTGATACAATTGTAACTTCTGGGCCTCCCAGCATGTTGGAGATTTATTTCTTATTGTAGCAACACTGTTTTTTTCTTTATTCCAACCATCACATGTACCGTGTGTGCTTACGCAAATAAATTTCTTTTACTGTGAATAAATATCGTCTTTTCACCATCAAGCTTCCCTCAACACCCCATCATTCACTAATCAGGAAGGTATAAAATTTTGTTTCTCACCGAGTACGCCCCTCATTTCGGGGGTATTTTCGAAGCCGGGATTAAGAATGCAAAATTTCACATTAAGCGAGTTATGGTAAATAGTTCTTTAACGTATGAGGATATTTCTATACATTTTCCACAAGTGGAGGCTATACTTAATGGTCACCCCCTATATCCGCATCTCCCAATGACCTGCTCTACCTTACACCTGGGCATTTTCTTATCGGGAGTCCTCTGACTGCGTTGCCTGCTCCTGTTTTGGACGACTGTAAAGAAAACAACTTACGCCACTATACTCGGATCGAAAAGCTTCGTCAAGACTTCTGACAGAGATGGCAACGGGAATATATATCAGAGTTGCAGCAGAGGACAAAATGGCGCATCAGCCATGCAAATTTGAAATTGGGTGATCTTGTCCTAATCCAAGAGGATCACGCTCCTCCACTAAGCTACTGGACCTGGTCATATCACAAGAGTTGCGGACATCCGGACTGCAAGAGGTCAAGTGCGACGTCCTTTAACAATACTGTGTCCGCTACCCACCAATGAAGAACTGCTCTGTTGAAAAACTGGGTCTTTCAACGGGCGGGAGTATGTTCAGACACAAGCACCTGATAAAGGAATTAATACTGTTTGTGTGTTTTTTTGCCTACCAAGATGCGTAGGCGTTATTATTTTAATGAATGCCTACATTGTCACTTGAGAACCAACCTTCGCACAGTCAACACCATGTATTTTCTAGATAATTAAACCAAGTTAAAACTAATTTGGGTTTCAATTTCAGGCTCCTTTATGTCCCTAAATTTGAGTAGGTAGGATGGCAACAGCGGCCGTGTTCGGGAAAAGTATAGCTCCGTAATAATTAGCAGTTTATAATTTATAATTAGTTGTTCTTATTCAGTAAAACTTGTAAAATATGTTTAAATGCAGTCAATAATATATGGTCGATATAGTTAACAGGCGTATATTGAAGGAAAACAGTGAAACAAATGGTTACAAAGGTGCAAGGTTCATAGTGTGGTAGCGTCACTGAACACTAAAATATTTTGAAAATCTATTCTCATCATCACTTTACACGGTTAGTCAGTATTGATTTGATATGGAAAACTCGAACAACAAGAAATGAACATCATCATAACCTACAAAGAAAAAAGTGAAAATCAGTACGAACAACACAAAATTACAAATACCTACAACGCCATATTGTAACTTCCAATTTACCAATTCCTTCGCCATATTATCTTATATCTTATTTATGCGTTGTTATCACCACGAATTGATCTACCAATAAATACAAGCTATGGAGGCAATGTTGGAAATTTTGAAGCAAATTCAAGACGACCTCGTCACTCAAAAACAAGAAATAAAAAGCATGCAAGAAAATATAACCCTAAATATAAATAATAACATAAATGCGAAATTCACCATGATTGAACGCAGAACAAATAACCTAGAAACAAGATCAGAGTTTTTTTTTAATTTATTTATTCTTTATTGTACACTTACATGGCATATAAACAAATAAGAGAGATAATATGTACAAAGGCGAGCTTAACTCAATGTTGAGATCTCTTCCAGCAAACCCGGGAGTGCACAGAGGAATTGCAGTCCAATGAGAGGATGAGTCTTGTGTACATTAATATTGAGATTTATTAATATGAGGAGATATACCAAATGTATACTCCTGACAAAAGCCATTAATAGTACATGCATATATTACCATCATAAACCTACACACACATACATAAAATACACATAAGAATATATAAACATTCATATACATAAGCATACATACAAATACATAGATACATATTATGTCTGTTATTGTTCAGAGAGAAAATAGTCTCTCGTTTGTTTTTTAAAGATATTTAGAGAAGGGCTGGCGCGTATGGAATGAGGAAGAGAATTCCATAGCCGCACAGCAGAAACTGTAAAGGAATTGTCATAATAAGAAGAACTGTGAGTTCGAAGCAGTAGAGAAGATAAAGTGCGACAAGAAATTCAAAATGCTCACGAAGATATATAGGAGATTGAGGATTATGAAGAATGGAAAAGAGTAGGGAAAGAATGTGAACATCTCGACGCCGCCGAATTGGTAACCATTTCAGTTGCTTTCGGAACTCCGAAACGTGATCGTACTTTCGTAGACCAAATATGAACCGGATACATAAGTTTTGCAACCGATCCAGCTTGTTCCAGAGTTCTTCGGTTGCGTCGAGAAAGGTGACATCAGCATAGTCTAAAAGAGGAAGGAGAAGAGATTGAGCAAGACAGATTCTGGTCTTAAGAGGAAGAAAATTCTGAAGACGCTTAAGAGAGTGGTGCGTACCAAAAACCTTTCTGCTGACCTCGGTGATATGACTAGTCCACGACAGATTGCTATCAATATAAATCCCTAGATTTTTTACGACCTTAGTATACGGTATCACAATATTGTTATAGACCGGAGGAAGAGAGGCATGGTCAAGATTATTGTAGAAGTATCTGCCACCTACAATGAGTGCCTGGGATTTTGCGGGATTAACTAGTAATCCACACGATTTTGCCCAAGCACTAATGCTGTTAAGGTCATTATTGATGGCAGTAATGGCCCCATGCCTCTCGTCAGTCTTAAAGTGGCGATATAGCTGCAAATCATCTGCGTAGAGATGAAAATTGGAGGATATAACTTTGTTGATAATATTGATGAAAATTGAGAAAAGAAGAGGAGAGAGGACGGCAGGAAGGATGCCTCATCAGAGCGAACCCGCTGCGAGTAACCACGTAGATAGGAGTTAAACCAAGCGATTACAGAGGACGACATATTTAATGAATATAGGATGCCCAGGAGGATGTCGAAATCAACAGAGTTGAAGGCGCTACTGAAGTCCAGCAAAACCATTACTGTCAGGAGTTTGTTCTCCATGGCCAGTCTTATATCATCTGATATTTTAACTAAAGCATTTGGTATGGACTCATTAGCCCATGAGAGGAAAGGTAAGATGCTAATTGATTTCGCACCGTGTTCTCGAGGACTTTGGAAAGGATTGGCAGGATTGAAATAGGACGATACTGGGATACTGAGGTGGGATTGCTGGTTTTGGGCAAAGGAATGACGAGTGCTTTCTTCCAAGCCAATGGAAAAAAGCTATGCTCAAGCGAAAAATTACTGATATGTGTGATGACTGGAAGGAGTTCACTTAGGATAGGTAGCAGCATTTGTAGTTGAATGCCATCGTTACCCATCGCTTCTGTTGATATTGAAACGATTTGTTTCCTTATATTGTCCTCCGCAACCGGGTTGAATATAAAGGAAGCACATTCAGGCAGGGGAAGACTGGAAATATAACTAAGAGTAGTAGCTTTATCTATGTCATCTACCAGGGTCGGGGGCGTGTAGAAATGTGCGTTCAGTGCATTGAGATCAATGTTATCAGTAAAGTCACTGGGAGCTTTACCAATACCGAGAGACCTCAAAAATTGCCATACCTGAGATGTGTTACTGTTATTAATCGAATCGTGAACGTGGCGCCTTTTCGCATCCTTAGACAGACGACTGCTGCAGTGATTCCGAATGATCTTATAGGTAGACCAGTTCTCATCAGAGGGATTACGATTGTAACGTCTTTTGGCTTTGTCTCGTTTAGACATAGCCGTTTTGATGACCTCCGAAAGCCAGGGCGCGGGTAAATGCTTAACCCTAACCTTTTTCAGAGGAGCATGTTTGTCATAAATATCCAAGAGTATTTTATTAAAGCTGTCTACTTTTATGTCGATGTCATTGGTGTTGTACTCCAGAGAAAAGTCTATTTCCCTCACATCGGCTTTTAAGAAATACAGGTCAATGTTTTTGAAACTTCGGAGGAAGCAAAACTTAGGTTTCAGTTTCGGTGCGCAAATTTTGTAGGAGAGATAAATATTAGATCGTGATATGAGAAAGGAGCCGATAGTTGACCATGAGTGATAACTTTTTCACGGTGTGTTACATTTAATGGAAAAAATATGCATATTCACAGAGGAGACCAGAGACTGGAGTCTCCGACTGCGCGCATCGTCCCTGAGTAAACATGTGTTGAAGTCACCCAAGATTATGGAGTGCTGATATAAAGCGGATAGGTTTTCTAACTTAGATTCGAAAGAAGAGAAATAGTCAATGTTAACAGAAGGACTGTAATAAACTCCTAAAAGAAATTTAACATGATGAAAGTCGAGTTCGAGAAAAATATTTTATTTATTTTATTTTATTTTATTTGGGGAGCTTACAGCTACATTCACTTAAACACAACATTTAGGCTAGTATACGCCAATTACAAGCTTCCACAGTTATATCAAGAAGTTATATAAAACAAAATTGTTAACAGCTGAGCGCAATAGGACAGGAATAAGATTGAGCCAATAGAAATATAATAATCTATACACTTTCAACAAAATACTTCGTTAGACAAGATCTGGCAGAATGTTTACCGGTATTAAAGAGATCCACGTTACTGTCCGCATTCAATTGGTTAAATTCGCTAATAATTCTAGGCAGAAAGCTATTCACCCTAAAATTGGTGCGACACGGAGGCCTGCACAATAAGATATTCTTACGTAATCTTTTAACTAGCACTCTTAGCTTAATCCCAGAGAGAAGCCCAGGACAGTCGATCCCACCCTGAGCAACACTGAGAAGAAGAGTTACATCAGAGATTCTTCTTCTTTCGTGCAACGGTAGGATATGCAGTTTAATAAAGCGCTGCTCATAGGTGAGGTCGGCTAGGTGAGACAGTTTGAATTTAAACCCCAAGTATCGTATAAATTTTCTCTGAATCATCTCGATCTCATTAGAATAGCAAGCGTAGCATGGGTTCCAAACATGTGAAGCATATTCCAGGTGACTTCGTACATATGTGCAATAGAGAACTTTTACGGTTTTCATATTTCTGAAGTCCCTGGAGCAACGGATCAGGAAACCTAAAGCCCGAAAGGCTTTATTAACTAATTGGCTAACGTGCTGATTAAATAAAAGCTTGCTATCATGCACCACGCCCAAGTCTCTAGAGGCAGTCCTCCTCTCCCAGTTATGGTTTTTAACTGCGTAGTCGTATTCATAAACTTGACGCTTACGTGTAAAACTCATTGAAAAACATTTAGAGGCGTTTAAATCTAATTTATTTAAATAGCAGTATGAATCAAGACGTTGGAGGTCCTCCTGCATAAATCGGCATCATCAACATTGTTAACCGTACGGAATAACTTCATATCATCGGCAAAGAGCAAAAAATTTGAATATTTGAAACAGGGCCCTATGTCATTAATAAAAATAACAAAGAGCAGGGGGGCCTAACAAGTAACCCTGAGGAACTTCAGAGGGGATTTTAACCCATGACGAAGCATAACCACTCAACACCACTGCCTGGGACCGGTCTAGCAGATATGAAGAGAACCAGTTATGGAGTTTGCCGTGGATACCGATATCCAGAAGCTTCTCAAGTAAGATTAAGTGATCTACACGATCAAAAGCTTTGCTGTAATCGGTGTAGACCACATCCACCTGATTACCACAGTCCATATTACTGGTTAGGTACTCATTGAATACCAACAGGTTGGTAACAACCGACCTGCCCCGCAAAAAACCATGCTGTTCAGGTATGAACACAGATTTCACTGCCTCATAAAGCTGATTAAAAACAAGACGTTCCAGAACTTTTGCAATTAAACATAATTTTGATATAGGCCTATAGTTTGTAACTGTGCTTCTAGTCCCACTTTTATGGATAGGAGAAACGAAAGCTGATTTCCACATAGTTGGGACGACACTTTCATTCAATGAACGTTGGAAGAGCAGAGTGATAGGCGTGGATAGATCCTTTGCACATGTAATCAAAAAGGAAGCTGGTATTGAGTCCGGACCAGCAGACTTATATGGATCAAGTGCTTTCAATAGTTCGTGGACCTGCCCAGCATTTATCTGAACTGTGGAGATGTCACAGACTTGGCCAGGCGACGCAGCACGGCGCGATGGCAAAGAGGTACCGTTATAAACAAGAAAGTTGGATGCAAAATAATCAGAAAAAAGCTCACTAATGACTGGTCCAGTGTCACCACACCTATCAGCATAAGTCATAAGTGCTGGGTAATTACTGCTACCTTTGGACTTAATATAAGACCAGAAACGCTTGGGATTTTCAGTGATGGAATTCTCAATACTCCTAGTATAATTTTTGTAACATATATCTTCCATTTCCCTTACTCTAGCGCGTAGTAGATTAAAGGTGATACCATCTGAATTGTTATTATAATTTCTATATTTTAAGAAGTATTTAAATTTTTCTTTAATGCATTTAATCAGCGCTCCGTTATACCATGGAGAGTATTTGGTGTTTTTTGTTTTGCGCAAAGGAATATATTTAACCCTAAGCCGGTACAATATATCATAAAAAGAACTAACAGCATCATCCAAGCACCCACCGCCAAGCAATGTCTCCCAGTCAACATCAGCTAGCTCAACGCGTATACTGTCATAGTCGCCAAGCTGGTAGCAGAATTTAGTTCGCGGACGTTCGTTGAGTGTAACTGAGCAGAGAAATGACGGTTTAAATACTAAGCTTATATGATAAGGGTCCTCCTTAACGAGCGGGTTGGGACAGGATGACACGGAAACAGGGTCATTGCATAAAACCAAGTCTAATAGTCCACCACTATCATTTTTGGGTGAGTTATATTGAACAAGACCGCATTCACTTAACTTCGTAATAAAATTGTTATGATGCACTATGTTCAGGCATGCAGCCCGAAAACCATCATCATCCTCGTGCAATACCCACTGGATCTCGCTCATATTGAAATCGCCGACCACCAAAAAATAATCAGACGCATTATTTTCAACTAAATTTGTAAGCTTGCTTAAAAAGTTATTGAGTTGTAAATGAAATGAGTTACCCTTATTCTGTGCACATAAATACAACGTACAGATATGCGTTTTAATTACAACATTATGCGAGTTACGGGATTTCAATGTTATCCAGATATCCTCAGCACTTGACCCCCACGTTGTGCACGGCATTATGATGTCGCAGGACAGCAACTAGTACCCCACCCCCATACAATTGGTCTGTGAGCGTATAGTCGCGATCGCGGCGGAACACCATGTATCGGTGATCAAATAGTTCACTATCACCAATACTCTCAACTAACCAGGTCTCAGTCAGCAAAATAATATCGTAGTTATTCATACAGAGGTTACGAAAGAAAAAAGATGTCTTGGTGCGGAGCCCCCTACAGTTTTGATAGTAGAAATTAAGCATTAATGATCGAGAATACGATCAATAAATGTACATACAAACAAGTAAAAAACACAACCGATTGGTAAACAATGCAAACAGCATTCCGACCGTAGGCGGGTACATATATATTGGTATACATAAATTGAAATTGGAAAGTTAACAAACAGTAGGTCGATTCAGTGAATAGCAAACTCGCCACACAAAAAATTACCGGTAAACACCCTGCGATGCTCAAAGTTTTTATATTGACGTACAATAAATGATTAAGGTATAAACACAACTTACAAAATAGGACAAATGCTAAAAGATCCTGGACAGATCCTTCTCGTTTTTTATGGGAAAAGACTTTGACATTTGATCCCTTCTGACAAAAATTTTGGAGTTTTTGACCCAGACAAATTGAAAGTCGTTTTCCTTTGCTAACTTTTTTGCCTTAGTTAATAGCAATTTATTTTGGACAGTAAGATGGTCGTTGACATAAACTCTGCCAGTCCCCTCGAGATTAATATCAGCTGGACACAGTGTTTTATAGGTACGTGCTGCAGCCACAAAATCCTCCTTGGTATATCTGATCAAGAATGAGACTATGATGGGCTTGACTCTGTTTTCCTTGGACGGCACCCTCACGACGAAGTTAATGTTGTGCTTTGAGATGGGGCACTGGATCCTTGAAGCAATTTTACTAACAATATCGATAAGGTTTTCATGGTCTTTGAGTGGTACCCCTTTTATTTCGACATTGTTTGACCTCATAAATTGGTCTCTCTCATTCAAATTGTCTTCAATTGCCTCCAACTTCAACCGCATCGATATGACCTCATCTCTCGTCTTTTCAACAGCTCGAACCCTTTCGTCCAGGTCCTTGAATTTTGTCGTGAAGTCTTCGATCGAACTTTTGAGAAGACCGACATAATTTTTGATGCCCTTAATATCAGCTATGACTTCTAATAATGGGTTAAGAGTTAACTTGATATTGGATATTTCCTGCATTATTTGATTCAGGGTTATAGGTTTAGGGGACCCGACGTCCGAGCTAGAAGAAGAAGCCGACGCTGACTTGCAACTCGGACATTTCCATGCTGCTTGTCTCTCGGCACCCAGTTTCCGGTAACCGGCCTCAGTGACCCCAGAACATGGAAAGTCATAATGCTTCTTGCAACAGTAAAACCAGAATAGGCATTGGGGGACCGATCTATCAATTTGAAGACGATATCGCTACGAAGGTAAATCCCGACTTCGCCATATCCCTTACCCACTCTATCATTTCTTATAAGTTTATATCCTGGTAAGGCATATTGTTTTGAAGGAAGTGTAGGGTTTAGGAAAGTTTCGGAAATAAGCACAGCATGGATATTACGAGAATCGAAAGATTTAAGTAAACATTGTAGTTCCAAACGTTGCAACAAAAAACATTGAATAATTTGGAAAAACAAATTAGGAAGAGAAATTTAATCTTTTTTGGAATTGAAGAGACCGAGCATAGTTATATGGAACTACAAGAATTATTGGTTTCTACTGTTACAAACGAAATAAAGATAAGTATTCATCATTCAGAAATAGAAAGTATTAGAAGACTAGGCAAGAAAGGGAGCAATACCAGACCAATATCAATTACATTAACAACAATGGGCCGGAAAATAGACATTTGAAAGAAAAGAAATATGCTGAAGGGTTCTTCGATTAATATTAAACAGGACTTCCCTCGAGAAGTATTGTTGAAACGTAAGGAACTTCAAGAGCAAGTAGAAAGAGAAAGACAGCTGGGGGAAAATGATGTTCTACGGTACAACAAAATTGTAATATTACAAGACAAATCTAAATACAGAAACATGCGGAATCAGAAACGAAATCTATCAGAATCGCCGGTTCACCGAACCAATACAAAAGTAGCACAGATTACAAAGAAAAACAAAACAACACAGAAGTAACACAGAAGTAACCCCAATGCAAAAATACAATTAATAAATTTTCAAATCAATTAATTATTAATTTAAAATCAATTAATTTTCCTCCTCTCCAATCCGGCCGGTCCCCGTGGAGGAAGTAGACCAAAACCCCCCTAGCCCTCTATCGAAATTTACTACACCTCGTACCACATGACAACAGAGTCACAGTCAAACTCATCACAAGAAGAGAACAAACAACTCCATATATATTTCAAGTCTTAATGTCAACACCTTGCTTCAAGACAACCGACTAACAGAACTAACCAATGCACTGGAAGGAATTAAATGGGACTTAGCGAAGTAAGAAGGGAGTCCGAACAAATAGAGGAGTACAATTTTTTTATTTTATACCATTCATATAGTGTCAATAGTAGAAATGGTGTTGGATTTTTGATAAAAAAGTCCCTGAAAAACAAAATTTTAAGTTTCAAATGCTATTCTGAAAGAGTGGTGGCCCTGGAAATTGAATTGCAAGAGGATAGAACCTGGGTCATCATTCAAATCTACATAGTCATCAATCAGGTCACACTAAAATGTGTGGATGAAGAAATAAATATGTTTTACCAAACAGGGAAAGAAGCCCTAGACTTTTCAATCAATAAAAACCTTATTTTGATGGGTGACTTTAATGCCAAAATAGGTAAAACTCAACTAGGCGAAGAGGACATATTTGGAAAGTACTCGGCTGGAAACAGGAATCACCGAGATCAAAGGTTAGTAGAATATGCCCTAGAAAACAATCTTAAAATTGTAAACAGTGTATACCCTATAAAGCCGCATAACAAATGGACTTGGAGATCACCAGACAGCCATCAGGTGAGGTGAAGTAAAATTGACGTGTCTTAAATATAAAAAAAAAACTGATCTCAAGAGTTTTTATAGCTCAGAATAAATGTATACGCGCGCTGTTTGGGCTCGATTGGTCTGAATCCTGTAGACCAGTATTCAAATCGGAAAATGTATTTACTGTTCCGAGTATTTACATTTATATTGAATATTTTTCGAAAAAAAATTAATGTGTGTTCTAGGAGTGATGACAACGTCGAAAATGTGATTGTTTGAATTTTTGTCTGTTTGTCGTTTTGTCTGTTTGTCTGCTTTTTATTATCGCTGTCCGAGCATAACTTGAAAACCGCTAAAAAGATGTGCCTGATATTTTGAATGAAACATTCTCCTAGGACATGGTCATAAACTGCGCCATATATCATCACGCTATTATAGATATCACAGGAGCAGTAGAGCTAAATCCTTCTAAACTGTTATTGATGACAACTTCATTATTACTAGATAAATCTTTATGAAATTTTATAGTTCAGCAGAACTCAGACATGATCTAAATCCGGACTATAACTCATCACGCTATACCTTAAAGGATGCAGTAAATGAGCAGTAAAATGTAAAATTGACATGCAAATTTTCTTTTTTTGCAATATTTGAAATATTTGAGTTTGATTATGGAGGTCTATTACCGAATTATCTATTTTATTTTGTTAAGGGAATTAATTATTGATATGGTAATTTTAACTTTATTCTGACTTTTGACATGTCAATATAAAATTTTGCATGCAGTCGAATCTGTGGCACATGTAGAATATTATTTTAATCAATTACCATCTGTATACCGTGTTTCAAGTAGTAAATGAATTATTATTATTACTATAGACCGACCAATATTATTATTATTCTCCTTAAAAAATTCAATCAGTACGTATCAGGCTGTCAAGCTTAGGTTCACTTTTGTAGTATTAATTGGATCTGAAATGGTGATCCTAATTTCTGAGACTTTAAGTTTAGGTTACCATCAGGCGAAGTAAAGTAATATTGACGTGATTATCACAAAGAAATCCAAATCCTAAGATAACGTACAACTTAAAAAGAGTCATTGAAAGTAAGTACAGGTTCCAGCGCTTGGCATGGCGCGTCGGGAAGAAGAGAGAGAATTCGGCTAAGATCGCCTTTCTTCGGTTTTGTAGAGCGTTCTCTCTACTGTTCATCGGACTGACAGTAAGCGTATCAGCGTATACGAAAGAGGAATAGCGATAGTTTTTTTTACTGCCAAGCTATGAATTTTACCCATAATATAGGTAATCATTCAGCATTCTGGCAATATTTTGTCTGATCCTGTAAAGTCGATAGCTTCGTGTAATTTGATTTGAGTGATTTGATTGTGGGTAATAAAAACCGTGTCAAAATAAAACAAAGCGGATGACATGTGTGCCGTGTTGCTTTATCTTTCCAAAAATAAATATAGCCGCCTACTATATTTATTTTTGGGAAGATAAAGCGCTATTAGCGCTACGAGCGATAATTTAAAGATAAAATATCGACAAAGGTGTACCATCGTATTATTCAGGTATGGTTATTACATAGGTACATTATTTACTATTCAATTTATACGTACTGCATTTAAACTATATAATTTCATAGCTGTATTTTTTTAAAAGGATATGTAGGAACTTTGGTTTTTACTCGGAAATCTAACTCTTTGATCGACTTTAAACTTGAAACAATGATTTTGAACTTTGCTTTCTATATTCTTGAATTTATTAATAATAGTGTAATCTATTCATCGCAACTTAGGGGTTGTATAATTTATGGCTATTAAATTATTCATCGATTCAATGTTCGCTTTGTTAGATAATTAATTATATACCTCTGATTTAATTGAACTATACGTCTATAAATATAAGCACATAACTTTTTTTGTAACAGTTACGCATAGACATTTTTATCGTTGGGTTTCTTGTCTCCATCATTTTCAAAATTTTCATCAACTTTTGCTGCTTTTGAATTACTATTATCACTATTTGTAAGGTAAGATAATTTGTTATAGAAATGCATTTGAAAGGTCAACTTATTATACGTTTGGCATACGAAGACTGATTCAGAACGGGCATCCTGGTCTGTTGCTTTCTTCTATTCTTCAGAAATAATATAATATAGTATCTGGTAACCATTAAACAACAAAAACAATGGTTTCATTTACATAAATAAAAGCAAATATTAAGCTAGAACTGCCAAAGTCTCAAACGTAGAGCGAGTAGAGCTTATAATTCGGAGTTCATCAGACATACTCTTGTACCCATTAAACAGCTATGGTACAATAATAAACAATGGTTAAAGAGAGAGAGAGAGCATCTTTTTATTACTTTTTTTATTCACTCATTTCATGTATTTGTGAAACATAGGTAGGTAAGCCGGGGTGCGGGGGATAATGCTCTATGGGCAACCCTACACCCCGGCGTCTGTAGACCCGAGACGGCGTGTGGTTTTAGTCGTTTCAAGCCCGACATAACTACCCCCGCTGGCCGGCGGGGGGGGGGGGGAATATCCAAAGGGATTTTCGCACGAAAAAAAAGAGGTAGTTAGTTCGAATAATACTGTAACGTAGACAGTGTCCTGGTGTCGTGACAATACCTACTTTGTGTTGTGTATTTACTAACAATAGGATAAGATTGTTTTTTGTTACTAACACTATATGGACTCCCTTGGTCCGATATAAAGATTTATTATTATTATTAATAGAGAAGACGTGCTATGTTCCGCCAAAGGCATACAAAATATTAAAAAGAAATTAATATTGATTTATAAATGTGATAGGTGCAGAATAATTGAATAATTTGAATTTTGTCAAAACCCAATAAAAATATGACAACCAATTGAATTAAGCATAAATAGCATAAATAAGTTTGACAAAATTCATGTATGTCAAAAATGTTAAAGTATTATCAGAACTTAATTATTTATTAGAGGTGATCGTCTAGATACTCTCTTAAGCAATAATATGTTCTGCTACTTGAAAGTTTGAAAAGCTTGGATTTAAATTCATGAACATTTTTGCTAGCTTTAATGTGATCAGGTAATTTATTGTATAACTTTAGAGCATATGTGCTTTTATGGAAGAAAGTAGTTCTTAAAAAAAAAAAAAGGCACCAAATGCAAATTTGCCGAACAACGTCGACTTTCTACACTTCTGAATAAATTCATGTTATTCTAAGGAAGTAATAAGTAATAATATGTAATAGCCGCGGTAGCCTAGTGGTAAGGGTAATGGACTGCTGAGACGAGGTCTCGGGTTCGATCCCAGGTTTTACCATGGCACACACCAATGACTTTTCGATGCTTTTCGAAGTTATGTGTGTATTTATCGCAGGCTTATAAGTGCCCGGTTAATGGCAATAGGCTCGCCACCTATTACATTGGGACCTAAACATAAACTGGCGAAATGTGGGTGCTAGCACCTCTGCCTACCCCCTTCGGGGATATAGGCGTGAGTTTATGTTATGTTATGTTATGTTAAGTAATAAGAAGTAAGCTAAGGAAGTCACTTCGTAGATATAGAGAGACGGCGAGGTCAAGATACCTACCTATAGAACTGCATGAGCATCAAACAGTGTAGATAAACCGAACCGTACCTCTTACTTCCCGTATTGTTACGAGAAATTAATGTTCGTATTCCGATAACTATAGAAGTTACATCAACCGTTGGATCGCGTCCTGCCAGACAACGTACCTCGCGCCTAACTTCTTGACCCCTCTGAACGTAAACGTGAGTTTGGACTTGTGCATGTACAGTCGACTGGGCAATACATACCTACCTGTACACAACCCAAAGCCAATTCCGTCGATGAGACTTTATCTGCTCAGAAACACGACTTCGCCGCAATGGGTGTGTACCTTGGAGGTTTGCTGGATTGTGGATGTCGCCGTGGTGCTGGTCTTAAGTGGAACACCTATTATGGGTAGCCTCGAAGAGTACTTGAATTTTCCAGAATGAAAGAGAGATTTTTTCATGTATCTTCATTTATTCTTTGTGAGGAGGAGAGAGCACTTCTCGCTTGATTTTCTAGTTGCCGACTGAGTTGTCGAATCAAATTATAGCGGCTTTTTATAGTCTTAATCCAATTAATTCGATTTTTCTAATTGGCCGATCGAACTTTCGCGGCTCGTTAGTGACACCGCGGCTTAACGACTTTTCATGGATATACCCTAATGTTCGATCGGTTAATCTTACAATTATGTGTTTATTTTCTATTTACAATGATTTATATACCGTTTTATGTATTCTAATAGGTAGTAGAAATAAGGTGACATGAAATAAGATACAATTTACATTTTCTACCTACTACTACCTTTTTTTTTTTTTTTTTTTTTTATCGTGCGGAAATCCCTTCGGATACCCCCCCGCCGGTCAGCGGGGGCGGTTATGTCGGGCTTGCACCGACTAAAACCGCACGCCGTCTCGGGTCTTCAGACGCCGGGGTGTAAGGTTACCCATAGAGCATATCCCTCGCACCCCGGCTGACCCTGGGCCATCTCACCACTAACAGCATCGCTCATCCTGTCTCCTCTGAAAGCAGAGGAGTACGGAGAGCGATGTGTTCCCGCCACGTTGGGTATTGGCCGACGATCAATGCCAACCCTATGAAGGGGTGAAGGGGAAGCCATTGACCGCCGCCCAGGGTGTACCGGCCGCTCCGATTCCGTTCCCCCCGGACTGCAGCGGGATCGGAATCGGAGCGACACTCGAGGAGGTTACCCAACACACACCCCTACCTACTACTACCTACTATCTACATTTTGTATAGATCGGTAAACAATGACGATTTCTTCGTCGCAAACTTATAACTATTATACACGATTATTCCTATAGTTTTTGTTAAATCAGTTTAATTATATACACTATCACTTATGTACTAACTAAATTAACCTTATGTACTAGTTGTTCTGCATATTCTCCCCCCGTGAGACGCAGTCACACTTCTTCGCGTGCAGAACTCGTGTCTTCGGTCAGCAGGACGATCAGCTTCCTCACCGGCCGGCGTAGCACTCCTCCCTTGGTCTGGATGTCCACGGTGCGTGTCACGTTGTCAGGCTCGGGGTACGTCGCGATGACTCGTCCTCGGATCCAGAGGTTACGGGGTGCGTTAGGGTCCACCAGTAAGACCAAGTCATGTAGGCTTACTGGGGGTCCTCGTCCATTCGGCATGCGTCGGTGTTGGAGCTCCGGTAGGTACTCGTGGAGCCACCGGTCGGCCAGGCGCTGTGCTGCTCTCCAGCTGGATCTCGATGCGGCGTCCTTCTCGTTGAAGTCGCCCGGCTGCTGTACTCCACCGGGTCCTCCCAGCAGAAAGTGGTTGGGAGTCAGGGCTTCGGGGTCCTCCGGGTTCACTGACACATGCGTCAGTGGGCGACTGTTGACGGTGTACTCTACTTCGGCGAGCAGAGTAGATAGAACTTCCTCGGAGGGCCGTCGCTCGTGCAGTGTGGCGGCGAGTGCTGTTTTCACTGAGCGCACCATCCTCTCCCAGGCTCCCCCTCCCCAGTTTGATGCTTATGCAGTTCTATAGGTACTAGTTTAGTATACCATTTTTAAAGACTCAGTATCTTGACCTCGCCGTCTGTCTATATCTACGAAGTGACTTCCTTAGCTTACTTCTTATTACTTATTACTTCCTTAGAAGAAAGGAGAGCCGGGTGGAATGAAGCGCCACGATGTCTTCTTCTTGGCTGCTTCTTGCGATGTTGCTTCGTCGATGGCTCGTCGCAGCTCGCGGTCGGCTCCCTTCAGGTTGGTCCCATTGTCAGACCAGATTTCTTCAGGACATCCTCTTCTTGCCATCATGCGTCGGAGAGCGGAGATAGCGGAGTCGGTGCTTAACGAGTTTGCTATCTCGAGATACACACGTGAATATCGCGACGTACCTCTTCTGATTGGTACGTCCGACTGTCACTGTGAGTGGGCCGAAGTAGTCAACCCCTGTGTGTGTGAAGGGTCGCTTGTGATGAGCCAGGCGACACTCAGGTAGATCACCGGTCCTCGGGTACGATAGCGCTTAAGTCTTGATGTGGCAATGTAGACACTGTCGTAGTAGTGAGCGTGTTACCGGGCATAGGCGTACAACCCAGTATTACTGTTTGCACTCGTTGATAGTGGCTTCAACTCCCGAGTGATGCAACTTCTTGTGGGTGTGTTGAATCCACAGCTTGACCGTAGGGTGATCTCCGTCTAATATCACAGGTGTGTTGATGTCTTCGGATACGTCTCGAACGGCTTGTATGCGGCTTCTCAGGTGTAGCACTCCGTTGACAGAGACGATGCTCAATTGATGAAGGCGGCTTTCTTTCGGGATCACTCTTCCTCGTTGCAGATCTTCAATCTAGCTGCTGAAGGAGTCTTCTTGTGATGCTCGCATGAGGTCTTCGGCTGACCGTAGGAGCTCGGCGGTGATAGGTATGTACTTCCTATCGGCGCTTGAAGTCCTTTTCAGTACGGAAGGTGATGCTGTATTCTTCTGGAGTGCCTTCTTATAGTCTGGATCTGTCTTAGGGTTTTTCTTAGTCCGTTTGTAGTTGACTCGTTCCGATTTTCGTCTGCACAGTTGAATGAACTGTAAGACTCGAGCTGTAGCGTAGCGTAGTCGGTCCCAGTTAGAGAATCGGGTGACTACCGGCAGGGCTTCAGATAATTTTTTTTTCTTCTTGGTACTTATAGTGTGTACCCTTTCTTCTATATCTTCGGACTTGTCTTGTCGCGATGTATCTCGTGGACATGATTCTTCGGATGAGTAGAGGAAGTCAGGGCCTCTGTACCAGCGATGCTTCTGGCTGAAGTCCGTAGGTACGTCTCGGGTGGCGTCGTCTGCCACGTTCATCTTCGTGGGAACCCATCGCCATTCGTTCACTGTTGAGCTATCTTCTACTGTGTCCTTATCTTTGAAGCTCGGGTCAAGATCTAATTTGTTTTCAATGATGTGAACTCTCTTCAACGAGTTCTCGTTGTTATTCGGAAGCGAAGTCTCTTCATGTTTCCACAGCTTGCCAGTCTTCTTCTATCTTCGTTGTGGACTGTATGTTTTTTCACGATGCGAGATGCTTGCTCATCTGGATCTGTCTTCGGCTTCCGAGCGTTGAGGAGCAGGTCGTCTGTCTCGAAGTGTTCTTCCTCCATCTGTTCGAGTCGGCGGTCTTCAGACTTTTGTATTGCGTGAGAGACGTACTCGATGCGGTGTCCAAGAATCCTCGTGTCACTGCCGTGGAGCACCCAGGTGTTCGGGATGCTACCGGCTGGTCTGATTCGCCCGTTCTGGTCTCGGACGTTACCAGCAGGTGCCAGTTATCTTGACCGAGGAGGATCTTAGGTCTTGCTTCTTCATAGGTGAGGTCGTTGGTGATATCTTCGAGATGACTGCACCCTCGTAACTGTCTATAGGTGACCCGTTGAGATGACACTTTGAAGTTCTTCACTGTTCTGGCTTGAACTTCTTCTTCAGCTGGATCCTTAATGCCTCGTATTTTCAACGAGACTCTTCTTAATTGTTGATCAGCTGTCTTCGTACTGTTGATGGTCTCGACCCGCAGTGGGTCTATAGGTCCCGTCGCGCGATCTTTTCTGCTACGGTGTCAGCGAGTAGTGCGACTGTTAACCCGTCGTCTATGAGCGTGAAGGTGTTGACCATCCCTGCTGGCCCCGTCAGTTGGACCAGCAGTATCTTCAGGAAAGTGGTCTTCTTTCCCGTCCACGCCGAGTTGATTGTTTCGGCCGTGTTCGTGTTTTCTTCTTCTGTGTAGTCCCTTTTTCTTCTATAGTGCAGCAGGGTGTTGTGCAGTAGCTTGCAGCCGTCAATGCCGCAGCGTCGCTCTCTGCAGGTGTGTTTCTTCTCCATCTTCTGTAGACATCGGAAACACAGTCTGTGTTCCTTGGCTAAGTCCCATCTTGCGTTGACGTCAGCTGTCTTGAACTGCTCACACTTGTAGATGGGGTGTTGCTCGTTGCAGATGGTGCACGTCTTGACCTGCTGCTGGGCTTCCATCACCATGTTGATCCTCTGGGGACGCTTCTGTTGATGAGTGGTGTGCTGGACTGCTAGGTTTTCAGGTTAAGCGTAGGGTCCGCATAGATCTGCTTCTCTTCTCATGAACTTCTCGAACTTCAAGAGGTCCGCTATTTCCCTCAGCTGAGCTGCTGCGAAGTCGTAGTACCTATACTTGAGCACAGGTGTAAGTTTCTCAACCATTGATCTTGAGACTTCTGGATTGTATAGGTAGTGGATGCAGTTCAGCGCCTTGAGTGTTGCCACGGCGTTGGTGACCCTCGTTGAGAAGATGCATATGTCCCTTGGTGACTCGCTCAGTCTTGGTAGTCCTCGAAGCACTTCCATCTCTGTAGTTGCTATTGCTTCAGGCCTCGAATCTTGATTAATGTTCTGATGATATCTGCAGGCTGCGAGTTGGTGATGAGGAGACTCTCGACTGCCTCCCTCGCCTTCCCCTTGAGGTTTCTTCGTAGCCTGTTGAGGTTATCCACGGCGGTGTAGCCATCTTCTGTTTTGGAGTAAGCTACCTTGAACGGCAGCCATTCCTGGTGACTTCCACTGAAGACTGGTAGCTCGATGAACTTCGGTCGCTGGGCTGCCTTGATCGCTTGAGTGATGGCGGCAGCCAATTCGGTGAAGTTCTGCTGCTGGGCTGGTGGCGCTGCTTTGCTCTTCGCGGCTTTGCTCTTCGAATGCACAGATGAACCCCCCCTTACCCCTTTATTGGATGGTTGCGGGTGAGGCGGCTGTGACTTGCTATTCTTCCCTATCTTCTCTGTTCCAGGTGCCGTTGCTTTCGGACCTGTGGGCCTACCGCCCAAGTGTTGTCGATATCACAGCCGTCGAAACGTTGCGTTGGTCAAGGTCGACGGCCATTTGTACCGCCCCATTGATAATCGATGCCGGCGCGGCGTAAGAATTGAATGAAACGCTGTTTTTGGCAGTTGAATAGCTGCCGCCTAAAAAAATTTAAATCGACGGCGTCGCTTTGAAGTGTCATTTCATTACGGCACCTCATGAGCTGTCGTTTTGAATATTATTTTCTTTACCGACGGTTGATTACGATGCCGATTGCACCTAACACTGGGCTACTATGGCTTTTATGGGGGCGACTGTCGACGAGTGGGTTCTGCTTTCCTATTGTACCTAACACTGGGCTACTATAGCTTTTATGGGGGCGACTGGGTCCTGCCCTCCTATTACACCTAACACTGGACTACTATGGCTATTATGGGGGTGACTGGGTTCTGCCCTCCTATTGTACCTAACACTGGGCTACTATGGCTTTTATGGGGGCGACTGGGTTCTACCCTCCTATTGTACCTAACACTGGGCTACTATGGCTTTTATGGGGGCGACTGCCGACGAGTGGGTTCTGCCCTCCTATTGTACCTAACACTGGGCTGCTATGGCTTTTATGGGGGCGACTGGGTTCTGCCCTCCTATTGCACCTAACACTGGACTACTATGGCTTCTATGGGGGCGACTGGGTTCTGCCTTCCTATTGTACCTAACACTGGGCTACTATGGCTTTCATGGGGGCGACTGCCGACGAGTGGGTTCTGCCCTCCTATTGTACCTAACACTGGGCTACTATGGCTTTTATGGGGGCGACTGGGTTCTGCCCTCCTATTGCACCTAACACTGGGCTACTATGGCTTCTATGGGGGCGACTGGGTTCTGCCCTCCTATTGTACCTAACACTGAGCTACTATGGCTTTTATGGGGGCGACTGCCGACGAGTGGGTTCTGCCCTCCTATTGTACCTAACACTGGGCTACTATGGCTTTTATGGGGGCGACTGGGCTCTGCCCTCCTATTGCACCTAACACTGGGCTATAATGGCTTTTATGGGGGCGACTGCCGACGAGTGGGTTCTGCCCTCCTATTGTACCTAACACTGGGCTACTATGGCTTTTATGGGGGCGACTGGGTTCCGCCCTCCTATTGCACCTAACCCTGGGCTACTATGGCTTTTATGGGGGCGACTGCCGGTGATGGAATTTCGTCCTCCAACTCTTTCGCTTCTTTCGCTTCTTCGCTCTATTCCTTCCTTCTGAAACATACGAAAACAACAAACAACACAGCATAAACGTTTAAGTAGGTAAGGTAAAGATTAAAGAGTGTTTTAATTAGTCGCAGGTACAATAGGAGGGCAGAACCCAGTCGCCCCCATAAAAGCCATAGTAGCCCAGTGTTAGGTGCAATAGGAGGGCAGAACCCAGTCGCCCCCATAAAAGCCATAGTAGCCCAGTGTTAGGTACAATAGGAGGGCAGAACCCACTCGTCGGCAGTCGCCCCCATAAAAGCCATAGTAGCCCAGTGTTAGGTACAATAGGAGGGCAGAACCCACTCGTCGGCAGTCGCCCCCATAAAAGCCATAGTAGCACAGTGTTAGGTGCAATAGGAGGGCAGAACCCAGTCGCCCCCATAAAAGCCATAGTAGCTCAGTGTTAGGTACAATAGGAGGGCAGAACCCAGTCGCCCCCATAAAAGCCATATTAGCCCAGTGTTAGGTACAATAGGAGGGCAGAACCCAGTCGCCCCCATAAAAGCCATAGTAGCCCAGTGTTAGGTGCAATAGGACGGCAGAACACACTCGTCGGCAGTCGCACCAATAAAAGCCATAGTAGCCCAGTGTTAGGTGCAATCGGCATCGTAATCAATCGTCGGAAAAGAAAATAATATTCAAAACGGCAGCTCATGAGGTGCCGTAATGAAATGACACTTCAAAGCGACGCCGTCGATTTGATTTTTTTTAGGCGGCAGCTATTTAACTGTCAAAAACAGCGTTTCATTCATTCTTACGCCGCGCTGGCATCGATTATCAATGGGGCGGTACAAAACGGAGGCAGTTTTACGGCTTCTTTCTTCTGACCTCGTAGTCGGCATCTTCAATTTTTCAATATCTTCACAGCGGAAAATTCAGACACGCACTCTTCGAGACCACCCTCGTGTTCCACTTAAGGTTTTCTTCAAAGTTGACTCCAAATCCGGCTCCGATAGGACCAAAAATGTACACAACCCAAAGCCAATTCCCTCGATGAGACTTTATCTGCTCAGAAACACGACTTCGCCGCAATGGGTGTGTTGGGGGGTTACCTTGGGGGTTTGCTGGATTGTGGATGTCGCCGTGGTGCTGGTCTTAAGTGGAACACCTATTATGGGTAGCCTTGAAGAGTACTTGAATTTTCCAGAATGAAAGAGAGATTTTTTCATGTATCTTCATTTATTCTTTGTGAAGAGGAGAGAGCACTTCTCGCTTGATTTTCTAGTTGCCGAATGAGGTGTCGAATCAAATTATAGCGGCTTTTTATAGTCTTAATCCAATTAATTCGATTTTTCTAATTGGCCGATCGAACTTTCGCGGCTGGTTAGTGACACCGCGGCTTAACGACTTTTCGCGGATATACCCTAATGGTCGATCGGTCAATCTTACAATTATGTGTTTATTTTCTATTTACAATGATTTATATACCGTTTAATGTATTCTAATAGGTAGTAGAAATAAGGTGACACGAAATAAGATACAATTTACACTTATAGATCGGTAAACAATGACGATTTCTTCGTCGCAAACTTATAACTATTATACACGATAATTCCTATAGTTTTTGTTAAATCAGTTGAATTATATACACTATCACTCATGTACTAACTAAATTAACCTTATGTACTAGTTGTTCTGCACACTTTTATTTTTATTTTATTTTTTCGTGCGGAAATCCCTTCGGATACCCCCCCCCCCGCGTGCCAGCGGGGGCGGTTATGTCGAGCTTGAACCGCACACTACCTAAGGATTTTTTATAATTTAAGAAATGAAATATACTAGAACATTCTTGGTGAATGGAAGATTTTTCATATTATTGTTTTGATTCACTAATTAAATATTGAATCATAGTGATAATGTAATTCGAAATAAAATGTGTATATTTGTAATTTTTTTTTTAAGGCAAACAATGTTTAGGAATGAATTAAATTAGGTTATTACTATTAACACTTAACCACGTACAACCTTTTTTCTGTATCTTAACCACCTGCGTGCAGTCCTGGATTATTACCTAGAATTTGGAATTTGCGATATTAATCAAATAAAAAAATGAAGAAAACTGTTATGGACATCTTTAAGTTCATTTAAATGACTTAACATAAACTGGACTAAAATCTCGTAATATTCTTGAAATATTCATAAATTATGAATTTTAGCAGAAAAATATCATTAATCTAATAAAATGAGATTTTTAGTATTATAATAGGTAACTTGAAATTTCAACTACTTCTACGAATAAAACTAATAAAAAAATTAAAGACAAATAAAAACTTGAACAAAATTGCAACCCTTAAAACATTCACGAATTTATTACTAACTCATGTCTTCAACCTATACAATATCCTCAGGAAAATCAAGTAATATATCACTTAAATCCTTGTTTAGCATATTATGTTTCTCATTTGACATCGTTTGCTGCAGTTATCATTGAAGATTATCTTCGTTTTGATTTATTTTAACGGTGATACGATAGAACTGATTGAATGAATAAAGTCAGACAATCTCCCACGGGCGGTCTCAGAGACCGCTGACTGAATATTTTTGACTACCAAGGCTAAACGCGCGCTCATGTACACTTGCCGAGCTAAAGAGCGTTGAAATGTTTGAATTTGAAAATTTGTTACGGTCTCTGAGACCGCTGGTGGGTGGTTAAGGGTTACATGTTATCATCATCATCATCATCATGTCAGCCAAACGACGCCCACTACTGGGCATAGGCCTCCCCCAAGGATCTCCACAACGATCGGTCCTGCGCTGCCCGCATCCAGCGGGTTCCCGCGACCTTGGCTACATGCATGATTACATGATTACATGTTCTAATAGTAATTTATTACAATAATTTGATAATCATTGAAATCTCTAATCTATCAAAAAATATATCAAAGAAAATAGCACACTGATAAGAACAAAATTAGTTTGATGGCTACTGTACTACCAGAGATGTGACGGCTGACATTGACGCGTGCAATTCAGATGGTGGTGATACCCCAACGAGCATGCGCGCCCGCCCCACGCCCCTTCATTTTTACTTTTTTCTTTTTTTTTCACTTATAAACCCCCGGTTAATGGCAATAGGCTCGCCACCTATTACATTGGGACCTAAATATAAACTGGCAAAATGTGGGTGCTGGCACCTCTGCCTACCCCTTCGGGGATATAGGCGTGAGTTTATGAGAGTTTATGTTTTTTTTTTTCGTGAGGAAATTCCTTCGGTTACCCCCCGCCGGCCAGCGGGGGCAGTTATGTCGGTCCCACTGATACCTTTTTTTTTTTTTTTTTTTTTTTTCGTGCGGAAATCCCTTCGGATACCCCCCCGCGTGCCAGCGGGGGCGGTTATGTCGGGCTTGAACCGACTAAAACCGCACGCCGTCTCGGGTCTACAGACTACAGGTGTAAGGTTGCCCATAGAGCATATCCCTCGCACCCCAACTGACCCTGGGCCATCTCCGGTTTCGAGATGGCCCCCTCGGGTTTGGGAACCACGGTGTCCCCGTCTTGCCCCGGTTTGGGGGAGGGGCGCTTGTCGCCCCACCGTCCCGGCCTGCTTCTGCTGGGGTGACAGGTGGCCTCACCCGCCACCCCCAGGCCTGCGCTCATGGAGGACGGAGGTCGTTAAGCGACCTCCGGCGCCTGAGTTGCCTGCGACGCGCGGCGAGCAAGTTGCGGGCTCGGCGGACCGGGAGAGTTCTAAGTCTCTCCCGGGCGCGCTCCGCCACCTCCTTCGCGAGCATTACATGCTCGCAGAAGGAGGCGGCGGCGGCCCACGCGCTCGCGCTCCGCACCATTGCCGCAATCATGCTGCCGAGCGAGAGGACTCCCACCCCGATGGCTGCCACGAGGTCACGCCTCGGCGCCTCCCACGCCGGGCAGTCCGCCAGCGTGTGCAGCCCTGAGTCCTCGCTCGCGTCGCAGTGATGACACTCAGGCGTTGGCTCCTTCCTGATCCGATGCAGGTGGTCCCCGAAGCACCCCTTCCCTGAGATCACCTGCGTCAGTCGGTAGGAGAGGCTTCCGTGTCGCCTCTCCAGCCAATCCTCCATGATGGGCCTTACCGCCGCTATTGCGGCGTGCCCTGCGCTTGGTTGCCCAAGTCGTTCCTTCCACTCCACCACGATGGCCTGGCGGAGCTGGGACTGCACGGCCTCGATTTCTCGAGGCTCGGGGTTCCATCCCTGCTCCCGCGCCTCCTTTCGCCACTGGTACAGTTGCGGGTCCCACTGATACCTAATTTTCTTATTGCGCATCGTATACACGATATACTTATACGAAAAATATATTAACTGGTTTAAGTCTTTTTTAGCTATGATTCTCAAATAATATCGCTCTCTTTGGTAGTAGAGAAATTGGTCTCGCTTCATATAGACATAATAAATGTTAATTATCGCTCACTTAATAATGTGCCCGGTAGATGGCAATAGGCTCGCCCCTTATTACATTGGGACATTAACATAACTGGCGAATCGTGGGTGTGTAATACAGGCGTGAAGTTATCTTATGTTATTATTATGTTATAGACCAATTTCTGACTTACTATTTCTTCCTTCAGTCGTTTACTCAAATTGTTAAGCTCGGATTTATCTTGAGGGCTTCTGGTACAATACCATTTTCTCCGTTGCCTTATAAGATTTCTACTGCACTGCCACGGTGAGCACTGTTGCTTGAATGTAGTGTGTGGTATACTTTGTATCCTTGAAACTTATTATGACATTGTCTAGTGAAGTAATACCAAACATACACAGCTCAACACTCTCTAGGGATATTTTAAATTAATGGATGTAATTAAAAAATATAAATTCTAGAATTGGCACGTTTTACAATTTTTTTTTTAAATATATTTGCGATGTCAAAAATAAAAATGTGCCATCAACAATTTGGTACGTATTAAAACATTTTTCTAGAATTCATTTTTTTTAATTACGTACATCTATAAATGTAAAATGTTGAGATAGACAACAGACAGCTAGACAGTGTTGATATGTGTACATCAATATTTTCGATGTTTAGGACTATTTGAAGTTCTTGGTGATGTTTAAGTAGTCCATTAGTATTCCATGCCATCATTTTCAGTGTTTTTCATTTTTAATGGATTTTTGATTAATGGTAGACAGCTCCGTTTTCCAACCTTTTATGTCTGCCATCAAAATATATCATTATTTTAAATATTTCATCCAACTTTCAAGCCAAATTTTTTATGTTTCATTTTGTTTAGCTACTATACACCCTCTGTAACTTGTAAATTGCAAATTTTAAACTCAAATTAATTTCAGCAATCGATTATTTTAAATTGATAGAGGTTCTGTGGTTCAAAGTACTCTGTGGTTTTACTCTGAGGTCAAATAGTCTTGAGCCATTTGATTGTCATTTTTTAATGTCTGTACTATTGCGGCAAGCTGAAAACAGGGCGCTATAGTGCTCATTAGGGGAGACCTATGTCCAGCAGTGGACTATAATAGGTTGATGATGATGATGATGATGATGATGAATGTCTGGTTACCAGAATATTTTTCGAACCATTTGCTGTCTATTTATCCCTTCCAGTAGTGACTCGTCCATTTTCTCCTGCCTTTCTTAGACAAAAAGTTTCCGAAATGCTATAATGATGACATCATAATGTAAGAGTCCTCATTGTTGGCATTAATTTTGAAACACTTACAATTCAAGATTTTAGTGGCAATTACGTCTCCTTACGGATTTGCTGCTATCTATTATAGGTGGAGAAGGCTACACCTCGCCTGATCTAAAGTCTAATACTAACTTCTTCTCCCACTCTAGTTCTTTCACATGGTGAGCAATAAGCGCCAGTAGTCTCTCATAATAACCTTATCTACATCTCTTATATGCTGAAGCCTCCTAAACTCAAACACGAGGTACTGTTCAGGCGTTGCTTTGGTCGCATGGATGTTAATAAATTGTGTAATGATGCTGCCAAAATAACTTGGGAGCATTTAGCTGAGGCAAACACCATTGATGACAAAGTTCTTGTCTTTAACGAAACTATCAATGGCTCTATGATATCCACACTCCTGTTAGGAGGGTGACGTTAAAACATCGGACAGCTCCTAGGATAATGAGTGACGTTCGAACTGCTATGAAATGTAGAGACCGAGCCTTCCTTAAGTTCAAAAGGTATCGTTCGGATACAAACTGGGACTCCTATAAAACTGAAAGGAATCGGTGTAACCAGGTGATACGCAACGCAAAACGCCGACATATTCTTGACAATATATCTTACTTCAAACCTGTTGATGTCTGGAAGTTTCTTGGGACACTGGGCATCGGTAAACTAAGGCAGCTGGAACTACCCAAGACAATTGAGTTAGATGCCATTAACCATCATTTCACCCAGCCAGCTTTCCAACTATATACAATCCAATAGCATTCTAAGTCCATTACAATCTGGATTCAGACCAGGGCACAGCACTACTACTGCACTCCTGAAAGTAACGCGGGATATCAGGGACGGAATGGAGAAAAGTAGTATCACAGTGCTAGTGTTAGTGGATTTTTCCAATGCATTCAATTGCGTGAATCATGACATCCTGTTAGCAATACCTGCACATCTTACGATCTCACCGGACGAGCTGGAATAGTTCTATTCATAACTTCGTGGATGCCAGCAGTCAGTTTGCGTGGATGAGATTTCATTGGTGGTGCAATCTCGACTCTGGGGTCCCACAAGGCGGTATTCTTTCTCCTCTTTTATTCTCCTTATTTAATAACTTGACTACCTCTGAACTTCAGTGTGCGTATCATTTGTATGCCGATGACCTGCAGTTGTACAGCCGAGCCAGTGTGGATAATCTTTCAGAGGCTATTGACAAGATCAACACTGATTTGAGCTCAATAGGCAGCTGGTGTAACAAGTTTGGACTGTCTGTAAATCCTGATTAATGTCAGAGTATTTTAATTGGTAGTAATCGTTTGATGAACAGGTTAGACAAAGCAACTCTGACAACATTAACATTCAATGGTAAAACGATTCCTGTCACTCTGAGCGTTAAAAACCTGGGCTTACATCTCGACGCTACATTTAACTGACAAGCTCAAGTATCTTATGATTTAGATCGGAAAAAGAGAACATCTAGGACGGGACTTGAACCCGCGACCAGTCCCTTACAGGGGGAATGCTCTGACCAACTGAGCCACCTAGACCCGTCCCAGATATTCGAAATTCTCCGATACATTATTACGTCTTAAGGCGACGTTGGAGCCATCTACCGTAATTCTTGCGAACTACGGAAACAATGAACAACTGTACAGTTGTCTAGATGTTCTCTTTTTCCGATCTAAATCTTTAGAAAAAAGTAAGCATACAAAATGCTTAAAAATTTAATTGAATTAATTAGGCGGAGTCATCAAAAAACAATGTTTAAAAATGACTGTAAAGTTGTTCATTGTTTCCGTAGTTCGCAAGAATTACGGTAGATGGCTCCAACGTCGCCTTAAGACGTAATAATGTATCGGAGAATTTCGAATATCTGGGACGGGTCTAGGTGGCTCAGTTGGTCAGAGCATTCCCCCTGTAAGGGACTGGTCGCGGGTTCAAGTCCCGTCCTAGATGTCCTCTTTTTCCGATCTAAATCTTTAGAAAAAAGTAAGCATACAAAATGCTTAAAAATTTAATCGAATCAAGTATCTTATGTCTACCAGAGGGTAACAGGGATGCTACAGAATCTGTATCGCCTCAAAAACTTCCTTCCAGCGAAAACCAAGGTAATGCTTGTGCAGACTCTAATCTTTCCAGTCGTGGACTATGGTGATGTATGCTATCTCGACCTGAATGCAGATCTGCTCAATAAACTTGACCGACACCTCAACAATTGCATTCGATTCATTTTCAACCTTAGAAAATACGACTACGTCTCAACTCATCGATCGGAGCTGGTTTGGTTGCCTATACGTCAGCGACGTAGCTTGCGAACGGTGACGCTGATTTTTTCATTCTTTAATTCCCACTAACAACCCTACTTACCTAACATCTCAGATACAGTTAAAGTCAAAGTCAAAAACCATTTATTCTGCATAGACCATTAATACGGAACTTACAAAACGTCATAAAAAAATATTTAATGTTTGGCAAATGGACCACCGGTTCGAAACGCGGCCCTGTCCTGAGAAGACTCCGGCAAGAAACTCAGCGGGCTGTTTTTTTTTTGGTCTATTTACAAACATATTTACTTAACCTAAGTACAATATTTCATTTGAGTAGCATAGAGAGAGGGCAAACAGTTCATATCCAAGCTTGTTTGTCGTCTAAATAGTCTTGAATTTTATAGTAGCCTTTTTGGCAGAGTTTACTTTTAATTTGGCTTTTAAATTTATGAAGAGGTAGATTCTTCATTTCACTAGGAAGCTTGTTGTAGAAGCGTATACAGTTACCTTGAAAGGAATTACTAAAACTTTAATACTGATAATAAAAAATAAATACATGTATACACACACATACATACATGTATACATAGATACATACATAAATATATTCGTAGATAAGATATACACACTAAATTATTGAGAAAGGAAAAAATCTTTAATTCTTCTTCTGAAGATGTCCAGACTGTTACTACTGCGAATGGTACGAGGAAGTGAGTACCCTGTACTTGTAAATATTCTGACATTAAAATGCTAGGATGTACTCGATGTAGTTATGGGTAAAACTATTACTGAGTAGTGGGGCTATGTTATGAGTAGGGTTCCATTGAATTCTTAACTACATATCTTCTTTACAGAGATCTAAACATTTATTACAATGGCTCCAACACCGCAAGAACATACGCGACCGTACGACACGATTCAATCACAGGACAATGGGAACAAGATCGTTATCTCCGGCATGTCTGGTCTTTTTCCACAGTCGAATAATGTCAAGGAGTTTTCGGAAATATTGTACAACAAGGTAAAAATATATTTTTATAAGTAGTTTTTTATTTAAGTTCTTTTTACACGTTAATCTCTTAAATAGTCATTTACTACTTATAAACTGTAAGAAATATGAAAACGTGTTATTTAAAAGTAAACGTACCAACTGGAGGAGTTCATATGACGTTTACACCTTAAGTTTCAGGAAAAATGATCCCTTACCTTATAGCCTTAGCATAGGAAGAAGACTCATGTCTGTCCAGTTTCTTCGAACAATAAACTGCAGAAAAATTTGTCAAGTCACTAAAACGATTCATTGGTCAAGGTGACTTGAGAGACACGAGTCTTAAGTACCGTGCTATTGAGATGAAGATTATTTCACTAAATACGATAGCCCTGAGACAGAAACTGATGTAGCGGCTGTACTATTATAACGCGCATACGTAGGAAAAATATATTAATCTGTTCTGTCCTAAATAATAAAATACAAAAAAAGTCCTAAATATAAGGTCCTAAATATAATCCTAAATATATCATTCGTCTTAGGACAGATTCTGGTTTGGACAGATTCTGGTTACGACAGATTCTTGTTACGGCAAATTCTTGTTACGGTAGAATTAGTACCGTCGAGAATAAAAAAATATTTTTCGAAATTCTGGGTTGGACGACCAAAGTATATAATGAAAGTACGAGGGAAATGAGCCTTCTTCGTAGGAAATCTACTTGGTTAATAATTAAAATAAATAAATCATAAATGATCCTTATGTTTCCTTGTTGACGTTCTTGAGTGTGTCAAGTCAAATATTTAGGTGTATCTGGGTGTATCGAATACAAAATGGATTTGCCCGGTCCGCGTGGTGAACATGATCTGCAGATTATTAGAAGTAAAAAAGGAAAACCCGTTGTACTCCACCGTCACCGCCGTGAAGCCGAATGGAAAGTAACCAAAGTCCTAAGGCCATTATTATTGAGTCAGGGATATCGCTCTTATGCAGTTATTATAAAGTATAATTTGGCAGTATTCGAAATTTCCGCACAAGCCAACTATTTATCGTTTCATTCAATTGTTAAAAAAAGAAGCTACAGTGCAGGATAGAAATATAAAAAAATATGAAATGTCTTGCACAAGTAACAGGCGGACCATGAAAACTATTTAAAAAAATAAATGTATTAATGATATAATAAAAAAACGGAGTCTAACGAAATCAGTGTACTAGAATGTCTTCAACGTTTGGCAACCCTAAAAAAATAAATGGCTAAGACTTTCACCAGTCAGTGTTATTGTGGGTTTTTAGTTTGAAATTGTTTTTTTTTTAAATATAGCATTACAAGGTTTTAAGTTCTAATTTTTTAAATATAGCAATACATAAATTGTGAGGTTTTCACTTTTGTTGGCTATGTTACTTCTGCCGTAACAAGAATCTGTCGTAACCAGAATCTGTCCAAACCAGAATCTGTCCTAAGACGAATGAGGGAAAAAATTCAAGTCCTAAAAAATATATTTTTTTATTTATTTATTTATTTATTTCACATTACAACTATCATTACAGGGTTTACCTAATGCGATAGTGTAGACATCTTATTTAACTATTTTAATTCTAGGCACTAAACATGTTGGGGTGTGTGTTGGGTAACCTCCTCGAGTGTCGCTCCGATTCCGATCCCGCTGCAGTCCGGGGGGAACGGAATCGGAGCGGCCGGTACACCCTGGGCGGCGGTCAATGGCTTCCCCTTCACCCCTTCATAGGGTTGGCATTGATCGTCGGCCAATACCCAACGTGGCGGGAACACATCGCTCTCCGTACTCCTCTGCTTTCAGAGGAGACAGGATGAGCGATGCTGTTAGTGGTGAGATGGCCCAGGGTCAGCCGGGGTGCGAGGGATATGCTCTATGGGTAACCTTACACCCCGGCGTCTGAAGACACGAGACGGCGTGCGGTTTTAGTCGGTGCAAGCCCGACATAACCGCCCCCGCTGACCGGCGGGGGGGTATCCGAAGGGATTTCCGCACGATAAAAAAAAAAAAAGGTACTAAACATGTTATAGAACTCAAGAAAGTACATACCTAAACTTTGATAAAATATTATCTCTACTACTTATATACTACTATATATACTACTACTACTATACTACTATATACTATTAGGCCTCCATGAGACCTGGAAGCAAGGGCTCTTGCGGCACTGTACCAGTGCTCCACGAGAAATTGAGGGCCAGCGATCCCAACTCCGCCAGGTGCTCATGGAGGAATGGAAAGAACGACTTGGGCAACCAAGCGCAGGGCACGCCACGATTGTGGCGGTAAGACTCGTCATGGAGGAATGGCAGGAGAGGCGCCAAGGAAACCTCTAATACCGGCTGACGCAGGTGCCCACCGGACATAACTGTTTCGGTGAGTTCCTGCATCGTATACGCCGGGAGCCGACGCCCAAGTGCCACCATTGCCGGGGCTGTTCCGTGGACATGCCGCTTCTGGCAGACACACTGACAGAGTGCCCAGAGTGGATAGAGCAGTGCCGTGTCCTCGAAGCAGCCAACGGAGCAGGAAGCCTCACGCTGCAGACCCTGGTGCGGGCCATGGTCAGCAGCGAGAGTGCGTGAACGCCGCCGCCTTCTTTTGTGATGCAGTAATGCGCGCAAAAGAGGCGGCAGAAAAGGTACAGAAGAGGTCTAGCTCTCTCCCGTGCCGTAGAAGGCGCACCGGGCGGCGGAGATTGCAGAACGATCTCCGTCCTCCATGAGCGCGGGCCTGGGGGTGACGGTCGGGGCTAGTCATCACCCTAGCAGAAGTAGGCCCAGGGTGGCGGCGCGTCGTGTTTCCGCGCGCACTTCTCTTAAGGGGAGGGGTGATTAGATCCCCAATAACGCGTTGGGGTCGGCAGCCCTGGCAACCGGAGCCAGTCGGGGTCTCTGAGATATCCTTCCTACGGCACACCAGATTCCCCTAACCATGACTGACGCAGGAGAGACACCGTGCGGTTTTAGTCGGTTCTGGTCCGACATACCCATCTTACCGTTAGCTCCGGTGGGGTGAAGTCCGTGGAGGTTTCCACAAGTAAAAAAAAAATAAAAAAAACAAAAGGTCTCTATACTAACAAGTAAGTAGTAATTCAATTAAATTTTTAAGCATTTTGTATGCTTACTTTTTTCTAAAGATTTAGATCGGAAAAAGAGAACATCTAGGACGGGACTTGAACCCACGATGACTCCACCTAATTAATTCATGTAAGGGACTGGCCCTTACATGAATTAATTAGGCGGAGTCATCAAAAAACAATGTTTAAAAATGACTGTAGCTAATCATTGTTTCCGTAGTTCGCAAGAATTACGGTAGATGTCTCCAACGTCGCCTTAAGACGTATATGATATATCGGAGAATTTCGAATATCTGGGACGTGTCTAGGTGGCTCAGTTGGTTAGAGCATTCCCCCTGTAAGGGACTGGTCGCGGGTTCAAGTCCCGTCCTAGATGTTCTCTTTTTCCGATCTAAATCTTAAGTAAGTAGTAATTTATATTATTGAACGGGCCGGATGAGATGATGTGGTAAACCCGTTTTATTTTGACATTTGGTTCGAAATAGATACAGAAATATGTAACGTCAAATCAATTCTGCCCGATTCCTTAATTCGCTCGCTCACCTCTTATACGCGGCAAATTTACCACGGTGATAGTGAGGACACTGAGGAGTGCTTTGAAGCGAGATGGTTCATGTTCGATGTACCATTGAAGAATAATCACCAAGAACAGTTTTACGAGCGCGCGGCCTTAGCTAAGCGCGCGACCGTAGTAAGATGTCTTATTTTCAAGTAAGAGTTTTGCTCGCTCAGCTCAATTTATTTCAGTCGCACCCTGCACTGGATTCCTAGTATGTTCAGTGCGTGAACCAAGCGAGCGCAATAATAAAAAAAGAGACCAAGTGCGAGTCGGACTCGCCCATGAAGGGAAGGAATTACTTACTGCTACGAAAAGCAGTAAGTAACATAATAATGCTTTTCTTTAAATTTTACATTTGACTTGATTGAATGAAAGGTAAATTGCGTTTTACGATTTATGACGTATTAAAAAAAAACTACTTGCTAGATCTCGTCCAAACCAATTATCGGTGGAAGTTTACATGGTAATGTACATCATATTTTTATTAGTTTTATCATTCTCTTATTTTAGAAGTTACAGGGGGGGGGACACATTTTACCACTTTGGAAGTATCTCTCGCGCAAACTATTCAGTTTAGAGAAAAATTATATTAGAAACCTCAATATCATTTTTGAAGACCTATCCATAGATACCTCACACGTATGGGTTAGATAAAAAAATGAGTTTTAGTTCTAAGTATGGGGAGCCCCCAAAATTTATAGTTTTTTTCTATTTTTGTGTGAAAATCTTAATGCGGTTCACAGAATACATCTACTTACCAAGTTTCAACATCATAGTTCTTATAGTTTCGGAAAAAAGTGGCTGTGACATACGGACGGACAGACAGACAGACATGACGAATCTATAAGGGTTCGGCTTTTTGCCATTTGGCAACGGAACCCTAAAAAAAGACAATTAACAGCTCTGCTACCAGTCTCCATTAATCCGGAGACAAGGGTGAGGAGTGAAACCACGAGCAGGTAGTATTCAAGCCGTAGCCCCACCACTCACTTTCACGCAATCATTACTTCGTTCCGAAGCGTGATCTAAAGCGCGACAGTGGAAACGCAAATATAACTAAAATAAAGTGTCTAATGATTCGGATCTACACCAATGTGCAGTCAACAAACGGTACAAAATCATTAATCAAACACAGGAAGTCGGTACGAATATAAAACGGTTCAAACAACAAAAAGCACCGCAATTTTATAAAAACCGGTTAACCGTCAAAACGGTCAAAAGGCATTCAAGGAACCGCCCCGAACTTAGAACAAATCAAACAAAAGACATATCAAAAATTCCCGGGAAGTTGAATTTCCGTTACAGTGAAACGGTTAGTTCGGTCAGAATCGACCACCAAAAATTACCCGTAAATCCCGAGAAATGTTAAACTATAAAATTAGCTATTTTAAACGCTTCAATTTTATAGCAAGTAAGCATAGTTAATTATCTATTCAGACCTCCCGGCGGGTCCTTCATTGGACCATGGACATGGGCCATGGACCATGGACACATGAATAAAAAACAGATTTTTAGCACGTACTTGTATCAATAATCAAATTAAGCCGCAATTGACACCCGATCGAATCGACCAGTAAATATTTTAATTACAATAACAATTCCAAGTTTTAAGGCGAAAATAGTCAAATTCAGTTGCACCAAAAGGCAAAATAGTACCGATAAATTAACAATCGAAATGGCGGACTTGAACCACGTGTTAAGTTTCAAATGGCAAACTAAAATTAAACCAATCCATTAATTATCATCAACAATACACAAAATATATTAATAAATGGGTCAATGGACCGGGATTCAGCCGGGAAAGTGGTAAAGATTGGAAAGTGTGCCTATTTAGTGTATCTAACTATATGTGACATGAATGTACGTGTAATTGAATATACAATAAACTAATTATGCAATAAAATAAAATGTGAGATTTACTTCCCATAGAATGTGTTTTCAACCGCAGCAAAGTTCCAAGTCCAACGAATGCGATAGGCGTATTCACTTTATTTAACAAAGAGATAACTAGCTCGATAATTAATTTTCACCAATTAATCAACATTCAACAAACAAAATCACAATAATGCTCCCTCAAAGCGCGTGGCAAAGCCAACCAAAAAAAACGCGAGCCCAGGGTCTACCAACGAGCTAAAGAGCCCGACCCCTCCCAAAGCGACGTCGCACTCAACTCGCGATGTACAGCTAGCATAGCACGCCCACTACGCTACAGGCGGCGTTGCGCTCGTACTACGAATCTTAATCATTATGAGCGGGTATGCCAAGAAAAAATAAGACACAAACACCGACACTTCAATACGCGGTGAAAATATCAAAATATAAATACTTAACGATTAAAACTAAACATAGTATAATAGCGAGATGATATTCATTATAAAACGTTCGTGCATCGTAAGTCTGGTGGGTAATGCTGTGAAGTTTCGGAATTTTACTTTTACTGCTCATTTACTGCACCTATAATAACCTGTGATGAATTATAGTCCGGATTTAGACCATGTCTGAGTTCTGCTGAACTATAAAATTTCGTAAAGATCTACCTTGTAATAATGAAGTTTAGACCGATTTAGCTCTACTGCTCCTATTAAACCTATAATAGCGTGATGATATATAGCGCAGTTTATGACCATATGCTAGGAGAATGTCCATGCCAAATTTTAGCCACATCTGTTTAGTGGTTTTCAAGTTATGCTCGGACATCGATAGTAAAAAGCAGATAAACAGACAAAAAATCATATTCTCGACATCGCTATCGCTCCTAGAACACAAATCAACAATTTTCTTGGGAAAATATTCAAAGTGCAGTTTTTACCTCGATACGGTTTTATGATAGGTTTTATGATATGTACATAGATAAGGAGGCCGTATGTGGGACTCACCTCTTCGGGCATACGCACTAAACCTCACGATGTCCACTTCATCGCCTTCAGGTCAGATCACAGGATAGGCAGGCGTTTGCTCACTGCGATCCGGCCGGGGTTGCCCAACGGGCGGGCTCGACTCCCAGGGGTTGGGCCAATGCCCTTCCCCTGTAACTTCACATGCTAGCGCCCCCTGAACACTAGGGGCGCTACATTGCGGGGCCATTATTAGGTCGGTGGATCCCCCGATCCTCCTTCCCAGGCCAGGCGGCTGGCGTACTGCATATGCCACCACCCCGACGCTGTGGGCCGGTGAGGAGGAAGCGTCAACCCGCTACGTTCCCTCTCTCTGAGCGTCTCTCGTGTTGCCGTCCTGACTGTCTCAGCGAATGAGACGACGGCGGCCCAGCCCTCGTCGCTGTCTACCATGGCGCGAACCACGGCCGGCAGCGAGAGGTCTTGTCCGATCCTACCTACTAGAGCCGAACGCTCCCCGCTCCAAGCCATGCACACGACGCGCGTATGCTCCGCCGTGTCCACAGCCCCACCGCTACAGTGGCGACATGTAGGCTCTGGCTCGATGCCGACCACCTCCCACAAGTACTTCCCGAAGCAACCGTGCCCCGTTAGAAGTTGTGTAAGGTGGACGTAGGGCCGCAGAATGGGTTGGATGGCAGAAACCAGTTCCTTCCCCACCGCGGACCCCTCTAGTCGGGTCGACCACCTGTCGAAGAGAACGTCGCGAGCTTGCGCTCTCCAGCTTCCGATCTTCTCCACGGTTGGCCAACCCCCGGCCCTGCGTACCAGAGTACTTCGCCGGTAAACCTGCGACAGTACCCCAGCCTCGAGATCCTACGGTAGACTGGCTGCGATTGCGCAAGCCGCCTCGTACGGCTGTCATGTTACTTGCATGAGCATCCAGCAGCCCAAATCTGCACGAATGTGGCGTGCATCAGCATACAATCTGTTTGATCTGTGTTATATCTGCACTCAGTATTATCACTGTTGCAATTAATTCTGTTATTTTTTTGTGTTTAGTATTATTTTAATTGCTTTCTTTTATTTCCTATGTAATTTGTGCTATGTCACCTACATGTCCGAATGGAATTAAATAATTTCCTTCTTTCTTTCATATATTTGTCCTGCGTATGCACTTTATAATAGTACAGTCACGTATAGCCGCTAAAATCGTACAGCCGCTACACTGGTGTCAAGATGTGATTCATGATACTCGTTATCTAGCATATGCATTGCCCAGAAGGCAACAAGTTATTCAAATTGGTGTGGTGCCTAGAGCCAATGTAGTACGTAGTAATTAGATGACTCAGCAGTGTTTAGTGTATAACTTTGACAGATCTCCGTACTTAAGGCCATATAATCACATAGGCATGAGTACTATGCAGCCAACAGAGGGCAACATGAGTATAAGCGATTGTAATAGTGTGGTTCCAGCTTCACCATTGGGGGTCAGACCCAGATCGCTTTTCCTCGTAGTTTTGCCCACCATTGGCCAATAGAGGGCAGCTTGCTGTCGTGACCTAAGACAGGACCTGAAATATACACATTCTGTTCACCACTAGCTGCCCTGTGGGTGTGTGTTTTTTGTTAACCTAGTAATACGTTTTTACTATGCTTTCATATTGTTACGTGAGCCATCAGGTTATCAATGAAGAACCTTTTTAGATTTGGTACAAATTTAAAAGATGAATATGTTTCATACAGGTGAATCCAGTGACGCAAAAAGATCTTCGTTTTAAATATAATAACCCAGAAGTTGTCCAATACTCAGGAAGCGTTCCTGCACTCAGCTACTTTGACGCTCAGTTTTTTAAAGTGCACTATCGTCTTGCTAATTCTATGGATCCTATGGCGAGAAAACTTCTAGAGCAGGCATATCAGGCCATCTATGATGCCGGTAAGCTTTTCGATAAATTTCCTTTACTTTTTAGATACTTTATGATTCCTTTTTATCAACCTGAAAATTGTGTTTTCTTGAAACTTTTCACTGTATTTTTGTACCCCTATAGATTCGATCTGGACTGTGCCAGAAGGTTCAAATTCTCAGAATGTAATATCAATAAAGTACTTATTACACATACCAAATTTCAAATGCATAGCTATTATATTTCATTGGTTATTAAAGTCTAAAATACGCAGAATCGTCACTCATTTTGGTTTTTTCTGTAGTCATAGAAAGATGAAATTTGGTATGCGAGCTAGGAGTAGTACACCAACAAGATAACAATTAAGATAATTTGTATATTCAACCCCCTCCCCCATCGTTTGTAGTAAGAGGATCAAAGTTTGTATGGAACTTTGGCAATTTTTAACCTAGGAATATAGTAATTGATATTTAGAATAATTCTAGTACATATGGTTTATTCCTAACGTGTCTCGACAACCTAACCCGGTAGCGAATGCAAAACAATACATCATAAAAAATAAACCGTCAAGTGCAAGTCGGACTCGCGCACTGAGGGTTCTGTATACTACTGGATTGAGGGACAAACTTAAGGTTGCTTACGGTAACTTATAAAAAGAGATGGAATCTCATCAAAAACATTTTCATGTTAAAAAACGCCAAAACGAGTCCATATTGCTTGCGCTGAAAAAAGTTATCAGCTCTTATGGAGAACCAAGCTTGTAACTCCACACACCTTAACCTAACACTCTAAAACTCATCATAGCGTATTAATAGTGTTCTAGCTGAATCCTAGTCATAAGTTCTTTACAAATCCTACACCTTAGTCAAAATGTATAACTCGGCAGTTTCATTACTCAAGGACCTATTGATAAAATTAACGCCTAGTTAGTGAAATTGCCTGGACTGCAGAGAACTATCTTGGAGTGTATAATAATTGTCTTGGCGGCTGGAGTTTGTGCTGAGGGTTGCGTGGCTAGGGGTGAGCCTAGTTATTAGTGTCATATGTAGAAGTTAGTTTACATATTGGTCAGGAGTCGTAACTGATTTTGAGTGTATGAGCCCAAGAGTAATTTGGGTGAGGTTGAAGGTTGGTCTTACCCGCATCTTCATTTAACGATAGTTTAGGGGGGGGGGTACCCGGGGGATTTTAGAACGAGCAAAAGTTAGGCATTTTGGAATAGTGTGTAAGATATCCTGAATAAATGGAAACAAAATGAGAGGATTATATTGCTAGGTGATTTTAATAGTTGGGTTGGAGTGAAACGAGATTGATTCGAGAGTGTGCTAGAAAAGTTTGGCGATGATAGAGTGAATGTAAACGGAGAAAGTCTGCTTGAAGTATGTTTGGAGAGGAACCTTGCGGGTAAAAAACACAACATTTGACCACAAGAAGATCCACTTACATACTAAAGAGTAAAAAAGCCAGAGAAGTAAGATCGATTTCGTAATTGTGAAAGAATGTATTTGACACTCGGGCATATCGCGGAACTGGTATTGACTTAGACCACTGCCTGGTAGTCAGCCGAATAAGTGGTCTATTTAAGGGGTGGCGGCACCGAGTGCATGAACCCGTTTGTGTAGTAAAGTGTATTAAAGTTGAGAATTTGCAAGAGGAAGGGGTCAAAGAGGAATTTAAGAGTATATTGAGTAAGAAGTTTAATCTTCTAAATGAAGCATGTGAGGTAGAAAATTTCTTGAAGCTATTTAAAGAAGGACTTGTGGAAGTTGCTATTGAAGTGTATGGTGGATGGAAGAGAAAAGAAGGATGTCAGCTAACGACTGTGTGTGGAGAGGTCCAAAATGCATTGTCCGAGAAAAATAAAACTTGGTTGGATTGGTTAGCGACAAGAGCAAATGAAAGAATACAAAAAGCAACGGTTTATTTTTACGTGCGGAAATCCCTTCGTATACCCCCCCGCCGGTCAGCGGGGGTTATCAATATAGAGCAAAAACCAGCAAAAAAAAACACGTTTGTTGCATGGAAGCCCCATTATATATTTATTTTATTCTGTTTTCTAAAGATTTAGATCGGAAAAAGAGAACATCTAGGACGGGACTTGAACCCGCGACCAGTCCCTTACAGGGGGAATGCTCTGACCAACTGAGCCACCTAGACACGTCCCAGATATTCGAAATTCTCCGATACATTAATACGTCTTAAGGCGACGTTGGAGCCATCTACCGTAATTCTTGCGAACTACGGAAACAATGAATAACTTTACAGTCATTTTTAAACATTGTTTTTTGACACGTCCCAGATATTCGAAATACGGAGAATTTCGAATATCTGGGTGGTTCAGTTGGTCAGAGCAATCCCCCTGTAAGGGACTGGTCGCGGGTTCAAGTCCCGTCCTAGATGTTCTCTTTTTCCGATCTAAATCTTTAGAAAAATGTAAGCTTACAAAATGCTTAAGAATTTAATCGAATTAATTAGGCGGAGTCATCAAAAAACAATGTTTAAAAATGACTGTAAAGTTATTCATTGTTTACGTAGTTCGCAAGAATTACGGTAGATGGCTCCAACGTCGCCTTAAGACGTATTAATGTATCGGAGAATTTCGAATATCTGGGACGTGTCTAGGTGGCTCAGTTGGTCAGAGCATTCCCCCTGTAAGGGACTGGTCGCGGGTTCAAGTCCCGTCCTAGATGTTCTCTTTTTCCGATCTAAATCTTTAGAAAAACTAAGCTTAAAAAATGCTTAAGAATTTAATTGAATTAATTAGGCGGAGTCAGCAAAAAACAATGTTTAAAAATGACTGGAAAGTTATTCATTGTTTCCGTAGTTCGCAAGAATTACGGTAGATGGCTCCAACGTCGCCTTAAGACGTATTAATGTATCGGAGAATTTCGAATATCTGGGACGTGTCTAGGTGGCTCAGTTGGTCAGAGCATTCCCCCTGTAAGGGACTGGTCGTGGGTTCAAGTCCCGTCCTAGATGTTCTCTTTTTCCGATCTAAATCTTTAGAAAAAAGTAAGCTTACAAAATGCTTAAGAATTTAATTGAATTATTCTGTTTTTTTAGTATTTATTATTATAGTGGCAACAGAAATACATATGAAAAATTCAATTGTCTAACTATCACGGTTCATGAGGAACAGCCTGGTGACAAACGAACAGACGGACGAACAGCTAGTCTTAGTAATAGGGTCCCTTCACATAGTTAGGGTACTTTGCTATAAATTACACTTCAAACTATGAGACAGCCACCATCCTTAGTTCCCTCCGTAATCATGACTACTGAAAAGCTACTGAAACGCGCCGGTGTAAGTGTGTAAGGTAAATAATAAAAAAAACTGAATAAATCGCGATAGAATCGTTCAAAATAGTTTTATTTAAAAGATATTTGAATTCAAAACTTTGATATCTCTAATTCGGCTTGCAACTTCTGAGGTCACCTACATTGCCAGATTCCACCTTCTTTAACCAAGAGCTACCAGACATTATTCCAAATATATAGTTTGGTTGTGGTTTTCTAAACACTTAATAAACATCCTGTTAAATTACTAACATTTCCAATTTCAACGGAAATTCCGTTATGCTCTACTCGTCAAAATAATGACTTTAAAGAACGTTACACACTGACCCACAAATATTCTGAAATGTTGGCGGTTTTATTGTTGGTAGATTAGCTGGCACCATTCAACATGAATGGTTAGTCGGGTTAATCGAAAGTTAAAGTCAAAATCGTTATTGCATTCATCTAGGATAGTAGCAAGGAGACAAAATGTTGTTTCTGCCTACCCCAAAGGGAAAGATGCGTGATAAGATATTATGTATGTATGTTATGTATAACAAATGCCAGTCAATCACAACACGTTGAATGTTACTGAGAAACATGCATCAGTACCTTTTTTTTTCGTCCGGAAATCCCTTCGGATACCCCTCCGCCGGCCAGCGGGGGTGCTTATGTCAGGCTTGAACCGACTAAAATCGCACGCCATCTCGGGTCTTAAGACGCCGGGGTGTAAGATTGCCCATAAAGCATATCCCTCGCACCCCGACTGACCCTGGGCCATCTCTGGTTTAGAGAAGGCCCCTCGCGTTTGGGAACCACGGTGTCCCCGTCTTGCGCCGGTTTGGGGAAGGGGCGTTAGTCGTCCCGCCGTCCCGGTCTGTTTCTGCTGGGGTGACAGGCGGCCTCACTTGCCACCCCCAGGCCTGCGCTCACGGAGAACGGAGGTCGTTAAGTGACCTCCGGCGCCTGAGTCGCCTGCGTCGCGCGACGAGCATGTTGCGGACTCTGCGGGGCCGGGAGACTTCTAAATCTCTCCCGGGTGCGATTGGATCTCATGTTCACTATTATGTGCTGCGCAGACGAGCAATAGGGGCAGGCAAAATGGCTGCAATTTTTTTACCTGGAATAGGTTCCAATGGGTTGCAGCAACGAGATAAGATTTCCACGCTGGCGGATTCAAAACTTTTTGTTTATTATTCAAACGTTCTAATAGAGTATAGGGTTTTTAGGCTGCATGTATCTTTCTACATTTACATCATAAATTTCTCTTCTCATTTTTGCCTCATCCATACGTGCCAACGGGACCAAGCCGGTATGTTTTAGTTATATTACACAAATGCGTCTTCGCCAGGATGGCACAGCGGTGTTGTCTCCCGGTGGATGCACCACAGATACTTACTGAAACACCCGTGTCCGGTAACCATCTGGCACATCCGGTAGGAGAGGTCCCCATGGTCCCTCTCCAACTACTCCTTCATGGTCGGTCTCACCGCCGCAATGGTGGATTTACCCCACCTTGGATGCTCAAGTCGCACCCTCCATGTCTCCATGAGTTCCCGGCGGAGCTGGCACCGCTGAGCCCTGATCTCTCGGCGCTCCGGCCTATGGCCCCCCTCCTGCGCCTCCTTGCGCCACTAGTACAGCAACGCAAGGGCTCTCGCTTCCAGGTCCCATGGAGGGGTCCCGGCTAGGAGACATGCCACCTCGACGGAGATCGTGCGATATCCCCTGATGACTCTTACGGCCATCGCTTTTAACGGGCTGTTTAATACAGCCATGTTGCGGGCCGCCAGAGTTGGGCGCCCCGTACAGGGCTTCTCTTCGTGCTTCGCACGATCCCCAGGTACAGTTTCCTAGTGGGGGCGTTGGGTCCCTTAACGTTGGGCATCAGCCGCGATAGTGCAGCCGCAGCCCCCCTCAGTTTCGGGATCAGACTTCGGAGATGAGGTCCGAAGTGCCATCGGCTATCGAGTACGAGCCCAAGGTACTTCATCGTGGGCGCGATGCCGATGCTTACGCCCCCTAAGGTTATGCTGGTTCCCGCAGGTGGCCCCTCCGAGGCCCGTGAAAACTCATGGCCTCGGTTTTGTGGAGAGCCACCTAGAGTCCCAGCAGCCGTATTCGACCCACGTCTTGAGCAACCCCTGCCGTGGCCTTTAGTGCCTCGCTTCGGTACGCTGCTCCCCGCGCCATAACGAGGGTGTCGTCAGCATAACAAATTATGCTGACACCCTCGAGCAACGTACCGCGCAGCACTCAGTCGTATCCGATGTTCCACAGGAGTGGCCCTAGGACCGACCCCTGCAGAACACCGCATGACACTTCTCGCCGCCCTGGCCCCAGCCAGCTCGGGTAAACTATCGCCCTCTCGGATAGGTATGCCTCGACAATGCGGTGGAGATAAGGAGGCACTCCGTGATACACGAGAGCCTCCCTAACGCAGCTCCAGGGTAGGGTGTTGAAGGCGTTGGCGATGTCGAGAGACACCGCCACCACCACCCCACCCCGCGAGACTACTTCCTCCGACAGGCGCCTAACGCGCATGATCGCTTCCACGGTGGAGCGCCCCCGTCGGAAACCGAACTGGTTGTACGCCAGATCTGGCCCCACGTTCGTGAGATGCTCGACGAGGCTCTCTGCAATAATCCGCTCAAAGAGCTTGCACACCTCGTCGAGTAACACGATCGGCCGGTAACCGGATGGCTGATTTCCCCGTCTTCCACGCTTTTGGAAACTGGCCCCTTTCGAGACATGCGCTAAAGAGCGCCACTAGTCGAGGCCGTATTTCCTCAAGGGCCAGGACCCATGCTCGGCCTGGAATGCCGTCGGGTCCGGGGGCAGTGCAATTCCGAGCTTTAAGCCGGAGCACTGCTAGCCCTAGCTCACTCTCCCTGACTTCGGGCACATCGCTCTCGCTATTATCAGCGTCAGACGTCTGAGTCGGAGCCATACGCGGAGGGACATGTTTCTCCGCTCTCGCTGGGAACAGGGAGCCCAGGATCCCCTCCAGCCGCTCCGGCTGGAGGCTCTGGGTCAGTAGGGGCACCCTGAGGCGGATTTTGCTCCTAACCGCAAGGTAAGGGCGCTCCCATGGGTTCTGCTCCAGAGACTCCAGCAGCTCTTCGCGGGCCCGCCGTTTGGCCTGCTTTATGGCTACCTGGAGGGTCCTCTTGGTCTCCTTGAACGCCTCATATAGCTCCGCCTCTCGGGCTGCCGCATCGTCTGGGTGGCGATGCCTCCGGCGAAACCTGGTGTACTGGCGGCGAGCGGTCACGCACGCTGCTCGCAGCAGTGCGATCTCCACTGACCACCAGTACACCTGTTTCTTTGCCGGGCCGGGCTTAACCCTAGGCATCGCCGCATCGCAGATATGCGAAATAGTTCTTCTGAACCATTCCACCTCTGCGTCGACATCGGCAGGCCTGGCCAGTGACGGAATCGAGGCCTGCACTATGGATACCTCCAGGAGAGCCTCCCGATCCAGGCGTCTGAGCGCCCAACGTGAATCCAGGGGATTCGCGATAGTCGGCGGCAGGTAAGGTGGAGGGGAGACGTTGAACCGAATGTACTTATGATCGGAATCCGTCTACTCCTCCTCCACCACGCGCCAACCCTGGACGCGGCGAGCGAGAGCAGGGGTCGCGAACGCGACATCCACGACCGAACTGAGCCCCCGCCGCTCCCAGGTGGCGACACTCCCCCGGTTGAGGACCTCTAGACCACGGGTGTTAGCCCAGTCCTCCAGTACTCGCCCTTTGTCGTTGGTTTCCCGGGAGCCCCAAGCCAGAGACCAGGCGTTGAAGTCTCCCAGGACCAAGACAGGACGAGAACGGCACGAAGCGAGAACGATGTCCAGTTCAGCGAGCCTTAGCTCAAGCTCGTACTGGTCAAGGCTTTGCGAGAAGTAGGCAGCCACGACAGCCAAGCCCTCATAGTCCGCCGCGACACAACCTCTGCCCCTTGCAATGAGTGCATAGCGCGAGGTGTCCACGGCGGAACCCCCGAAAACGGTCGTTACGCCGTTCAGGTCTACCGGGCTTCCGGGGTGGACCCACTACGGCTCAGCGACCACGATCACATTGATAGACCACTCTACGATGCTATGGTACAGAAGATCCTTAGCACCGGTGCAGTGGTTTATGTTCACCTGTAGTATGCCGATTGGTGTGTCCATTAAAGGACGTCCATCTCCGCATTCCGCCGGGAATCCGATCGAATCGATACTTAAACCTAAGAACACGGTTAATTCCACAAGGCTCAACAACTGTCCATTAAGTTGTACATTGGTTTCCACCTGTGTAACATTAGGTAAGGTTTAAAAACCAAATTAATACATTTGGTTTTTTTTTCATTAAGGCAAAGATTATTTATATTAAACCAATGAACCACTCGTGAGATTGCGTTGTTCACTTCATCATAATTATCTAATTGTCTTTTAATTTTAAATATTAAGGAAGTATCATCAGCAAACAAAACAATACTATTTTTATCCCTTACGTAGTAAGGGAAGTCATTTATATAAATTAAAAATAAAAATGGTCCAAGTATCGAACCCTGCGGAACGCCCATCGAAACCAAAGATCCCACCGAACGTGTACCGTTCACATCGACCCTCTGAATTCTATTGTTTAAATAAGAAGTCAAAAGGTCGAGAGCCTTGTTCCTTATTCCGTAATAATCTAATTTCCTGACCAATGTATCATGGTGGACGCAATCGAAGGCTCTGGATAGATCGCAGAAAACACCTAATGCATCCTGTTTATCCTCCCAGGCCTCGTAAATACATTTCAATGACTCTATACCAGCATCCGTCGTTGATCGTCCTTTAGTAAACCCAAACTGTTTATCATGAAATAATTTACATTTATTAAAATGGGCTAGCATCTGGTCTAGAATTAATTTCTCAAATACTTTACTCAAGGTTGGCAACACAGAGATGGGTCTGAAATTCGAGGGACCAGAGGCACTGCCTGCCTTGAACAAAGGTATGACTTTACTATGTTTCATTAAATCAGGAAATATACCGCTACTGACGCAGTCATTAAACACAGTTGCTAGATGGCACACATCAATGATGCTTGAAACAGTTTTGACTGATAATCCCCATAGGTCCGCGGTCTTTTTAATATCAATGGATTTAAACGCTTTTCTGATGTCCTTGCTATCAACAACTGAGAATATGAAAGCGTCCTCATATTTTGTAATTGATTCCATAAGGAATGACTCAGCGGAAGTGGAAGACGACTGTAGAGTTCGGGTAGTGGCTACAGGTATTTGAAAAATATTTGAAAAAAAGTGTTCAAACTCTGTCGCAACTTCCAGATCCTCCGTAACATGGCGACCGTCTATTTTTAAATGGTAATCTCTTACAACTGCTGGAGATTTACCACATTCGGAATTTATAATGTTCCAGGTAGTCTTAATTTTACTTACAGAATTTGATATTTTGTTTTTTATAAAGTTTGATTTAGCAAAGGAACAGGCTCGCTTAAATATTTTAGAATAGTTTTTGACATAATTCTGAAAATCAGGGTTGAAATTATATGATTTTTCAGAATATAATTCATACAATCTCCTCCTGCTATTATAAATCCCTGGTGTTGCCCAGTCACTGAAAACAGGACGGCTGCCAATCGATAATGTTTTTGGGGTAAAAATTCTCCCAAACTCAGTATTGATCAGGTTAATTAAGTCTGCATAAGACTTATCTACACTAGTGTACAAGGGCAAATCAGGCTAATTTATTCACTATATTTTCCTTGAAAACATCTAAGCGATATTGGTTTATCGGTACAAATTTAATTTCTTTTCTTCTTACTTCATAATAATTTCTGTAGCATTTTATAAATTGGCCACGATGATCCAAGTGTACAGCATCCACAATACATTTGTTAATAGGTTTAATGTCCGTGAAAATATTATCAATACCTACATGTTGCACTTGTGGCAGTTATTCGAGTAGGTTCCAAAAATACATTACCAAGATTAAAGGACTTGAACAGATTCAACATTTTATTTTTCTCTACTAGCACTAAAGTGTTATCTAATATATTAACATTAAAGTCTCCACAAACTATTATTGACTTTTTAGAGCAACGGCATTTAAAAAGGGCTTCTTCCATCGTTTCTTAAAATCTTGCATAAGGCGCGTCCGGGGGACTGTACACGCTTAATACAATGAAGTGCTCAAACTCAATACCAGCTATCTCAATAACTCGCTCAATAGAGAGGCTTACTAGGTCTTTACGCTCTTTAAATTTAATGTTCATATTAATAATAAATAAGGTGCCTCCACGTTTGCAATTTTTTCTACTGAACGAGCTAGCCACCTGGTGATTTTTGAAGTTAAAGATGACCTGATGGTCTGTCAACCAATGTTCAGTTACAAAAAAAATATCCATATCATTCAAGGTCATGTGCAACTCCAATTCCAATTCTTTACCATTTGTCAGACCTTCGACATTTTGGTGCACCAAGTTAAATACTTTATTTTTACAATTTGAATTAGATTTGGACATTAACGGACGGCTTTTTTTTATCAATATTACTAAAAGACGGCTCAATAGCCTCAAAAGCCTCGTGTCCATATCCATTAATTTCAGATATACAGTAAAAAATATCGCTAGATTTTTTATCTGTTGTCAAGTAATTTAGTTTTTTTTTGGATACCGCTATCCATTATGTCAGAATTTATAACAATATTTATTTGCTTATTAGCCAAAAATTTAGCTTCGCATAATAAAAAGTTAGCTAAACACTTAGCTATCTGTCATCGTAAAAAATTTGATAGTAAATAACTATCCAATGTCAAGATATAGTTTTGTAATACAATATTACAGTCAAATAATTGTATATTCCTACAATATTCAATAAATGCAATTTTCTATTCAAATTATATCTAATTTCATTCTCCTTATGTGTGAAAGCTTTACTGTAAGGGAATGCACATAGTATTACTTGCTTTACTTGCAAGTTTGATAGTTGTTCATGAAACTTTATGACAGATTGAATATTTGCATTTTCTGTTCTACCTATAAGTATCACTAAAGGAGGAGTTGCAATCGCGCCTTAAGGAAGCCTCCAACGAGGAGGCTCCGGTTGTCCGCAATCTTCTGCGCCGCTGCGACAGGGCAGTTGACGACTGCCATGCCGTGACCGGTGGAGTTGAAGCGGATTTCTCCAGCTCTCACCTGATCCCGGGGGCAGCCACCCGCCTCCACTACGGCAGAGATGACTTCCTCCGTCGTAGCCGCATCATCCAGACACGAAATGCGCAAACCTGCGCATTTGTTGGGTCTGGTGACGCGGACGGCTTCCGTATCCAGCGACTCCCTCAGATTGGCCGCTAAGGCGTCGGCTTTGGGGCAGCTGGTGGCGCCGGAGATCTCGAGGAGGCGAGCTGGGCGAGGGGGGTCTCCGGTGCAAAACAACTCGCACCTGCCTCAGGACCTGGGCGTACCCCACGCCCTTCTCCACACCTTCCGTCATCACCGTCAGGACGATGGCAGTGGAGCGTGGGGCGCGGATGCACGGGTGTAGCGAGAGCCACGGTTGTAGCGGGGACGGGGGTGCCACGCTTTTTACCATTCCCATTACCCTTGGTAGGCGTTGGGTTCGCCGTGATGGCGGTCCCTGTCCGGGGACCGTGATTTCCGCTGGCAGCACCCGCATAATTCATGGGCCGCGCCAGCGGAGGACGGTATTCCCGGTCCTCCAGGGCGCCGAGGCACCTCTCAATTGCCGCTAGTAATTGCGTCTTGCTTGGCGCAGACTCAGGTGCCACCCTGGGTGCCGGAGTTGGCGCCGGCATGGGCGCTGTTCCAGGCGCCGACTTTGGCGCTGGTTTTGACGCCTTTGGCGCTGCCCTAGGCAGCCCTAGGCTGCCCTGGCACCAGGGGCCAACCGGGCCGGCCGTGCCTCCTGGGGACTTGACGCAGTTCAGGCCACCGCTGACCCCTTTACTAAGTGGGTCAGCTTCTCCACCTCTTCGCGGAGGACCCGTTGCTGCTCCAAGGAGTTGGTGAGCTCAGTTTCCAGGCTTGTGACCCGGGCCCTGAGCTTCACCTCCTCCTCGGACACGCTTCTGAAGAGGAGCTCCTCCAGCACTGTCCCGGCGACAGCGACGTTTTCCGTCACCGTCTTCTGCTTCACGGCCACGTTCTTGGCACCTTTGATGGTGTCCGTGATCCGTCAGGCCAGGTTTTACCCGCAACCGGCGCACATGTATAAAAACAATTATGAAAGTAAAAGAAGCGAAAGGCGTATACCAGGATCGTAGCAAATGGAAAAACGTTGTCTCTGACTACCTCAAAGGGAAGAAGCGTGACTTTATGTATGTTTGTATGTGTATGAAATAAGTAGCCCATAGGCCCTGGTGTGTCTACGTCACTCTTACGAAACGGTCTGGCCACATATTTTGACTAAGCATTTGTAGAGAACTTAAGACTGGGATTCACCCAGAATACTATATTGAATACGCTATGATGAGATTTAGAGTGTTAGATTAGGACGTGTAGAGTTAAAACCTTCTTATAACTTTTTTACAGCGCAAGCAATATGAACTCGTCTTAGCGTTATTTAACATGAAAATGCGTTTGGTGGGATTGACGATTTTATAAAACCATGCATAGTATACTTATTGTCAATTATAATATTTACACGCGCAGTTTAGTTAGTTTATCAAAAAAGCTTGGATATATGACAACTACTTAACATCACGTCTGACGTGGCCTTTTCTGGTGTATGAATTTGGTAAAACCTTACTGGCGAAAATAGATGCAACTGTCATCATCGCTACTCGCATCATCGCTAAAATCGTGGCTTGGACTAGCGCACTCTGCTGATTCCTCTGCTCTATTTAGGGATCAAAATAATTAAAACTTAAGAAACCATCGGAGCTCTATAAACACCTTAGAGTTACCAAAGCCCACACCTTAGGTAAATCCCAAGATGTCACAGTCAGGGCACTCCCGAAAGATAATAACGCGTCCGAGCTTGAATCTAGACTCCTATTCCATAAACGATTTATGATACGAACAGTCGAACACAGTGGGGTTGGGAGTACGAGAGCCAGAAAGGGACCAGGATATACTTAAGTCCTTTCTAAAACAAGACGAAAATGATAAATATCGAGTGCACGCGATGAATTTGGAAATCCAAAATGAATGGTTGACAATGGGAGAGTTCTGCATACCGATGGCCTTAAAGTGGCGCACCTTGATCTATGACTGGTCGCTGGCCCTGTTAAAATTCTATCTTAACGCCTTTCAGATGACCCTCCCAGACCAGAGTAATCTGGTGAGGTGGGGGAAGGCCACAGAAAAACAATGTTATACTTGTGGTGAGGCAATAGGGACGGCTAGACACATATTAGTAGGATGTAGGGTGCTTCTCGATACAGGCCAATACTCACGCCGCCACGATAAGGTGCTTATCATCATACATGAAGCAATGAGTCTGGCAGTAGCTAGAGCCCAAAAAGGATTGACTACTAACAGACGTCATATCAACTTTGTGTCTGAAGGTTCATCCATAACATCCAGGAATAGACCTTATTCAATCTTAGATACTGCCCCAGATTGGACTCTCCTAATCGACACGTATGAAAAGCACTATAAAATTCCGGAGGATGTTGGGGTTTCGTCATCGAGACCTGTTTTATTCTAAGAGGTTAAAATATGTGGTTCTTGTGGAACTTACTGTACCGTGGGAAACAAATATACCGAAGGACCACACAATAAAGAAAAATAAATACTATGATCTCACAAACGAATTAATCAAAAACGGTTACGTGGTTAATTTGTATGCAGTGGAAGTGGGAGCGAGAGGTCCATACTTAAAGATCTAGGCCTATCAAGAGCTACAATAAGCTCATTACAAGGACGAATGTCTAAAGCGGTACTAGTAGGTTCGTATCAAATTTGGTTAGGCAGGGAGAGGAACTTGGGTAGTGAAGGTGAGTGTCGATGTACATCAACAAAAGGGGCCCCTTCTAAACCTACACTTGGGTCGCAAGTCCCAGGCACTGTCCCGAGTTCCCAACTCAGCAACGCGATGGACCCGGCACCCGCATGGAGAATCCATGGATTGCTAAGAATATCGGTCTAAAGTAAGAGGGTCACCGCCGAGTCGATTCTGCTGCGCATTTATCTAAAACTAAACTATCTCTAAAATGTTTTTATTTGAATTTGGAACCTTGATTTTTTTTAAAATTCAAACTTCTATAAAAGAAAACACACTTATTCAGGATCACACTAGAGTTTTATTCAATTATTTCAATATGCTAGCATAACAGGAATTCAAGACTAATATAATAGGTAGGTACTCACTCTAAACACAAATTGACAGCACGACGGTCGGTACACGACTGACTCCCGGTACGACACGATAAGCGCTTTTATACCAAAGTCTTGGTAAACAACAAGATGGCGGCGATGTCGTACCGGTAGCCGTTCAGTGACTTACAAAATTAGACAAATGACTTTAAAACAATAAAATAAATTATTTTAAAATAGATTCAGATAAAACAGCTATAATTAATATTTTAAACTGGTAAATTATCATTTCAAAAATAAAAACACTTACGTTTACTATCTCTTAAAACATTTCAAAAGTGTCTTTCAGACTTTGATAAATGGTAATATTTTTAATAAATATCTAAAATCAAATTATTAATTAAGGCGACATTTTAAAAACATAAAATAATATTTTACAAAAATTTCAACGGAACCTTACACTCGGCCATTCTGATAACGTGCATGACCTCATGCATGCTTCTGTTGAAAACCTAACAATCAGTCAGACCTTACACTCGGCAAACCGAAAAGGGAAAATACCTACTATACAAATATTCAGTATTCCAAAAATCACACATTATAATTTGAAAGTGATACATTTGAAAAGTATTAAGTTAAAGGTCAATATCCTTATTCCATGATAAGAGGCTAGTTCATGAGTCGAATAAATTCTCATGTCTGTCCCTTAAAACATCACTTTTGATTCTATCGATGCCAAATCAATCAACCGAACCAATCAATTCTCGGTCTTGGCATTCGTTCTACTAGATTAGGTGTTACTCGGACTCGTCCCCGCTTTCGATGCCAGACAAAACCAAGACAATCAACCGAACCAATCAATTCTCGGTCTTGGAATTTGTCTGTAGCATCTCGGCGAGCCAGTCCGTAGTCACCAATCTATAACTAAGATAAGTCTCTAAAGTATAACTATATCATTTCATCTACATCATCATCATCATCAACGTTGTTATCTATGTTTTTAGGTTCATCGTCGTCACCTAATTCCAAGGATGTTATATGAATCCAAGGCTTCATTCGATCAGAGGCAACGGTCGTTTTGAGTCTGTTCTTCATGCCTTCGAAGCCTGGAATTGGAGCTATTTTATATCTGTCTTTATCAAGTACTTTGATGACTTTATATGGTCCTTCGTATGATAGTAAAAGTTTAGTGCTTTTGCCATTGTTTTGAAATGCTGTCTTAACTATTTTTACAAGGACCTTTTTGTAAATATGTGCCGGTTTACGCCCTTTGTCATAATACTCTTTTTGTTTGAGTTGTTCCCTATCGATCCGATTTTTAACTTCTTCACGCATTATTGATAACTCACACTGCGTTTCGCGAGTGGCGTTAGTGAGTTCATTCAATACGGGATTTCTTTCGCTGTTCATTATTGTGCCAAACATAACTTCAGCTGGGGTTCTACCAATAGTCTTTTGAAGAGTATTATTGAGTCCCCATTGTATTTTCCCTAACTTATTGTCCCATTCCTTCTCATCATCTCGAAGGTTCTGAGCAGTTAATGAGTCCAAAATGGTCCTATTATATCGCTCTACCTGTCCATTTGATCTCGGGTTGGCTACACTATTGAGCACATGCTTAGTACCCCTATCTAGACAAAATCTCTTAAAAGCGTGAGAAGTAAAGCAACTTCCGCGGTCGCTGATGATTCTGTCCGGTGTCCTAAATGTATCGAATATGTCCTCTAGAATTTTGATGACGCTTACGGTTTTTGTGTTCTTTACTGGTTTTATAAACACGAATTTGGTGAAAGAATCCACTATTACCAATATGTGGGTATGACCCCGTTTTGACCTAACAAAAGGCCCAAGGTGATCAATGTGCAAGGTATGCAACGGTGTTTCTATCTTAGGGATAGGATGTAAGAGTCCTTCCCCTGCAGTCGAACTTTTTTTAGCATATGAGCAGTCAATACAAGATCTAACGTATTTTTTAACAAAACGCGTCATTGTTGAAAACCAATAAGTTTTCCTAATGCGATCAAGCGTTTTCTCATATCCTACATGCCCAATATCATCATGATTATGCTTGCACACTTGCCACCTTGCGCCTTTGGGCCACCCATCTAATATTAGACTTGTCGCCATCTAGATATTTGAATAACTTATTGTCCTGAATGACAAAGTTTTCCCTAATATATTCGAGGCTTTTCGAGTCCAGATCACTGCTAAGGATGTCGCGAATTCTCTCTAGTTCTGTATCTCCTAATTGCAGCGTGAGAAGCCAGTCCTCGTCGCTTATAGGCATGACAGCTGGATACTCTATTGTATCTTCAGTGTCCCTGATTGGATTTCTGGACAGTGCATCCGCATGAGCCATCTTAGGTCCAGCTCTGTATTCTACTGAGCAGTCAAATTCTTGAAGTGTTAACCACCATCGTGCAATTCGGGGAATGAGTTCACGCTTCAGAAATGTTGACCGAAGGGCGCTACAGTCAGTGATGATTCTGAACTCCTTTCCAAGAAGATAAACTCTAAACTTTCTTAACGAACACACCACAGCCAGGGTCTCAAGTTCGTATGAGTGGAAGTTCTTTTCTTCTGGAGTCGTCTGCCGGCTGTAGTATGCCACAGGTTTGAATGGTTCAGTACTGCTTTGTGGACGCTGTAACAGTATCCCTCCGATCCCTACTCTACTTGTGTCTGTATGGAGCTCGGTTTCTGCCTTGTAATCATAAATGGCGAGAACTGGTCTGCTTACTAGTCTGTCTTTCAGTGATTGGTAGGATTGTTCTTGTGCATCGGTTCATTCCCACAAAACATCCTTTTTCAGCAGCTTTGTGAGAGGAGCAGCAATTTCGGCAAAACCTTGGATAAATTTTCGAAAATAGCTTACTAGTCCAAGAAATTGCCGAACTGCATGCACGTTTTCTGGGCGGGGAAATTCGGATACGCTACGAATTTTGTTTGTACCTGGTCTCATACCCAACTCGCTGATCTCATACCCCAAATAGTTTATTTCATTTTGCAGAAAACTACATTTAGACAAATTTAATTTCGGGTTTGCTTTGTCAAGTAGTTAAGACTTCTTCTAGTCTACTTAGTGCCTCGTCTACGTCCTTGCCATAAATTAGCACGTCGTCAATATAAACGGTGGGTTTGTTAAATCGTGCTGATCCTAACACGTGATTCATCATGCGCTGGAAGACAGCGGGAGCATTTGCCAGACCAAACGGCATACGATTAAACTCGTATTGGCCGTCCGGTGTGACAAATGCTGTCAAATGTTTGTATTCCTCGCCAATTGGTACCTGGTAGTACCCTGACATTAAGTCCAAGGTGATGTACCATGCCTGACCAGATAGTCGTGACACTTCATCATCAATTATAGGCATGGGATACCGTTCCTTCACTGTTATGGAATTGAGCATTCGGTAATCGATACAAAGCCTTGTCTTCCCATCCTTCTTGCGTACTAAGATAATGGGACTTGCGTAATTAGATGTGGATTCTCTAATGACTCCCGCTTGAATCATTTCATCAATCATAGAGCGTACTGTTTCCCGTTCATTATGTGAAAGTCGGTATGGACGGTATATCACGGGACGAGAATTGTTAAGCTCTATTTTCATTTCCGTGACATTAGTGCAGCCAACATCACACAATTCAAAGGCGAAACAGTGTTCAAAACGTTGCAGTAAATCAAATAGCTTAGTTTTTTGGCTTTCGGTTACAGAACTACCTATCCGTAAATGTTGTTCATCCAGTTCATCAAACCGAGGTCTTTCTTTCGCTAGGTCAGATTCTAGGGAAGTTGTGACGACCCTGTTGACGAGTTCAATCCTTTCTACACGAGCAAAGACAAAATTTTCCTGAATCTGGCATGGCATGGAACATGGTGACACCGTAACGTACAAGAAGCCGTTAACAACTTGATGTATACCACCTATGACAACATACTGCTCATTAGGCTTGCCTACGATATTGGTACTAATCAAGATGCTACCGCTAAACGTACATTCGGTTGCTGCCCTTACACTGGCGATTCCGTAAAGGATACTGTGTTTCAATATTTTTACTCGAATCGGTGGGTTTTCCGGGTCATTTAGAGTGGGTAACTCTGCACCAATATCAAGAAATTGCAACTTAGTTGCATCTTTCACAATAACTATATGGGGCTGTTCTGAATAAGATTGACCAATAAGCATTGGTTTGTGAAGCAGGTGATCTTCTACAATCTTGCAAATGACTGTAGCCGTTACCCCGTCTATCGTAATGCTGATGGACACCGAACCTTTGGACTGAACCAACCCATTACCGAAGCCTTTCATAACCGACGGAACGTTATCATGAAGTATACCTAGGCTCAGACCATTAGATTCCCTAATAAGGGTTACTTCACTGCCCAAATCCACGAATGCTTCTAAACACAAATGCCGTTAACTGTGATGTTTTTGTTAAATTTATCATTGAGGTTTGAATTTGTTATGCACATTGTTTTCTGTACTGTAGGAGCCTTCGTGGATTATGCACTTGATCTTTTTCGACAGTCTTCTGACTTGTGTCCAATCATGAGACAACTATTACATCTGATTAGAGTTTTAGGACATTTCAAGAACCCATGCCCTTTCTCTTTGCAATTGAAGCAAAATAAGCCTGATTGCCTAGGGTTTGACCTATTAACTTGGTTGTTGCTTGTAGTGGAAGTGTCGGTTGTGCTCTTGGGCGGAGGTTGAGAAGAGGACTCTGAATTGCTTAGCAGAAACTGTAGCAGTTGGTCGGGTTCTGAACACCGCATAGCTAGCGCACTAGATTTAATCGTTTTATCACTTAGGCCATGAATCAAACAATCTACGGCACGTTTCCCCGATATCTCACATTGATTGATCAATGCGAGCTTTTCGTAAAAGTAATTTTCGATTGGTTCATTACTTTTGCTCTTCCGTCTTAACATGTCTTCTAAGGACTGGCCATAGTTTTGCTCACAAGGGAATGCTCGTAGAAGTTTGTCTTGCCACTCAGACCACGAAAATAATATAGTGGTCTGGCTTTGATACCATGTCACTGCTAGTCCTTGTAGTTTCTGCATGGCGAAGTGAACAGTAGTCCTATCATCCCAGCCATACACCGATGCGCACTCATTTACTTTGTTAAGCCAAATATCCATACGTTGGTTCTTAGTACTTGGGTTAAACTCAGGTAATATGTTTTTATAATCTAATTTATTACTCGAGCAACCATTTAATTCGGGTGGCTGAGATGACGGATTACTTTTAAGCGATTGTATCAACTTAGCTACCTCTTTAGACGAAAATAGAGGGCTACGTGACCTTGTTCGATGCGATTGTTGCTCGTCGATGCTCCCTCGTGGCTTGTCGTCTCGGCGGCGCTTATGCTGCTCGTCTCGCCGACGCTCTTGTAGCTCGTCGTCTCGGCGACACTCATGCTGCTCGTCGCCTCGGGGCTGAGACCGGGGCTGCTCGTGGCTGGGTTGTTGTGGCCTCCTGGGGGGCAGCCCAGAAGACTCTTGTCTGCGCTCACGTTGGCGCGAGCTGCGGTTCGTCTCCCGGACCTCCCTCGATAGGCTCTGCTTGCCGCATGGCAGAATGTGGCTGGTTGCACGCTCGCAGCTTCGTACAGGCACCGGGCTGCAGCTAAGCTCTCGCACACTGCGACGGCTTAGCTCGCGGTGGCGGGCGTGACGACTCCGACTCCGGCTCCGATCATCCGGCGTCCTCAATCGATGTGAACGTGATCGTTCACGACTACGTGGCATCTTGAAAACAGATAAAAGAAAGGCATTATATCGGTTCAAACGGGTAGTTATCTCGAAAACGGTGCGTCGTAGCTCAAAAATAACAAAAATTCAGTCTCCCTTGAACACCCAGTCAGTATGAGATACATTTACAGATAGTACATAATGAACAATGTACAAATATGTATATAATGACACTAAGCCAGCACGCGGTAATCCCACTTCTGATTTATAACAGAAAACACGCTAATTCAGGATCACACTAGAGTTTTATTCAATTATTTCAATATGCTAGCATAACAGGAATTCAAGACTAATATAATAGGTAGGTACTCACTCTAAACACAAATTGACAGCACGACGGTCGGTACACGACTGACTCCCGGTACGACACGACAAGCGCTTTTACACCAAAGTCTTGGTAAACAACAAGATGGCGGCGATGTCGTACCGGTAGCCGTTCAGTGACTTCCAAATTAGACAAATGACTTTAAAATCCTAAATTAAATTATTTTAAAATAGATTCAGATAAAACAGCTATAATTAATATTTTAAACTGGTAAATTATTATTTCAAAAATAAAAACACTTACGTTTACTATCTCTTAAAACATTTCAAAAGTGTCTTTCAGACTTTGATAATTTGTAATATTTTTAATAAATATCTAAAATCAAATTATTAATTAAGGCGACATTTTAACAACATAAAATAATATTTTACAAAAGTTTCAACGGAACCTTACACTTCCATTATTTAAATTAAATCAAAAATTAAGTACTAAACTTGAGGGGAGTATTTATGAACTTAAATTACCGGTGCGTTCATAAAAATCTCCACTCAAGTTTAGTTCTAGAATATAATCTGTACTTAAAACTAGTTTCAAATCGAGATTCATGACTGAGTATCATTATAAAATACGCACCTAAGTGTAAAATGTAGTAATGTTATTTCAGGAATCAATCCTGAGGAACTGTCAGGCAAAAAAGTTGGTGTTTATATAGGGTCATGTTTCTCTGAAGCGGAAAAGGCTTGTTATTATGAAGCTGCTTCAAGATTTGGTTTTGGTATAGCTGGGTAAGTAATAAATATATTCTAAATTATCGAATTCCATTTCATTTATTTGCGGAACTTCTTTGAACATTAATTTGTTTTTTTATCTTTTTATAAAACGCTCTCCCGCCTAATGTGGTTTATCAATTATCATCTCAGTCTACTCCTGCGTCCTAAACCCCCTATCTTTCCTTCAACAATTATCTTCATCGTATCGAGTAAGACCTAGTTAATATTTATTCAACTCACCTATTTTCCATATCAGTGTTATTTTTTCCATCTACATCAACAAATGCAGTAAAATTTTCCATTACTTTCCCAGAATTTAATAAACAAAATTAAACTGGGCAATGATTTGATTTAAATTCTTGTATTGCTCTCTCTCTAGCTACTTGAAAAAAAAACAACAAAAAAAAACAACAATAAAAATAATTTAGGTAAGAAAAAATTTAGACACTCGGACTGTCCAACATAGATTTCATATTTGTCAATGTAGTTAATATTTCATCTATAAACATTTACATTCACAGTTGAACAGATTTGGATAAAGCATAGTATGTGTAAGCAAGCATAGGATGTGAACATTGTCACAAGCCGTCGGACTGCAATTTTGTTAAGCCGAAATGTTTTTATAAATTGGCTGTCATATCACGGAAGTGAGCATCCCTTGCCTGAAGTCGGGCTCGCCTTGCCTTAATACGATGGCGACGCCGGCGATCTTCCTGATCCGCCAAATCTAAAAATTGCCAACGCAAATCGTTCATGTTCAAATTTTATGCCCTAAAAGTAGAAAGGTATGGTATTATAATGCTCGCGAAGGAGATGGCGGAGCGCGCCCGGGAGAGATTTAGAACTCTCCCGGCCCGCCGAGCCCGCAACTTGCTCGCCGCGCGTCGCAGGCGACTCAGGCGCCGGAGGTCACTTAACGACCTCCGTCCTCCATGAGCGCAGGCCTGGGGGTGGCGGGTGAGGCCGCCTGTCACCCCAGCAGAAGCAGGCCGGGACGGTGGGGCGACTAGCACCCGTCCCCCAAACCGTGGTTCCCAAACCCGAGGGGGTCATCTCGAAACCGGAGATGGCCCAGGGTCAGTCGGGGTGCGAGGGATATGCTCTATGGGCAACTTTACACCCCGGCGTCTGAAGACCCGAGACGGCGTGCGGTTTTAGTCGGTTCAAGCCAACTTTACACCCCCTCTGGCCAGCGGGGGGTATCCGAAGGGATTTCCGCACGAAAAAAAAAATAAGGTATGTTATTATAAGATAGGTAAGTACATTACTCGGTAATTGTGTATGATTTTACTAGATATCTGTAGGAAAACTAGGAAATGACATAAAAGTTACTTACAAGCTTTGCAAAGTTAACAATCCGTACACTTCTGCAATGCGTGACCAACACTTGATCAAGAAGTAATAAACACTGCAAAGTGACATTTCGTTTGACATTTATGAAATGTCAAAATTTAGCGCGATACCGTTTTTGTTCGATACAAAATACGCGCAAGTCACGTTCTATTATGACAATACGGCGGTGCACTGCGTTTAGGTGAGCGTGACGTGTGCGTGACGTTTGCGCCATTACTTAATTATGGCAATACGAAATCAAGCGTTAAGACGCAAACGCAGTCAACACGCGCTGCATAAAATTACGGCGATCGGCCCGCTGGTTTTGGTATATCTGGGTAAGCAATAAATATATTTAAACTAGCTAATGCCCGTGGATCCACCCGCGCGTTTCTAATTGACAAATTGCAATCAAACGTACCTACGGCAAATTTTAAGTCTGAACAAGACCTTTCTAATAAAAAAAAACCACATCGAAATCCGTTCAGCAGTTTTTGCGTCCATCGCGAACAAACAGACAAGATTAAAAAAAAATGTGTTCATAATCTTTCATTTAGCATATCAGAGTTTTGTTTAATATATTCAATGTACTTCCACAATTTTATCTTATACCTACTAGCTGATGCCTGCGGCTCCACCCACCTGGATGTCGGTTATCGTTTCTTGGTCATATTTTGGGTTCTACTTAACCAATTAGATAAAACCGCATCTAAATCCTTTTAGTAGTTTTTGCATGCATCGCGAACATACAGACAAATAACTTGGCCGCTTTTTATTTTATATTTGTTTCAGATAAAATTCAGAAAATTAATATTTTTATAGTAGGTAAGGGGAGGGACAACGAAATCGTACCGTCACGTCGTTTTATATAAAAATATAGAAAATATCGTGTGTCCATACAATACGGAACGATAATTGAATTTTAAATATAACGTGTTTATATAGATTTAGATCGGAAAAAGAGAATATCTAGAACGTATTCGATTCGAAATGATATCGTGTGATACCACAGATCACAAGACAGAACACCATTAGAGTTGATAACATAATCCAAGTGTATTTTTCTTGAATATCTCCAATCTACAGACACGACTACTTTATAATTTTATAATAGTAAAGACAATAAAACTCTTTGTCTGACCACAGGATAAAATTAGTATCTAATGTTTGTGGTCCTGACTGACTGACATAGACAACGCATAACCTAAACCGCTGGTACTAGAGACTTGAAATTTGGAGGGTGTGTTTGTTTTGATGCGGATGTTGGAGGTGAGCTAAGAAACGATTTTTAAAATTAAACTGCGAGTTGGTAAAAAGAGGTAAAAACGGACTTTCTTGTAACTCAACAACGGGTGAACAGATTATCATGAACTTTAATTTTTTGGATTTGTCTCCACCTTAAATAAATAAATATTCTACGAAATTCTGCACAGCGCTTTCTAGACCCAAAGTAAGCATTGTTCAACTAGCTTGTGTTATGGGTTCCAGAATGCGGATATACATACTTATATACTTTTTTTTTGTAAATATATACATATTATACATAGAAACATCCAGACCAATGCAAATAGACATATTCATGCATACAAATATTTGCACTGGGCGGGAATCGAACCCGCGCCCCCTGTCGTAGCAGTCGAATGCACTACCGTTACGCCACAGAGGCCGTAATAGTATATAGCATAATTAAAAATATGATAAATGCTAGACATAAGAATATTAAGAAGTAGAATATTAAGAAAATTCGGTCGCAATCTATATTGTTGTCATGACAACAGGAACTAAAAGTGACTTAAGCTAAATTTTGTGTCATAAACTTGATGAATTACCTAGCAACCGTTGTTTATGCTCGGCGTCTGTCACGTAAACGGAAGACGAAATTATTGAAATTGAATACAGGTATGTAGTATATGATGCAACGAGAAGTTCGAGATTCTGTATACGTTGATCACCGCAATCATTTTCATATTGGCTTTCGCTATTCGATACAGTCTATAATTTTTAATAAAAAAATAGAACTGAATTCAAAAACCAAGAAGGGACTAAAAAGTAAAAAATAGCTGAATAGGTTTATTGACAATTTTTTTAAATTACATAATGCATTTACGACTCTATTTATGTGAAAAAAGATTAATTGTGTTTTAAAAGTAACATGCAATACTAAAATTTCGAGGTAAAAAAAAAATTGTTCCGAAACTCTCCAATTGCTATGGTGCCATTTTGATTCGTCACTTCTATGTAAACCGAACATGGTATATGGTGGCCGTCACCTACTAAACCAGTAGGGAATCAGTCCATTCTCATTCTAGCCAGATAGTATGTGTCACTTTTCGTACGGAGATAACGTAGACTGAGTATGTAAATAGACACGACACTAACATGACAATTATAATCAGAGAGGGACGCCTAATTAACATTGGTGGTAAGAGTAAGCATATCTTTTGTCCTTATCTCCGTACAAGTGTTGGGAACCAGTTGAACTGACTCCCAACAAAAACTGAGAGATCAGTGGCGTAACTATACCATCTGAGGCCCGTGGCAATTTTTTTGGATTGACCCACGTCCGGCGTCCCAGTAAAAACAGACCCGTTAGAATTTAATTTTAATAAACCACTGATGTAAGTAGTTACCCAAAACTATTAATAATATTATGTGCATTTTAGTTAAATATCTAATAAGTTTTATTTTCAACAACAATAAAATTATTTTCTCCGCTTCAGCTTTCTGTTCCGCAAAAGTATCTATAACATCATCAAAGTTTAAAGATCGGGCCATAGAATTTTCAATAGACAGAATAGCCAAGTTACGTCACCTGTCTTGTGCCATAGAGTTTCTTAAATAGGTTTTTATTAATTTTAGTTTCGAAAATGATCGTTCAGCACTAGCTGTAGTCACAGGAATTGTAAGAACAAATACTAATGCAGTACACATTTCAGGAAATGTGCAAGTTTTAATTTACCGCAGATTTTGATGAATTTTAGAAAATTAGATGCTTTTTTTTTTGAATTTTTTTTTTTTACCCCTTAGCACACCCTTCAAATGGGCACGTTATACCCTTCCGGCTAAATGAAGTTTGTCAGCAATATTTTCGGTTAAATCGCGAAATTTCCTATCAAATGATCTAAAATTCATCAAAATTTGCGATAACAATAAGATACATTTTATTTAACATATTTTCGGCTTAATAAGTCAACGCGTACCCAGTTGATTTTATTCGTATAGTTATTAATTATCGATTTAGGTACATATAAATTTTTCAAATTCGCGATGACAGGACTTTTAGTGTCACCGGCCTCTAGCCTATTTCGTTAACAACATGAGGGAATTCCCCGACCGGCACTAGCTCGCCCGCGTCACCAATGTACCTCGACAAAAAATGAAGCAACCAATGGATGCGTTCTGAAAATCGACATCTTTTTGTTTTGAATGTGTTAAAATTTTCATGATTAGTTTGAATTTGCAAATGGTCTTTAGTTGTGCCTCACTTTTATTGATTTTAAGTACTTAATTTATAAGTACTTATGTACAAAATTTTGTTAAAAATGTTAGGTTATTTCTGAGCTCGTTTTTTGCCAGCCCTGCCACCCTATAGTTACGCCACTGTGAGAGATACTATCCGACTAGAATAAGAATGCACTGGTTCAGTAGGTGACGACCGTTTTTGATGGGTCGTTTTAAATTAGCACCTCTGCCTTCGGGGATATAGGCGTGAGTTTATGTTATGTTATGTTATGTTTGTTTAAATTATCTCATAACCCACTGGATTCGGCAAGTAAAAACCAAATTTCTCACATATCCTTTTAAAAATATACAGCTGTGAAATTATAAATTCTGAATGCAGTGCGTTTGTATGTATGAATCTATATTGTATGATATACCAGTGTTTGGTATATAAAAACCATAGTACCGACATATACTTTTATAAAGCTATTTATTATTCAGCAATTATTGTTCCGATAGTCGTATCGGTTCACGGACTGATTGCCAAGAGCCTCGATAAAGATCTCCAGAGGCTCGCGTTAGGCAGTTGGGTCAAGGGCTTGATGCAGAAGGCAGTGCTCCTCGATACGGCACGTATTGTGAGGAGGTTCCTCTCCCTGGAGCCCTAACCACCGGTAGCTTGGTCCCTGTACCCGATGCCGGTGGGCCACTATTTTTTATATTTTTAAATATATTTGTTTTTTATTTATATAGAATGTATTTAAAAATATAATTTATATGTATTTTAATTGTAATAAAGAGGATAATAATAATATCTCTTTATTGTACACCAAAGACATTAAAAACAGGAACGAATATACATTATGTGGTATTAGTACAATTGGCGGCCTTATCGCTCTGAGGCAATCTCTTACAGGCAACCATAGGATGGAGAGTAAAAAGAGGAGAAAGAAAAGTTTTGGGGTAGTTGGGTGTACTTTGGAATAGTAAATAAATGCACATATAAACATTATAAATACCTAGATATAGGTAATATATAGTAATACTTACTTAAATCATACATACACTACATACCAATCAATACACATATAGATAGGTACCCAGTTATTAATTATATATTAGTGATAATACTTAAAATGGAAAAGCATCTAAAAGTGACGTCTATGCTTCGCCTATGCCAAAAACGTAGTGCTCATTGACTAGCCTTTTAAATGCAGGCAAAGACTGTGCACGTCTTATGGTCACTGGAAGAGCATTCCATAACCGAGCCGCTTGAACTGAAAAAGAATTGTCAGTAAAGTTGGTAGAGTGACTCGGCATTTTTAATCTCAAATTCTCTGATGATCTCAAGGTTCTTGAGTGCGTATTATGCAAGAACTCAAACCGCTGTTTGAGGTAAGGAGGTGTAAGCGGATTGAATAATATGTTATACAATAAGGAGAGAATATGAGCATTCCGGCGAAGGCGTATGGGTAACCACTTGAGCTTTCTTCGAAATTCAGAAACGTGATCATATTTGGGAAGACCAAATATGAATCTTATGCAAAGATTTTGGAGTCTCTCAAGCTTGTTAAGTTGGTCTTCAGTGAGATCTAGATAGCTGGCATCAGCATAGTCGAGGATAGGGAGATGAAGAGATTGTGCAAGCGCAATCTTAGTGGCAGTTGGTAGGACATTTTGAAGCCTACGCAGGGACCCTGCAGCTGCAAACATTTTACGCCTCAGTTCTTGGATTTGTGGACCCCACGATAAACATCTATCTATGAATATCCCCAGGTTATTAACTGTACTACTGTAAGGGATATTTACTCCACTACAAGTCACTTGAGGAAGAAGGGACCAGTCCACCTTAGCTATCAACCTAGAGCTACCAACAACAATGACCTGAGTTTTGCAAGGATTTACCTCAAGACCGTACGAGGTGCTCCATTTGCATATGGATGTAAGGTCATTATTGACAGTGTTGACAGCTTCCGTCAGCTTGTTCAGTGGGGCCCGAGAATATATTTGGAGATCATCCGCGTAGAGGTGGTAGGAAGAAGATAGTTTGTTGGTAATTGAGTTTATAAAAACTGAAAAGAGTAGAGGAGATAAAACGCCGCCCTGTGGTACACCAGCAGTTGTTGTACACCAAGAGGAAATAGTATCTTTGATACAAATACGCTGCCGGCGACCAAACAGGTAACTACGAAACCAGTCAACCGCAGTTGGAGATATGTTAAGAGAGCACAATATGCTAAGTAAGACGTCGAAGTCTACGGTATTGAAAGCATTGCTGAAGTCCAACAGGGTTAGTACTGTCAGCTCTCCATGCTCCATACCCGATCTGATATCTTCCGTAATATGAACCAATGTAGTAGTGGTACTGTGACCAGGACGAAACCCAGACTGTACAGGATTCAATAGTGAATTTTTAGAGAGGAAATTAGAAAGTTGAGTCTGAATAAGTCGTTCAAGAACCTTAGAAAGGAAAGGGAGGATAGAAATAAGACGATAATCAGAGAAACAGGAAGGATTTTTCTTTTTGGGAATAGGGATTATTTGTGCCTCTTTCCAAGCCATAGGAAACACACTGCTAGTTATAGAGAAGTTAAAGATATGACAAATGACAGGCAGGATTTCGTCAATAATAGGGTGGATCATATTACGGCTGATACAGTCCGTTCCCATCGCGTTAGACGTGACTGACATTATGCTCTTCCTAACATCACAAGCCGAGAATTGACTAAAGAAAAAAGGAGAGCAGTTGGGAGCTGAGACAGATGAAAGATGCTGTAATGTAGTTTGTTTTGTCATTCTATCGAAATTTGACGAAGAGGAGAAATGTGTATTAAGGGAATCTAAATTTAAATTGTTAGGGATTGAGTCTTGTTGAGATTTGCCAACTCCCAATGTCTTCAGAAATTTCCAGACCTTTGCTGGATCTCCGTTTTCCACAGAGTTATGAATATATCGGCGTTGAGCATTCCTACACACCCGACTGCAGTGATTTCTAATCGCGATATATTTTTCCCGGTTCATAGCAGTAGGACGGCTTTTATATTTCGACTTAGCTGTTGCTTTTTTAGAAATGAGTGATTTAATTTCAGTAGTCAGCAGAGGTGATGGAAGATGCTTCACCCTTATCTTGCGAATTGGAGCATGAACATCATACAGCCTGATCAGGTTAGATGTAAATAATCTGACTTGCTCATCAATACATCCAGAATTGAAAAGCGGACCCCAGTCCAAGCTATTGGCATCCCTGCGCAAGATGTCGAGGTTTATACCACTAAAGTTGCGTTGCAGCAGAACTTTAGCTTTTAGTTTCGGAGGACGGAGTTGATAAGATAAGAATAGTAAGTCATGGTAGGAAAACTGATCAGCTTTATACTTACCATGCTTAGCTACACGATTGAGGGAGGAAACAATTATGAGATCGAGCAGAGAAGGAATACAGTTGGGAAAATGATGAGTTGCACCGGAAGAAAGAATAGATAGATTGCTAGAATTGACAAGAGATTGAAGAGTAGAAGATCTAGAGTCGTTTCTAAGGAGGCAGGTGTTGAAATCACCCATTATTATACTTTGACTGTACGTGAGGACAAAGTTATCTAAGAGGAGTTCAAATGAAATAAAGTAGTTTATATCAGAAGAAGGACAATAAAAAACACCAAGTAAAAGTTTAGAGCGGAGGAGTTCAACTTCCAGGAGAAGATGTTCTCCAGCTTGCGGTGGCTGTGGTGACACACTTAGAACCGTATACTATATTTGTGTGCGTAGATAGATTGCTACACCACCAGCTCGACGCTCCGTACGATCGTTTCTAATTAGGTTAAATCCTGGTAAAGTGTATGGTAAAGAGGGTAAACATGGCTTCAGCCATGATTCCGAAACAAGAATAGCATGTATATGCGCACAGTCAAAGCTTGCCAGCATATCTGGGAAATGAGCCGGAATACTTTGTGCATTGATATGAACAACATTGAAGTTATTGGGAACATCAGAGAATTGAGATAAGAGAAACTCAGCAAGTGAAGGTTTGCTCTGATCGCTAGCATTACTGCTAGCAGAGAAATATTCATCACTATCACTACTGTAGTCCGAAAATGGCATTCGCCGACCCTGTGAATACAACTTCTATACTAAAAGGTAAGTATGTTTAATATGAAGCAATATACTATTCTAAAATTAGAATAATTAATTATAATCTAAATATATTATGATTTTAGATTACTTTAAAATATAATAAGCAGTTTAAATAAATATAATAAGACAAAATATAGTCAAAATGAAAAATAGCCATAATTGTCTAGTGCAAAAACTAAACGATTTCACATCCATCTGCCGGTTTGATTACAAAGCGCATTTAAAAATTCAACATTGAATGATACACAACCAATACTATGATACACAAAAAGAAAATCTAAGGGTCCAGATATTCGAAACTATTTTAACCTACAATTTAATAGATATAATAAAAAATAAAAAGAATTTAATAAGATGATTAATTACGTACTGAGAAATCTTTATGGTTCTAACAAATGAAAAAATCATGCATATTATACGTGGAACGCAGGGTGCGTTCAACTTCAAGGTGACAGCTGTGTCAAATGTCAGTGTCAGATATACCAGTTTTCCAAAAAAAACAAGGTTACTTTGAACCCCATTGTTTTCACAAGACAAGGCATAATTGTACCTGTTTGAATCCAGATACAATACCAACACTTTTTTCCCCCCGTAAATAATGGAAATAAATATGTAGTCCACTATAATTATTGATGCATTTAATTTTTGTAACCTTCAGAGGGCAAATTTAACATATTTCAATTTTTGTTCATCTATCATATTATGCAGTGTTTGAGCTAGGGTGGTCAGAACTTGGAAAGTGTTAAGCTAATACTGATAGCGACTGTACATACCACGGAAATGCTGAGGACGTGGTCATTTAAATGCCAAACCATTCATAACCGTGAGGTGTGCAACCTCAGGGAATATTTCCTACACAATAGTACCGATATGCATCGTAATGTAGATATATTGAATAGTGGACCTACCCCAGTCGCTAGCTATAATTATATCTTTAGCCTTCGGAACAATCTATATCTGTTGAGCAACCCACTACTAGTAAAACGAGTAAAATTTTGTAATGTATTATAATTAAAAATAATTTTAATCTTAATTTAAACAAACAAATATAATAAGTTTTTAGATTTATAACATAGTATATTACTATGTAGCGTATCTACTCAACATATTTACACACACATACACATTCACGCACAACATCATTTCAGCACACATTTACTATACAATATAAGTATATATATCTGTCGACACACCAATACCAGTTACACTTAAATCCTTCTACTTACTTCGTATATAATTTATTTATCTATAATAATAATCTATCAACACACGGACAGACGGGGAACGCCGAGTTTATATTAGATAGACTCGCGGGCTCCGCTACCGTCCAAAGCGGTCGGCGCACCGCGCTGCGCGTGCGCCAGTCGTTAACTTAGCGAGCTCAGTGTGCCGCGACCTCTCACGCTCGATACCCGTGTCGCTTGCTAAACCTGTCGCTGCCGCTTTAGCCCTTGTCGTGTGCGTAGTTTGTGCTAAGTAATCTAATTTGTTTTCCTACTGACTGTCTTATCTTTTTACGACTTCTTCTTCCTACTTGTGAACTGTTTTATTCTACTGTGAACTATTGTAACTGACTTGCTTGTGTACTTGTGCTATTAAACCTTTTCTATCGCTACCTACACCTTCTGGTTATTATTTCTACAACCGGGCTAAACCCCTATAACTGGTGACCCCGAACTGAACATCACAATGAGTAATAGCAGCAGCAGTGGCTCTGTGAGAACCGCCGGTTCAGCAGGGCAGAACGTAACCACACGAGCACCGCGAAAAAAGCGCGTTTCAACAGTACCTCACGATACGTCACCCGACAACCGACGGAAAACAACAGTAAAAGTGGCTAAATTCTCAGCCGAGGACCCGGCGCTATGGTTCGCACTTTTGGAAAGCCAATTCGAGACACACGATATTACTGACGATGGCCTAAAGTATAGCACCGTCACTACCAACCTGGGTATACAGCACGCGAAGACAGTGAAGGACGTCATCTTGAATCCTCCGCTCAAATACCGATATGAGAAACTCAAGACCGAACTTCTTCGCCGCCTGTCAGCCTCACAGGAGATGAAGGTGAAGCAGTTGCTTACCCAAGAGACACTGGGGGACAGGAAACCGTCCCAGTTTCTACGGCACCTTCAGGATTTAGCCGGATCGTCGGCCGCCGAGAATATAGTCAGGCAGATTTGGAGCAACCAGCTGCCTATCGGCATCCAAACTGTGCTGGCGTCCCAGCCTACGCATTCCCTGGAACAGCTGGCAGACCTTGCGGACCGCATTCAGGAGTTAACAGCGCCACCTGTGGTGGCATCTACTTCTGCAGCGGGCAGCAGCACATCAAGCGAGATTGCTGAGCTGAGGATGATAGTGGAACGGCTCGCACTGAAGATCGACGAACAGTCGCGCGTCCAGAACCGGCCGCATGACCGGTCTAGGTCCCAACGACGACGGACGCCTTCACGAACCAGATCCAGGTCCAACTCGAGCTACCAAAAGCACCCGATTTGCATTTACCACTACAGGTTTGGATCTCGAGCTCATCAGTGTATCAAGCCTTGCGACTTCCACAAGGCGGGAAAAGCCACGGGCAATCACTAATGGCGGCGAAAGATTGCCCAGCTGCTACAGGTCGCCTTTTCGTCTCCGACCACAGCACACAGACGCAATTCCTGGTGGATACCGGGAGTGACCTGTGCGTTTTCCCACATGCTGCACTTCGTGAGCGACGTCCCAGGACCGACTTCCAATTGTGTGCAGCCAACGGTACCAATATAGACACTTACGGTTATATTGAACTGAATTTAAACTTAGGTCTAAGGCGTAACTTCCCTTGGCGTTTTACAGTAGCGAATCTAACGAAACCGATTATTGGCGTAGATTTTCTTTGTCATTATAATCTAATAGTTGACTGTCGCAATCAACGTTTGATTGACAACACTACGACATTATGTACTAGTGCTAGTATAGCCAAAACTAATATTTGTTCAGTGAAGGTTGTATCCGGCGACACAAAGTACCACGAGCTGCTCGGTAAGTTTCCTGAAATCACTCGCCCTTCTGGCACTCCTTGGTTTCCAAAACAAGACACCGTACACTACATTCGCACCATGCCCGGCCCTCCTATTTACTGTAAACCCCGCAGACTCGCCCCAGATAAATTAAAAATAGCCAGACAAGAGTTCGACCTCATGCTGGCTAACGGAACAGCTCGTCCTTCCGAGAGTTCCTGGGCTTCACCCCTGCACCTGGTGCCGAAACGGGACAACGGCTGGAGACCGTGTGGTGACTATAGGATGCTCAACGCGCGGACTATACCGGACTGCTACCCTATTAGGCACATTCAGGACTTTGCCCATAGCTGGCCCATGGCTGGTTGCAAAGTCTTTAGCACAATAGACCTGGTTAAGGCTTACAACCAGATCAAGGTCCACGAGCCTGACATCCAGAAGACTGCGATCACAACGCCCTTCGGGATGTATGAATTCGGCTTCATGAATTTTGGCCTCCGCAATGCAGGGCATACATTCCAGAGGTTCGTTGATGAGATGACGCTCGACTTGGGGTGTGTGTTGGGTAACCTCCTCGAGTGTCGCTCCGATTCCGATCCCGCTGCAGTCCGGGGGGAACGGAATCGGAGCGGCCGGTACACCCTGGGCGGCGGTCAATGGCTTCCCCTTCACCCCTTCATAGGGTTGGCATTGATCGTCGGCCAATACCCAACGTGGCGGGAACACATCGCTCTCCGTACTCCTCTGCTTTCAGAGGAGACAGGATGAGCGATGCTGTTAGTGGTGAGATGGCCCAGGGTCAGCCGGGGTGCGAGGGATATGCTCTATGGGTAACCTTACACCCCGGCGTCTGAAGACCCGAGACGGCGTGCGGTTTTAGTCGGTGCAAGCCCGACATAACCGCCCCCGCTGGCCGGCGGGGGGGTATACGAAGGGATTTCCGCACGATAAAAAAAAAAAAAAAAAGGGGGCTCGACTTCGTCTATTGTTACCTTGACGATTTCTGCGTATTCTCTGAATCGCCTTCTGCTCACGAGTGCCACCTCCAGCAGCTCTTCCAGCTCATGAAGGATTACGGTGTCCTCATCATCACCTCGAAGTGCGTCTTTGGAGCTTCTGAGGTAACCTTTTTAGGGTATCAGATCTCTGAAGCTGGAACAAAGCCTCTCATGTCCAGGTGTCAGGCCATAAGCGACTTCCCGGTCCCACAAACAGTCAAGCAATTGAGACGTTTTTTGGGTATGCTTAACTTTTACCATAGGTTTATACCGAACGCTGCGCAAGTTCAAGCCCCCTAAACGCCTTACTGGCCGGATCATTCAAGGCTTCACACCCCGTTGACATTTCAGGCAATACACTCGCCGCTTTTAACCAGTGCAAGACGAGTCTTGCGAACGCCGCACTGCTGGCACATCCAGACTGCCACGCAAAACTTGCACTGGTAACAGACGTGTCGGACTTGAGATGGCAACCACTCGCGTTTTTCTCGCGGAAATTAAGCCCTTCCCAGCAAAAATACTCGCCCTATGACCACGAACTCTTGGCCATGTACGAGAACATAAGGCACTTTCGGCATATGTTGGAGGCTAGACACTTCACTGTGTTTACCGATCTTGTGATCCTATCACTTTTGCCTTCCACGAACGCAAGGTCAACTGTTCGCCACGTCAGTTCCGACACTTGGACTACATATCGCAGTTCACCACTGATATCCGACATATTTCGGGGAAAGACAATGTCGTCGCCGATACATTGTCGCGGGTCAACGAACTGCACACACCAGTAGACCTAGACCAACTCGCAGCATCACAGGCTGCTGACGAGGAGTTACTTAAATTTGTAGATGGAGAATTTTCTCTCCGCCTACAAACGCTCAAGCTCCCCGGCAGTAAAGTGTCATTATACTGCGACACGAGCACACCTAAACCAAGACCTTTCGTCACCAAACCATTCAGGAAAAAGATCTTCGACAACCTCCATAGTCTGAGCCACCCAGGCGCTAAGGCCACCACCAAGTTGGTTGCCGAGCGATTTGTCTGGCCTAGCTTACGCAAGGATTGTCGGGAGTTTCTTCCATAGTATCTTACACAGCAAACTGCCTACGTGTAACCTACCACATGCATAGTAGCGTATGCACCAAAAGTATGTAAAACTAATAATTTATAAGCACTTCATTTTTTCGTTAAAAATTTAAAATGTTCTATTGTTATTTTGCATAGATAAATACGCAAATGGCTATTGATAAGTTATTTCTGTTGATTATTATTATGAGTATAACTGAAGAGCTTCTTAAACTACAGAAAGCTATGGAATATATAAAAATTAATTAGTAAAATTAGACCCCGAAAGACGGCAGAAAGATAGGTTCAAAAAAAATTAGAGGAAGCAATTAGGACCGCCATGAATGAACAGTCCCTTTCCAGTTATATCAACTTATATACATGCGAAAATGTCACGAATACTGAATATACTCAAACATTCAGAAACACTCCCGACCTGCCCCGTGAACCAAGCGAGCGTCCAATGCGAACCGCAGCTCAGACTCAACTTCCAGCCTTTTCAACAAAAAGAATCTTTAAAAAAAATATAAAAAGGCTTTCCGTTTATCTCATCCTCAACAATATAAATTTGCCCAAACCAAAAGTGTACTTATTTCTGTCCATACTACCCGAGATATTCATGAAAGATTCCACGATGTGTGCTCTCCAGACTAATGGAGTGACAAGACTTTTGAAGAACTGTCAGATATTTTAGATAATTTAGAATTAGAAACGAAGCATATGGGCATCGCAATATACCTTCGTATTACGCCTACAACATGCTGATGAAAATATTAAAATACTTACGTCAGAACTGAAGAGATTATCATTAAAGTGTGAATTTAAATGTCCCATTGGAACAAATCTACCCTGGACACATTTTTTACAATGCATAAGAGATTTAAAAATTTTACATGAAAAAGAAAAAAAGCTCTTCTCCATATTAGTAAAAATGGCTACATCAATGGAAATGGGAAAACATGAAATCTCAACCGTTTCTGAATCCTTTCATTAATCAAATGAATGCGGAACTATAAATAGTACATGCCATAAATGTAAAAAGGAAGGGCACCTAGCACCTTACGTGGACGCAGAGTCAGTACGAAACTACTGGAAAACTTCACCAGCAACGCGGAAATCAATCTCATAAGGAGTAAAATTTCAGACAAGTACGTATTAACAATCGAAATTGGGAGCAAAAAAGGTAATATGGAATTTGATACTATGAGTAGTACTACACTTTCGACAATTTCATGTCCTAAAGATTCCAAGAAACTTAACATAAATAAGAAAGTTTTTAGTTGCATTATCAAACTAAAGCTAGGTAGATGAAGTGATTGGGGTGTGTGTTGGGTAACCTCCTCGAGTGTCGCTCCGATTCCGATCCCGCTGCAGTCCGGGGGGAACGGAATCGGAGCGGCCGGTACACCCTGGGCGGCGGTCAATGGCTTCCCCTTCACCCCTTCATAGGGTTGGCATTGATCGTCGGCCAATACCCAACGTGGCGGGAACACATCGCTCTCCGTACTCCTCTGCTTTCAGAGGAGACAGGATGAGCGATGCTGTTAGTGGTGAGATGGCCCAGGGTCAGCCGGGGTGCGAGGGATATGCTCTATGGGTAACCTTACACCCCGGCGTCTGAAGACCCGAGACGGCGTGCGGTTTTAGTCGGTGCAAGCCCGACATAACCGCCCCCGCTGGCCGGCGGGGGGGTATCCGAAGGGATTTCCGCACGATAAAAAAAAAAAAAAAGGTAGATGAAGTGATTATGTTTTTCTTTTCTCATTCATGTTATACATAATACATATATTTAAATGTAAATTTATCCTGTAAACCTAGATTAGGTTTGTGTAGGATAAATAGTTCTCATTTTAAATATTGCAATATACTTACATACTACATAATCTACTATTTGTGAATATAAAAAGTTACAGAACAAAATAAGTATGTGGGTACTCACCAAAACAGGGCGTGCGTGGTGTTTAGGTGTGATACGGCGCACGGCCGCCACTGGTTTTAACAAACACATCCCTCGCTGTACATACATCCTCGCACCTCTCTGGTGGAAGCGCAGCCTAAAGCTGTCGTTAGTAATGAAGAGCCCATTGTCGGTTTGTTTTTTTATTCCCTATTTTGTAATGTTGCTGATTAGGGTAGGTGATAGGAAATTGCATTTTACATACTAACAATATTTTTATTTTGATAAAAATATAAATATGTTTTCAATCGAGAACCTACCCCTTTTTGGTCGGACAGGGCTGAAGTTACTTACAGCAACATTTGATGTTTTGAAAAACTCACCTCTACGAGGGTGAAATAGGCGTTGAAAGTTTATATGGGAAGTCTGTCAGTTTAATTTAAAGACTTGGTGGCGATAACTAACATGTGACAATGTCAGTGAGATCGTCTGTAAGATTGTGTAATCTCTTCCTACTATCCACCTTCTAACTTTCATTGTCGTAGTAAGTAACCTATTAGATTATTTCAAGGGAGCGACTGCCATTTGACCCCCTAACCCCGAGAAGAAGCCTGTGACTTGCCTGCGCCAGAGCCTCATCCTTTAAAAAGCACATGTACCGTCTTTTGAGTTTTGACTCTCTTTTGTATTTCTATGATTTGCAAAATCAGGTGCAGTAAAACGATGTTTGCCAACCGTATCTCGTACTGGTTAAACGCTAAGGGTCCATCAATGTCTATTGATGTGGCATGCTGCAGTTCCACGGCTGCATTGGAACAGGCGTACTTAGCTCTAAGCCGTGGGGAATGTGAAGCTGCCGTTGTTGGTGGTACTTACCTATGTCTGCATCCACAGTCATCAGTGCATTATGGAAGGTAGGACCTGGCTAGAATTTCCTGTACTATGGTTTCTGTACTCTAATATTTAATTTTAATTGTTCAATAATTTACAGAATTATACAACTCTGCGATGATGGTAAAACAAAATCATTTGATGAACGTGCTGATGGCTGTGCTAAGTCAGAAGCAATTAATGTATTGTTTTTGCAAAAGGCAAAGAATGCTATGAGGTAAATCATGACAGAGATATAATATATAATGCTAATAACAAATTTAATATATCAAGTATCTATTTAATCATTTACTTATACAAACCTTAGAATATACGCTGAAGTACTACACGCACAAACTGAGTTCACAACTTTATTAAAAGGAGAAACAGGTCCAAAATACGGATTTTACAGAGATCTGAGTAGTACAACTAATTTTATTCAAAAGTTCTATCAAGAGGCACGAGTTCCTCCACATGCTATTGAGTACGTTGAAGCATTTGGATCCGGTCAGTATTCAGTTCTATACTTAAAGGGTTTACAGAGACAATTTTGAAAATATAAGTACCTAATACTTATTCATCCGTATGTTACAGGCTTATCCGAGGTAGACAAGGTGGAGCTTCAAGCTATTGAAGAAGTATTTTGTAAGAATAGAGATGATCCTCTTTCGGTCGGCAGCGTCATGTCTAACGTCGGGTATGGAGAAGCAGCTTCCGGAATATCTGCCATAATAAAGGTAAATTGAAAACATATACTAAGCTATGGTACTTATCTTAATCGCTTATTATAACCATATGGTGCTACAACCGAAATATATAGATATCTTATACTTCTGTGTAGGTGCTGCTGGGTTATCACAACGGTCAGTTAGCTGCCAACTTGCATTGTGATCAACCACGAAGAGATATTGCAGCTTTACGCGATGGACGTATGCGTGTGGTAAGAGAGCATCAGCAATTTGACCGTAAATACGTCGCTGTAAATGGCATGTCAGTTACCGGTGTGAACTCTCACGTGCTGCTGCATGGGTGTTATAAACCTAAGGTAAGAAGAAAATAATGAAGTTAACTAATGCATGACGAAGATATTAAGGTAAATTTTCTATTTTAAATATTTCAGAACATAAATCGTTACACTACCAGTATACCGTACTTAGTTACTATGTCTGCTAGACATGAAGAAGCTGTGAAGCATATGCTCGAAGTTCTGAAATCAAACCCGATAGATCCTGAGCAGTTGGCACTATTACACAACATTCATCGTAAGAGTATATCGGGACATTTAGGCAGAGGATTTATTATTCTTCGTAAGTTATATCAAAGATTATATAATTAAGATTAAGGCAAGTGTACTGCCACTACCATCTTCTCTAATTTATGTTTGTCTTAGTAAATTCTTAGTGAGTTTCACAATAAACTGTTTGTTTTGATTTTTTGGTTGAATATAATGCTTGGCGTTTTATTTGACGCTGTTGTTTTAGAGTAAAAGTGACAGGAATAAAAGTGACGGTTGAATTAGTTCCAGTATCAAAAATCCCAACATTCTGTTAAGTCTCAAAAACATTTATATTATTTTAGGGACGGATGACGAACAGAAAACCATTAGTTTACTCGAAAAGGCTGATTACTTTGACAACGCGAGGCGGCCGCTGTGGTTTGTTTATAGCGGTATGGGCTCTCAGTGGGCCGGCATGGGCAAGCAACTCATGCGTATACCCATTTTTGCAGCTGCTATTGAAAGGTACGAAGAAAAAATATTTACACGAATTCGGATAATCTTACTACTAGTAAATGCAACCATTTATTAGAAAACTGGATAGATGTTTGTTACTCAATTACATCAAAAGGGCTGAACGGATCTGAATGCAATTTGGCGAATTAAACCATTTTTTCTTTCGGGAATAGGTTCCTGCAAAAGTTCCCCCTGTATTAAGAAATCGGGGCTAATGGCTAAAATTTATATTAAACGATATTAATATGATAAGTTTCGGGGGGAAATTAAGAATGAGGGAATCAGAACTGAGCCGTATAACGACACATCTTATTCAAGTATCATTGCTCAATGTTCATTAGCCTTATCCCTAACTGCAGATGCCGACAGGCTTTGGAGCCCAAAGGACTTGATATTGTTAATATCATTACATCGAGTGATGAAACTATTTTTAACAATATACTAAACTCGTTTGTTGGTATAGCTGCTATTCAAATTGGACTCACTGACATTCTTCATAAACTAGGATTCAAGCCAGATGGAGTAATTGGTAAGAAAATGATTTATTTAGCACTAAACTGATGTACAAAGACAAAACTTCTAAAGGATTTCAATTCTCACAGGACATAGCGTGGGTGAACTAGGTTGCGCCTATGCTGACGGTTGTTTGACTGCAGAGGAAATGATACTATCTGCATACTACCGCGGTTTGGTGTCACTGGAGACCAAGTTCATACACGGTTCTATGGCTGCCGTTGGCGTGGGCTATGAAGAAGTAAGGTTTTATGAGTGTAATTATTCTTTCCCTTTATATCGATTTTCTTTTTGTTTTGTTAAGTAACTTTTGACGAAGGTTCCTAGAAATTCTCACATTAGATATTCGATAATATTTTCAAAATTCTATTTTATTATTGGGTTCGGTTTAACTCCAAGTTAGTGCCATATAAATTTTGTTAGTATTGGACCTAGAACTCCAGAGATGCAGCAGGAAACTCCTCAAACTCAAACCGAAAATGTGAAATTATCTTGTGTATGATCGAACATGACGTCACATGTCAAATGTTTTTGGAATTTTAGAATACATATTTTGATAGGCCGTTTATATTGGTGCCGATTCTGCTGTTACAAAACTTTTTATTTTTTAATAAAGTCTAGATTTATTCCGATGGCACACAGAAAAAAAAACGATATTGAAATGAAATAGTTTTAGAGACAGTTTGGCTTAGTGAGATGAGCAACAGAATTAACACAATTTTGTGGATTTAATAGCAAATCAAAGATTTGTTTTCAGGTGCTCCCTCACCGTGAGCATTCGCCTGTATTGTAACGTTACAGATTCGAACATTCAATACATCAGTGAGGTAGTGGTGAGTGGAGAATGGAGTGGAGAGTGGAGTGGATTGAAGTGGAGTGGAGCGGATCGGTGTGAAGTGGAGTGGAATAGAGTGGAGTGCAGCGAAGCGGAGCGAAGTAGAGTGGAGATTGGACTGGAAAGTAGAGTGTAGAGTGGCGTGTAGGGTGGAGTGGAGTGGAGCGTGGATTGGAGAGTGGACCGGAGAGTAGAGTGAAGAGTGGAGTTTAGAGTGGGGTGGAAAGGAGTGAGCAGTGGAGAGGAGAGTGAGGTAAAGGATGGAGTGGAGAGTGGCATGGAGAGTGATGTGGAGAGTGGAGTGGAGAGAAGAGTGGAGTGGAGTTACCAAAACAGCGCATTATAAGTGTATACCCTTCGTGTTAGGTCACTTGTGACAAAGCACGAAGCAATAGGAGCCCTGCCATGCGGGCCACCGCCTACATTATTCATTCAGCTACAAATTTAGCCTCACCTACAAGCTGGAGCTCCTACTGATTCACGGACGTGACTCTGATGCAGGTTTTCCTCTCGGGGTTGGAAGGTCAGACGGCAGTCATTCGCATAAAAGCCGTATAAGTCAAATTAAAAGAAGGAGAAGGAGTAAGCAATCCCAGGACTCCGAGGCGACAGTGTGACAGTGATAGTGACAATGCAACCGGGAATAAACTTAAGATGTTGAGCTACATTCACAAAAAAGGAGACCTCGGAGTCCGGGGATCGCTTACTCCTTCTCCTCCTTCAATTTGGCTTATACGGCGCTTTATGGGACTGTCTGACCTTCTAACCCTGAGAGGAAAACCAGCATCAGAGCCTCGTCCGTCAATCAGCAGGAGTACCGGCTTGTAGGCTTGTAGGAGTACGAGGCTGAATTTCTGGCTTAGTGAATGATGTGCCAAGTGGCGGAAAAGTTATCACAATATACTTCACACTTGAGTATCTTGGTCGACGTCTGTCAACGTGAGGAAAATACGTATTTATTAAAAATATATTTTCGAACTAGAGTTAGACATTATTTTTAACATTAGTCAAAATCTATACTTTTATATTGGTGAGATAGGTATTTCGTTCGGGTTGACCGACATAATATAGACCAATATAATTCATTGTGAAATGTTATGTCCTTGAAGACCTTTGCGCCGTTTTGTTATATAAACTTAATAGTATTGGTTTAAAATATGACTACAGTTTTTAAAACAGAAGGTAAATACAGCGTTCAATTAATATTTTTAGGTATCAAAATTATGTCCTCCGGAGATTCAAGTAGCGTGCCACAATGGACCTCAGTCCAGTACAATTTCTGGACCTTCCAATGTGATGCATGAGTTTGTCGCAGAGCTGACAGCTAAAGGAATCTTTGCTAAAGAAGTGCCGTGCTCCAACATCGCCTACCACTCGCGTTATATAGCTGATGCTGGTAGGATGGATATTTTTATAAACTTAAATTTTATTATAAATAAGACTATAAAAATGATATACAATAAGAACAATACATCAATGCATCAGTTATAACATACTTATGACCCAGTATAATTAATACTTACTTGTGACTAGGAATGACTTAGAATAGGCACTTAGATAGATTGTTTAAAGAGAAAGTAGGTAAATGCGTTGATAATGGAAATAATTAGGTCTTCAAGATTTACTTATTTTAATATTTACTTATAGTTTGTGAATACAGGTCCTGGATTGTTAAAATATTTACAAGGCGCAATAAAATCTCCAAAGGCACGAAGTGAGCGTTGGCTTTCAACATCAGTGCCGGAAGACAGGTGGAATGAGCCAATAGCAAAATTGTGTTCAGCAGAGTATCTTACAAACAATTTACTGGTATGCGTATTTCGTAGATGCTTTTTATTTGGTATGTCTCTCTGTCGTGTTTCAAATATCAGTATATGCAGAATTCGGTGCTCTTCGAGGAGACTTCTCGACTGGTGCCTAATAATGCTGTGTTGGTGGAAATCGCACCGCACGGGCTACTTCAAGCAATTCTCAAGCGTTCAATGCCAGCTAATTGTAAAAATATCCCGCTTACCCGAAGAAAACACCCAGATAATGCAGTTTTATTGCTTGAAGCTATTGGCAAGTAAGTATAATCCCTGACAAATAATATTTGAATTTCGTTATAGTGTACAATTTTCTTTTGTGTTTCATTTTTGAGCATCATCAATCCTGCCAATTTATTTTATCTGAATTGGTTAAACTTTACTCAAATAAGTAGATGGTAAATTTTATATTAGATTATGATTTCAGGTTGTATATGGAAGGTTACAATTGTGATGTTAAGGTTTTGTATCCAAAAGTTGAGATGCCAGTTTCAACTGGTACACCTTTCCTATCTCACTTTGTTAAATGGGCGCATGGTGAAAAATGGTACGTCTTTTAATATATTTTGAACTGCTAACTATAATATTCTTTTTGTGGTTCTTCGACGTATGTTGGTACTCTGTTTCAGGCCAATGCCGTTATATCGCTCTGCAAGTAGAAAGGTCGCTGCCAATTGCAATTTAACTTTAGCTTTACATGATAAGGAACATAGTTATCTAGGAGGAAATTCGATACGGGGTAACCAGTTTCAGATATAAACTTCTTTTTTGTACAGTAATTAAATAGTAAATTATATATTAGTACTTACTTCATTTTTTAAGTTTACTTAGAAATTAAACATCCTATAGTTAGTTGATTAAGGTTCATCATTGACTGGCTTTGGTAAAATAAAAAACTTAATGTCTAGGAAACACGGTGTATCCATTTGCTGCAAGTTTAATGTTAGTATGGGATGTACTTACTATGTTACTGGAAGTGCCGAAAAAGCAGTTATCTGTGGAGTTCAATAACTTACAATTATATTCGCAACCGATACTGCATGATCGACGACAACTCAAAATTAGTGTGACAATACAGAGGGGAACAGGCTACTTTGAGGTAATTTGAAAATAATTTATTCGATATGACCATCAAAAACACCCTGACTCCAAAACTCTTTAACAGACCCTATATTAGATAAATTATTGAATACATCATACCCGACCAGAAATTCATACTTGGCTTAAATTTTTGAATATATTTAAATTGCTCGTTGTTCTACTATTAATTGTTTATTAGATTTATATTAATCTCTTAATTGGTATATTTTTAAGGTTTTAGATGACAGTTCTAAAGTCGTAACAGGATTCATTATTCCCGAACAAGGAAAGAGAGAAAAAGAAATTAAATTAGATGACCAGAATAAAAACATGTACTTCAGTTCTGATGACATATGCCGATTGTTACGTGACAGAGATTATTTTTATAGGTACCTTTTATTAATAATAAAATTTTGTTACATATAGATTTAGATCGGAAAAAGAGAACATTTAGGACGGGACTTGAACCCGCGACCAGTCCCTTACAGCGAGAGTGCTCTGACCAGCTGAGCAACCTAGACACGTCCTAGATGTTCTCTTTTCCGATCTAAATCTATAAGAAAAAGTAAGCATACAAAGTGCTTAAAAAAATAATTGAATTTTGTTACATAATTTAATTAAATGTTGAAGCAATTAGTATGCTCAATTTTTCTATAGATTTAAATCGGAAAAAGTCCTGGACGGTCCTGGATGTTCTCTTTTACAGATTTAAATCTTTATTTAACTACATAATGTTTAAGATGATAAGTTTCTTGGAACATATATAAAGTCTATTAATATATTTGTTCTTAATATAGTGGCGAGTTTCAAAGCATTGCATGCGCTGATGAGTCGTTCGAAAATGCTGAGCTCGTGTGGCGTGATAACTGGATTACGTTCATCGACGGTATGCTACAGTTGAACGCACTAAAACAGCCTCACTATGCAGTCTCACAACCTACAAGTATACGGCTGATAAAAATTGACATCGATGCACATAGTCAAGCAATACTTGATTCTCACTCTTCAGATAGTAAAACTTTGGTACAGGCTAAAGTTTCGGAGAAACATGATAGTACGAGGTAAATCCTTTTCTGTCTCTAAAATACCTGAAGCGTTGTGACCTAGAAGAAAACCGTCATCAGTAATAGCACCCGGGGACAAATGAACGTCTCAGTCTATGTACTTGGGTCTGCACACTGCGTAGCTTGGCAACTTAAATAACTCATCTGGTCCTGGATCTACCTACCTTTCAATTTGTTTTTCAAATTTCTTAAGATAAATGATAGTATATTAATGTATAGTTATTTGTTTCATTTAGCTCTGGAGGAGTTATAATTAAGAATATAAAATTTCAACAGTTACCTCCGTACGACAGAAGTAAAATGGCCCTAAAATCTTTGATTTTCGTACCATACTTTAGTTCTGCACTAGGCGTAAGTAAAACTTTCAGTTACTAAATTTTGACAATTCGACATTAAAATGTTATTTAATTACTTTTCATATAATATACAGGTTTCTCCATCTCTTGAAGCTTACTTTCAAATTGTTGCTGAAAATTTAAATACGAATACATTAACTGTAGTTGGTGTACGGAACCAACCAAAAGAAGGATCTATGTTCAAGGAAATAAATGATGTAGTTAAGAATATTTTTAAAATAAAAGTCAACTATAAACAAATTACTAGAGAAAGGGCTCTGAGAAACTACAAATTTGAAAATGTTGACTTGATACTAGTTGCAAATTTGTCTACTGATAAGGAAGTATGTTATCCTTTGTAAGATAACTAACTTTAAAATATTTTAAAATATTAATATATTCATGTACCAACAGGTTTGTCAGCGTTTACAAGAGGTTTTGCCACGAGACAAATTTGTTGTAAGCGAGGAATACGTAGGCCTTTCTAGCTCCTCAGAACGTACTTCAATATATCGTGTGCTTTCCGGTCATACTAATGATGAGACAAAGTTGCAGTTGATTCGTTGGGGACCATTTAAAGAACTCACAGCCACTACGACTGTATCAGTTCGTAGAGAAGTTGACTTAGGCTTCTTGATTTCAGTTCGCACTAATTTGACCGTCGGCCACCGCCTTCTCGTGATTACAAGCTATCCAATACCACTCGGCCTTAAAAAGCTTATATCTTCATGGCGAAAGGAACCTGTTCGAAATAAGATTTACCTGATAACAATAAATAACACCAGCAATGATGATCTTGACGAGAAACTTCGTGAAATTGATTTGGCATTTAACCACATAACAAATGTAAGAAAAAACATACTGAAATATTTTATTTCTTTGATTTTTATTTTTACTAAGATAATAATATTTTTGTTTAGGGTAAGTTGGGAGGTGAATATTACTTATCAGTGAATCACAGTACAACAGGGAGTCAGAACATGACTTTACAAGGTGCTCAATTCGGTGATTACGAATCGTTGAATTGGGTAAACGTTCCTGCGTTGACTGCATCTGGAGTAACTGTTAATGTATGTATGGTCTAATATGTGTTCTTTTTCATGATTGTTATTTTTATTTCATATCTTGCCATCATTGCCTCTATGGGCTCTAAGCGGACATCCGCTCCTTAGTCTTCGGTAGCCAATTTCTCACTTACTGGCCTGGAAGTGCTTAGTTTTCATAGGGTTGTAAAACTTATTACTACTATTACTCATTTCAGACGAAACTTCTCAAGTTAGTCTTGTACTATCTTAAAGCACAACACAATCGCATTTTGGAATAATACCGTAATATTTTAATATTCTGTGTATTACGTTGTTTCTTGGCATTATGTACTTATTATTTTAGGTCCACTATGCTGGAATCAATAATAATGACCTAAAACAAGCGAACGGTTCCTTATTCTTAAAGAATAATATTGATTATAACTATGGAATGGATTTTAGTGGGATCACAGAAAGGTAACAATCAAAATAATATGCACAAACTCTACTACTAGTGTTCACTCATTTCTCGTAATTCGAACATAATCGTTAATCATTATTAAAAAATTGAGAGGAATGTAAAAATGAAAAAAAAAACTGTTGTCAGGTTTTTACTGTTTCTAAAGCTCAATAGATAAAGAAAAAAAAAACGTTGACAAAAAGGCTCTCAAAGTTTTCGGTTAGAATATTAATATGGATATTTCCATTAACATCATAATCTGCATCAATGCTTAACTCCAGGGACACTTTGCTGATCTTTTGTTTCATCACAGTGGTAAACCCGTAATGGGTATAGTACGCAGTGGTGCAGCAAGTACTCGGGTGACAGCGCAGCCGGAACTGCTTTGGCCTGTACCGGCACACTGGACTCTTGAAGATGCTGCCACCGTGCCATTAGCATACGTGCAAGCGTACTATTGCCTTGTAAGTATCTTTTCAGTATAGTATATGTGACTATGCAATAAGCAAGACCTTTTCATTTCTTTTTTGTTCTTTCAAAAGGGAATCAAGTTTCAACTTCCTCGACGCAGGTCGATATTTGTGCACGGAGGAGCAGGTGCTTTAGGGCAGGCAATCATATCTCTTGCTTTGGCTCTAGATTGTGAGGTATTTACGACCGTCAGTGATATACGTAAGAAACGTTTCCTGTTACGAGTGTTTCCAGCATTGAAAGGTATATTTGATAAATTCATTGTACTTTCTGTATAGTCAATCTTGTTCCTCTGTATTACAACCTAACTTATAGTGAGATATTGTACCGCTTTTTGTACGTGCCTACATTTTTCTACTTCCATTAAATTTGGAAATTTCATGGATCTGATGCATTGTGATAGCACTTATTTAACTTATATGTATCAAAACTATGTAACATTTCAGCGGATCATATTGGTTGTTCGCGCGATCACACGTTTAGTGATATGGTTGAAATAGTCTCTAAAGGCAAAAAATGCGATATTGTTATAAGCTGTGTTAAGGGACGGCTCAAAGATGTAAGTAAGATTTTCTTTCATACAAAATACTTTCTGCGTGAATAATAATTAGTTTGTTCTGAATACCTTATGTCATCCCGAATACTTACTCTTTTACCTTAGTTTTTCGTACAATTGAATGTTAAATTCAACTGTTTTATGTCTAGAGAGTACACAATGCCTGTAATTACATCTGGTATTTTTTATTACCGTTTAAGGGTGCATTGCACTAATAAAGGTCCGTCGTCGCCGTAATAAAGGTCGTTACATCTAAAGTAATTTTAACTATTTTCAACATAACTACGGTTGATTCACATACGAGTATGTTCGTAACGCATATTGGTTGACTCGACTACTTCTATTTACCAAGTTTGATTAAACTATGGATATGTGAGGTATGTTTGAAATATATATTCCATGACTCGCCTACGATTTTTTAATACTGCGCGCTGGATCTATTTAAAAGTGGTGAATATGGATATTTAAACGCCAGTTCTAGCGTGTAATGGTGAAAGGTAATTCAGTCCGTGCCTAGATTGCTGATGACATTCGGAGCGGGCCTGGAAGAGACTCAGGTCTCTATCGTTCCGCAGAGACCGCGAGGCGCGGAGGTGACTCAGACGTCAGAGGTCACCTAGGGGTGACAGGTGAAGCGGCCTGTCACCCTAGCAGAAGCAAGCTTGGGTGCCGGTGTGATGTCCCCTCCAATTATCCGGGGGCAAGACGGGGTCACCGTGGCTCCTACACCCAAGGAAGCCATCTTGAAACTGAAGATGGTCCTGGGTCAGCCGGGGTGCGAGAGAAATGCCTTGGGCCCACCTTAGACCCCATCTGAAGACCCGAGACGGTGTGCAGTTTTAATCGGTTCGAGTCCAACATTACCGGCCCAGCCGGTCGGCGGGAGGGGTGGGGGGGTTTGATATACTAGGGGATTTCCAAACAGTAAAAAAAAGAAAAAGGTGACTGATAACATTTATGAGCTGAATTGTCAAAAAAAAAATCAGAATCAATTTATTTTCATTTTCTTACGTGCTACATAAAACAGTGGTTGAGGCACTTCTTTTAGGTAGATAATACCTGTGTTAGAAGGCCTCGCTCTTCACATTCCATAAAAAAATAAGCTAGTTAGGTAAGTACCTAATTGATTTTATATAACATTATAATAACAGTTTGAAGTGTGTGCGTATGAGTGTGTGTGATTGTATGCGTGTGTGTATAAACTGCGGATAAATTGTTAAAGGTTTAAAATATCGATAGAAAAATGAAGATGAGTTAGAAAGGAGAAGGATTGCAAGAAGGGAAAATATAAACGAATAAACGCATCATCATCTTTGCGCTAGTCCCAGTCGCATCCAGGGCTCTAACCTCGAGGCCTGGGGTGCACTTTCCAGCTTTTACTTTTCCACTTCGTGTGCTCTTGGGTAATTGTGGTAGTGAGACAATTGGTATGCATACCATCTTCTACTACGGCAAGTCAGCCCTTTTTGGGTCTACCCCTCCTACCGGGGCCCGACGGAAGTGGCATGGCTAGAAATTTGCGACTACAGTAGTCAGGTGGTCGCCGCATAACGTAACCGCACCTCAGTAAAGGCGGCGCTCCTGCATTTTTATTTTATTTTATTTTTATTTTATGGAAAACTTACAGCTAGTATAGTAACATACACAGATGTCAATAATATGAGAAGGCCACTTAAAAGTTTTCACAAGTAAATACATAAGACAATAGCATTAAATATTAGTAGACAACAACGGGAAATAAATACATAATATAGCGAGACACATAGAATACATAATATAACAAATTGAAGCGAAACAAAAAGATACATTAATACGAATGTCCCAATACAAACTACCACCTCAAATTTTACACCGAAACATCTCCAAAGAAGTGATTGCAGGAGATTTTTTTAAGTTTAGACACACTGGTATTAAAAATATCGATGTCAACACACCGGCATGCTTCGTTGAACGTGCGACCAGCTCTGATTACATAAGAATTTTGGCGATATGTAGTCCTTGCTATGGGAGTATGAAGCAGGTTAGACCTACGCAAATATGCAAATGGAACCCCAAGGCCAAATTTGCTCACCAACTCCGGGGTATCAGCCGATCCGTTCATGATTTTGAATAAAAATGCCAAATCTGCAATTCTTCTACGCTCATAAAATGGAAGGATATGAAATTTTTTGCAGCGACTTAAATAATTAGGTAGATAGCATTGTAATTTGAACTGTATGTACCTTAAAAACCTTCTCTGTATGCCTTCAATCCTATCTATGTATGTATCGTAGATAGGATTTCAGACTTGAGAACCGTACTCCAGGTGGCTGCGAACCAGTGAACAGTATAACATTTTTATGGTTTTGATGTTCTTAAAATCTACGGACGTTCTGATAATGAAACCTAACGCTTTAGAGGCCCTAGTAACAATGTTCTCTATATGTGCGTCAAAAAGTAGCTGTGAGTCAAACGTAACACCAAGATCCTTCATTACATTGACTCTGGTTAGACGTCTATCCAGCAGCCGATAGTCGTAGCTAATGGGATTAGGCTTGCGAGTGAAGGTACACACGTAACACTTAGTGACGTTCAAGTCGAGCTTGTTACGGTCACAATAGTCCTGAAACCTGTCCAGGTCCTCCTGCAGGAGCTCAGCGTCTGTAGTCGTTGGTATCTTTTTCATTATCTTCATGTCGTCTGCATATAATAATATTTTAGAATGTACGAAGCACCGGTCGATATCGTTAATGAAGATATTAAACAGGAGTGGGCCTAACAATGATCTCTGTGGAACGCCTGATGGGGGGTATATCGCACTTGACGAGTAGCCATTCAAGACGACAGTTTGACACCTGTTTTCAACATATGACGTGAACCATCTGTAGAGATTACCCCTTATGCCCATGGATAGAAGCTTCTGCAGTAGGATTGCATGATGTATCCGATCAAAACATTTACTGTAATCGGTATATATAACATCTACCTGGGATGGTTGCGCCATTGATTCCGCTAAAAAGTCACTACAAGTTATTAAATTTGATGAGGTGGACCGACCTTTTAGGAAGCCATGTTATTGTTCTATAAAGTTTTGCTTGAGAGCTGAGTATAGTTGCCTATGTATGATTTTTTCAAAGACTTTAGAAAACACACACAACTTCGAAATCGGTCTATAATTTTCTACAGAATCTTTTGGCCCCTTTTTGTGGATTGGTGTTATATATGCCGACTTCCAAACAGATGGTACTTGACCGGACTCGAGGGAACGCCTGAACAAAATTGAGAGGGGTACAGTGAGACTCCCAGCGCAGTTGGTGATAAAGACTGGTGGAACGTGATCTGGTCCAGCCGACTTATTCAGATCCATTTGCTTAAGTAGCCTGAAGACTTCGTCCTCACATATTTGTATGGAATGAATATCTGCCGTGGGATGCTCCACTTGCTCGGAAAGTGTTTGAGCCTGCAAACAACGAGCAAAAGAGCCAATGTCCACATTCGTATCAATTAAGAAGTTAGAAGAGAAGTAATCACTGAACATATTGGCAATTTCCTCGCCATTACTAGAGGACTGGAGTCCAAACTTAAGCACTGAGGGATAAGAGCTAGTTTGTCTTCGCGATTTAACATAACTCCAGAATGCTTTTGGGTTAGTACAAATGTCAGCTTCTATCTTGGCTATATAATCATGAAATAATTGTTTTTCTAACTCTTTAGCCCTACCTCTCAAAGTGACAAAAGACTGGTGATCAGAAAGATTGTTGTACTTTTTGAATTTTGCATGAAATTTAGCTTTTTCTCTCAAAATTTTAACCAACGGGCTTTTATACCAAGGTGGGTAGTGGGCGTGTGTCACTACTGTTTTCGTTGGTATGAATGTGTTACGCAATCTGTCGATGGTAATGTAAAAATATGCAACCGCATCTTCCAATGGCCTATGATTCAACTCACACCGCCAGTCAACCCCAGCCATCTGGTTGTTTATTGCTTCAAAATTGCCCGAAGAGTATAGAAACTTGACATAGGGACGTGACGGCAGGCTATGCAGTTGAACAAACTCACCTGTGATAGTTAAGGCTTTGTGGTGTGGATCCTCTTTGACCAGCGGGGTCATGCTATGAGCTACCGAGACATAGTCATTCGATAGCACCAGGTCCAATAACCTATCATTCTCATTAATGTGATAATTATATTGATGCAAGTTACAAAGAAAGAGATTATCGAGAAAATCCTTTTGTATATCACCCTGCGCATTACTAGGAGAGAGGGTGCCATCCCCACCGTCAGGATGCCAGATTAAGTAGGGTTGATTGAAATCACCAACAACAATGAACTTGTCCGCAGGATTTCCAAGCACAATGTCCGTTAAGTTACTAGAGAAACGACTAAGCTGGGCCAACAACGTATTCCCACCCCTTTGATCGCAAATGTAAACAACACAAATATGTATGTTATACGTCACTCTCGGAGTGTTGTGATGCAACTTCAATGTGACCCAAAGGTCCTCAGCGGACGAACACCACTCATAGCGGACGTCCGCCGCGAGTTCCCGTCTGACAGCTATTAAGACACCACCACCCTTCTTTTGACCAGTAGCAACATAATCTCGATCTTGCCTCCACACTAGATATCTATTGTCAAACAATTCACTGTCGGAAATGCCGTCAATAAGCCACGATTCACATATACAAATAACTGTCTAAGCTGATATTTCTAGAAAAAACACCTGTTTTAGTTCGCAGTCCACATACGTTCTGATAATAAATGCTAATAGGAGGCATAATAAATCATTGAGACAACGTTAGCACTCAAATAGAAACACACATGTCACAATGTGTACAAATCGAAGCAAAAAATATTAATTTTAAAACAGGGTACATTATTGCAGTTAGAGTAGATAAGCAAAATAAGACTTTAACTGCATAAAGATTAGGTACATAGATGTGAGAGCAAAAAAAGCAAAAGCAATAGAAATTTATTCTAATATGTTTTACATATCTAAAAGCAGATAAGCGACTCATATCCATACGTCGTTCAAAATAGTGTTCAAAATCGTAACAATCTACGGAAGCAGAGTGGCCGAAACCGAGAGATAAGAGAACAAAAGGCCGGTGAGCATTAATTGAATGCAAAAAAATAGTACCTGCGATTCTCAAAGTTGTTAGGTCGCAGTAACCAGACAACATTCCGGTGCGTTGAATCGATATAATTACGATAAAAACTTTTTGATGTCTTGTTCCGTTTTTATGTGATGTATCGGAGAGGTCGAGTTTTTTCTGAGCAATATTCGGCATCCCTTAACCCAAACGTGTTCGTAACCACGTTTCTTGGCTCGTACTTTGGTCCTGTTCAGGAGCATCTTGCTCTCCAACGTTAGGTGGTCGTTGGTATATATCCGGCCCTCTCCCGTCAGTCCCAAGTCAGAAGATTTGATGATTTTATTTTTCTTCGCAGCTGCCACAAAATCACTCTTGATATAACTATTATGTACCGAACAGATTATATTTTTTGTGCTCCTGTCGCCGCGCATTGGTATCCTAGCTATATAATTGATCTGCTCCTTCGGGATAGTGCAATTTATTGTAGATCCAATTTTAGCCATAATAGTGAACAGTTTTTTGAGTTGGACATTGGCACCCCCTTAATTTCTACGTTATTCATACGGGCCCTCTGCTCACTCTCCCGTTGCAGGTTCTCCAGCTGTTCAACACGAGCACTTATACGTGATACCTCTTCTTTGGATCGCTTCACAACGTCGATCTCAATTTCCAATGAAGCTATTTTATTAGTCAAATTAGCCACAGAATCATGTACGAATTCTATGGACGATTTTAACTCCGAGAAATCCGTTCTGATAGCCTTGAGTTCCGCTAGTTCCACTTGAATAGCTCTGACGCTGTCCACCAGCCCTGGTAGCACCTCCATCTGGGTTGAGACCCTTTTGAGCTCGGCCAAAAGTCTCCGAATCCGTTGACACCTTGAGGGTTCCGGTACGTGGACTAGCTGCTGCTGAAGATTTGCAGCTACCGCACTTCCAGGTGGACTTACGGTCCCCGAGCTTTCTCCAGCCAGCCTCGGTTATGCCTGCACAGGGGAAGTCATACTGCCCCATACACAGGGAGCACGTGACTCCATCTCGGGCTTCGGTTTTACAATGCTTGCAGGTAAACATTTTATAAACAAAGTTTGAGATACACTGACAATTGTCGGTTAACGAGTGGCAAGCAGTATATGTGCGCGAACGGTTTGCTGTCTACCGTCGTACTGATGACATTTTATCTGTGTTGTCACGAATGCGGGAGAGCCTCACGTGATCACCTCACCTCACGCCACTTGGTCTACGCGACAGCAAAGCGTGTTTCGCGTCACAATCGATGTAATCACTTGCGTGAAGTACAGATTCCAGGTACTTAACCTGGTTCGTGCGCTCGACCAAGTCATCGCCTATGCGAAGGGATGTGGAATCTGTACTATTTAACGCTGTTATTGGACTTCGTCACATTGAGCTTCAGACTGCTGTTCTTAGACGCGTCCTTCCATATCTTCACCAATCTAACCCTATCCATATCCACCAGTGCGATATCATCAGCATACATGGACGCTGCTCATATGAGTTTCTGATTCTGTCCGACAAAAAGTACTACACTGAACAGAAGCAGACTAATCCTTAGTGTACCTCGATGGTGACGACGACGGGAGAAGCATTCTTCATGACTAGAAATAAGCAATGAAGGATCCATGGTTTGGTGACCGGGATGAAATTCATAACACTTCAAACGTGTACACTCTTGTCGGATCAAAGAGTCAATTATCCAAAAAAAAACTTAAAATCATAAAATATATGGTTCAGATTGCGAATAACATTAGTGTTTCCAGGTAACTCATTCGTGTAATCCTGATCTTGATGTTCTGTCACTTTTAAGTAGATTCGCACCGTGATATTACATTTTGCGTACATAACTTTACTAAAGGAAATGTTATAGACCATCAGTTATCAATAAAACGGGTATTTAAAGAAATCGAAAAATAAAGTATCAAATAAATTCGATACGTGAAAATAGACCCTCTACTGTTAATGAATAATTAGAATAATCAAGGTTAGGTTAGAACAGTGACCATTATCCTCAGATCCCCGCTATTGTTAGTGAATCATATTACACACCCGAAATGCAATACATAAATGTTTTATCATTTATTTATTTATTTAGACACACCAACAGTCTCCATATACAACATTGTCTTAATATAAAACAGAATAAATATATTTCCTATATGTAGGCCAATTAGAGGCATGTACAGCTCACACCATAATATGACATACACTTAAGTGCTAATTAATATAGTAAAGTTAAGATTCAAGTGGGAAGTAGACAAAGCAGAGACAAAGATTGTGTGGGCGACCTCGATACCCTTCTCTTGATGACATTAAACGAGTCGTGGAAGATATCTAGCCGATCGAGTTTACTGTTTAGCGCATTGTATTCACGACATGCACGTGTTAGGGTTGAATTAAGTCCTATATTGGTTCTCACTAGAGGTTGGCAGAAGGTTCTAGTTAATGGATGGCGTGGTGGATTCCGAGGAACAATGAGCAAAAGGCCGTTTGATAGTTTACTGAGATCAACGTTATTGTTTACAATTTTTTATAGAAAGGTCATATCGTGCATCTTACGGCGATTAGATAACGATCTCAATTTAAAATATTTTAGGCGCTGATCGTAGCTAGTTCTGTGTGAAATACCTTGCGAGATGAATGCCAAATGTCGCGTAAATGCGCGCTGTATGGTTTCTATTCGCTGCGCATGTACGGCATAAAAGGGATTCCAAATCATGGACCCATATTCTAACTGACTATGAACCAAGGCGTTAAATAGTGTTATTTTTGTATGAACTTGTCTAAAGCTCCTTGTGTTCCGTTTCAAGAACCCTAGCATTTGGGCAGCTTTCCCAGCAATGGCATTAACTTGTGATGTAAAGTGAAGCTGCCCGTCAATTATTACTTCAAGGTGTCTGGTTTCACAGACCCGCTGCAGTTCAGCTACGCCAATGCTATATTTGGAGTCAATTTTATGTTCTTCTTGAACTTGAACTTCTTGAAAATCTGACGTGGCAACATTAATTTGACCACACTAAGTTGCATTAGGTTAAGGTTCCTCCAATCCTGTATTGTATCCAAGTCGCTTTGTATCAGATCATCATATCATTTTGTGAGTTGAGCCCTGTAAATTTTAAGTCGTCGGTGTAATAGGGAACCCGTTATACCAAAAGGATTTAGTTTATTAATGAGAATTTTGTGATTTACTTTGTCAAACGCGCTGGCAAAGTCTGTGTATATCGCGTCGACCTCCAATCCTTGATCGGATAAATCGGTCACGAAGGAGCATAAGTTCGTCACAGTCGAGCGACCAAAATGGAAACCAAGTTGGCTAGGCGACAGCAACGCATCCAAACGACCAGTCAAGGCGGAACAGATGATTGATTCAAAAAGTTTTAAGAAACATGATAAGATGGCTATGGGTCTGTAGTTTTTGGCCTCGTTGAGATCACCCTTTTTGAATAGTGGTATTATTATAGCTTTTTCCCACTCATCTGGAAAGCATCCTTCTCTAAGATAACGGTTAAGTAAAGCGCAAGTGGTAGACCGAGTGTCCTACCGCAGTGTTTAATGAAAATGGGAGGTATACCGTCAGGGCCCACACTTTGAAAATATCAATTTTTTTCATTCTATAAAAAACCTCTCCTCCCGTCACGTCGACGGTGGTAATACAACTCACATAGGGAATTGAATTAAATTCACAGTTGGTCAAGTCGGGTGGGTTACCGTCTTCGAAGCCAAGAGGAAAATTAGGATGCAAGTAAGTTAGCCATTGCTAGCCCAGTGTCGGCTGTGCTGTCCTCCCTATATATGCGAGATGGAATTGATGACGAGTTGCCTTTTTCTTTCATGAATCTCCAGAATGCTCTTGGATTGTTCGAGAGATTTTTTTCAGTGTTATGTATATATTGTGAGTGACAGATACGATATAGCTTATTGAAGTCTTCTCGCAATGTATGAAAAGCTACTAAGTCCAAAGGATTCCCATACATGCGGTATCTAAGCCTGGCTTTTTCTTTTTCTTTTAGCCTCTTAATTAATGCAAGACTGAACCACGACGGGTTTTGTTAAGACACTATTCCGTTTGAGAACTTATTTTTCTACTAAACTCATTAGTACCTCGTAAAAAAGCGAAACTGCTACATTTACATCATCACATGTTTCGATTTTTTTATTCCAGTCAATACTACTTAACTCCTTAGACAGGACATCATATTTGGCCTTGAAATCATTAAATCGGTGAATTTTCGTCGGCCTCAGAAATCGCTAACTCTGGTAGACCTGGTATGAGATGATAAGCACCAGTTCGGGATGCCTTGAGTCCAACTTGCTCACAAATCTCAACGGTTCTTCCACTTTTACGTTGGGTAGATTAGTTAAGATTAGATCCAAGATTCTCTCTTTGACATTGTGAAAGTGATTATATTGGCGGAGGTTATTAATTGACATAAAATCTATGAGCGAATGGCCTAACGAGTCATTATAGACTATCGGCTCTGTGTAGGATAGTCATTGTTCTTAGTCCATTTGATGGAGGTCAAGTTAAAGTCTCCAAGTATGATTGCATCGTCAACTAATAGGTTATTGAGAGCAACCAAGTTGTTTGGCGGCGGTAGATAAGCGACGCAAATGGCAATCTTTTTAAGCTACTGTTTATGTTTAAATAAATAGTGATCCATACGCTCTCGCAATTACACTCCCAGTTGACCATTCGGACCGAGGGAATGTCGCGAGAAACTGCTATAACCACACCACCATCCTTCTTTCAGATTTCATTTGAGATATCAGATTTGAGGATATTTTCCAAGACGCTTACAGTTTTGGTACGTCGTCCGCTCACATTCTGGTAGTATATTTCGAGTTCTGATTTGTTGAATGTTGTGACGATATACCATAATATAGACCACCGAGATTAAGACGGATTAATTTAAACTATAAGCTTCAGGCTATCAATACTTCGAATAAGTAGTGCCTGGCTCGATTGATTCTTACGTACATAGACACGACCGTTGCGAACCCAGTGGAAGCGGTAGTTCATTTCTTTTGCCTTTTTTCGAGCGGCTGCATGCAGGGCTTTGTTACTCGGAGTTAGGTGCTCATGTATGCTACTACAGGCACGCGTGGCACCCCAGTCCAAGTTGATGAGAGTTTAACGTGTCGTTGGGGTGCTTCTTATTAAAATTTATTACGGCTGCAAGCACGGTGTCGCGCCGATGGGCACTGCGTAGCTTGATTATTACCTTGCGAGGTCTCTCACTATCCTTGGTTAATTTGGCGACTATTGTTGCCTTATAGATGTCCTGTTCAAGTATAACACAGCCTATTGTTTTTGTCACTTGCGAAACAGTAAGATAAGATAAGATTCTCTATGCGATGTTCTGGCAAACTGATTTTCTCAAAATTGTTCTCGCGCAAATGTTGTTCAGCCGTTGATTGCTGAGTTTCGTAATCTGACTGTAGTTTGTATATGGCAGACGATTTTTCCTCAATACTGGCTATTATTGTCCTTCATCTAGAATAAATTTTTTCTCCTCTTTTGAAAACCTATTGGAACGCTATTGTCCCAGTTACAGTCAGACTATTATTATGGGAGATTTTAACACTTGCCTTATAAAGCAAGACTCTCGCTCTTCATCTTTCCTCAGTACTGTTCAATCTTGTAATTTGTCAATTCTACCTTCTAATACTACGCATCACTTTCCGGATTGCGCCCCATCTCTTCTGGATCTTATTCTTGTTTCTTCGACTAATTTAGTGGCTAAGCACGGCCAGTGCTCTGCCGATGCATTTTCTTACCACGACTTACTTTTTCTGTCATATAAACTTCGCCCTCCTAAACCGAAACGTAAAATTTTCATGCAACGCAATTTTGGTGGTATGGATCTTGATAAACTTCATAAGGATGCCAGTGAAATAGATTGGATTTCACTACTAAAAGCCGAGTCTGTTAATGACAAAGTCAGCATACTCAATGGGAAGCTCATTGAATTATACGACAGGCATGCGCCTGTGCGTGCAATGAGAGTTAGGCACTTACCTTCACCATAGCTCACAGCTGAGATAAAAAGTATGCTGTCAAAAAAAGCAGCTGCCAAAATATGTAGGTTCAAGACTCGGCCTACTCCTGGTAACCGCGAAAAATATGTTACTATTCGAAATCTCTGCAGTAAGGTGTGTAGAAAAGCACAACGCCAATATATTCATAACTCGATTGAGAACGCAGACCCAGCAAAGGTCTGGAAATTCCTCAGAACACTGGGTATTGGAAAGTCAGGTCTGGATTCTATTCCCAAAAAAATTGACATCGATTTACTTAATCACCATTTCTCATCGTCGTCTAAATGTGATCGAACTCACAAAGACAATACTTTGCAATATCTTTCATCGCTTCCAACACCTGACTACTCACCGTTCTTGTTTAATCAACTAACTGCTTGTGGTGTTAAAGAGTGTATAATGTCAGTAAGCTCCAATGCAGTTAGCAGTGACTGTGTAAGTCGGAACATGGTACAACCAATTCTGGAACAAATACTGCCCATAATTTGCCATGTACTGAATCATTCCGTTTCTTGTAGCATGTTTCCAGATGCTTGGAAAGAGGCACAAATTATCCCTTTGCCTAAAAAATCTAATCCCTCGTCCCTTTCCGAGTTTCGTCCTATTTCCATCTTACCTTTTCTATCAAAAGTCCTAGAACGCTTAGTTCACAAACAATTAACTTCATACCTTACAAGAAACAATCTCTTGAATCCACTCCAGTCAGGATTCCGTCCTGGACACAGCACGGTCAGCACTTTGATCAAGGTTACTGACGACATCAGACTGGGCATGGAGAAGGGAAATCTTACGGTACTCTCCTTACTCGATTTCAGCAATGCATTTAATACTGTAGATTTTCATATTCTTCTTGGCATACTGCGCTCTATTAACATATCTCCAACAGTGATTGATTGGTTTCATAGTTACCTGTTTGGGCGCCGACAGCGTGTGCACGTTGAAAATTCCTTTTCCACTTGGCGTAATACATCTGTCGGTGTGCATTTTTATAAATTTTATCTCTAAGTCATTACATTCTTCCTACCACCTTTATGCAGACGATCTTCAAATATATACACAGGCTCCTCTACAAGAACTGTCGACAGCCTTTAATACTATCAACACCGACTTAGCGAGGATATGTACTTGGAGCAAGCGGTATGGGTTGGAAGTGAACCCCTCTAAGACACAGGTCATAGTTGTTGGGAGCTCCAGGATGTTGCCTCGAGTTAATTGGTCACAGTTGCCAGATATAGTTTTCAATGGTATTCCACTGGAAATATGCCAAAGTGTGAAAAACTTAGGGATATTCATCGACAGCACACTATCTTGGGGTCCTCAAATCCGTGAAGTTAGTCGCAAATTGTTTGCATCAGCGGGCTCCATGCGCAGACTGCGTAACTTTCTACCAACGACCACTAAAATTGCGCTTGCAGAATCTCTTCTTCTTCCTCTTCTTGACTATGCCGATGTCAGCTATCTCGACGTCACCGAGGAGCAACTCGATAAGCTTGAGTGCCTTCAAAACTTTTGCATTAGATTTATATTTGGTCTACGCAAATATGATCACGTATCAGAGTTTCGCCAATTGCTCAAGTGGCTCCCAATTCGACTTCGACGGAATACTCATATTCTTTCGATGCTTTATAGTATTCTCTTTAATCCCAATACTCCCACTTATTTAAAAGAACGTTTCGTGTTCCTCAATGACACACATTTAAGATCCTTGAGGTCGTCAGAATCGTTGGAATTGGCAGTACCTAGGCATTCTACGATTTTTTATGATAAATCGTTTACTGTACAGGCGGTACGGTTATGGAATGCACTGCCATTATCGATTAGACGGGCACAATCATTGGCCATCTTCAAAAGGATGGTAAAAGAGCACTACCTGGGCCTATAGTCTCCCCCATTCCTTGTTCCCGTTATGTGCTGTCTTAACTTTCGTGCGAGGTATTAAAATATTATATGTAGGCTTAGTATGTATGTTTGTAAATTTGGTATGTATATATGAATGATTTATATTATGTACGATTATATGTAGGTGTCGTAATTATGTTTCATAATATGCTTATTTGTAGGTATATGTACCTACTAAATTGTAATACGTGTTTGTAATCCAATCTATTTATTATATGACTACGTTAGTTCTCTTTTATTTCCTGTTACATCAATAACTACCCAATGTACGATTTAGCTTATTTAGATTGGTGTACAATAAAGTTTATATCTATCTATATATGTAAGTTCTTCAAATTTGGAGTTCGTGATTGATATAGATTCATGATAAGATGATAACTGTTGTTTGATAGTATTCAATTCTTCCGAGACTTTATTTTTAACTATGACCATAATTTCCTGCTTGACCACCTCTTTGTCATGTTGTCGAGGGTAATCCTTGGTTGCTGACTTGGCCTTAAAGTTACATAAGAACAAGGCGGCGAGTTGTCAGTCGCTAGTCTTGGCTGGGTGAGGTGTTGAGATTAGCAACTTGGTGAACAAGTGTATTTCCGGACATCTCCATGTACCCTTCTTTTCTTTATTCATGCCATTGAAGCATTTCTCATTGACAATGATATGTAATCTATTTTCCATTTTGATCCCTATACTGAGATTAAAAACAACATAGAAATACTATTTACAATATTCTTACATGAAAATGATCTCCAATCAGGTGTTTAAATATTCAATTGAAGGTAAATGCACAGTAATGTTAACTGCTATATATATTCTGTGAATAAAGTATATTGTATTAATAATAATTGATGCTTAAGAGTGCTTAACATTATTTAAGTAGTTTAGACTGAAGTACAAAATATAAAATACCGTTGGATTTAAAATGTATATGTTGATAAAACTGCTTATTTTACTGTTCCGTTAGTAAAAGGTAAAGGCATTAAAATAAATAAATCATGTTCATTCACTTTTAGGTTTTTAACTTGAAATCGAGTTTAACAGTATGTACAATATTTAGAGACAAACTACGTTTAAATTTTATTATGATAGCAAAAGATGCACACGTTAGTATTTTAATTGGATATAACCTTAGCCTTGTCATCGTAATTTTATTATATTTAATTACATTTCTTGATTCGATGATTTTTTTCTTAAAGAATAGAAGTGAATACAAATTTTAATTACTTAATACCTTGTCACTATTATTGCTCATTAAGAATATTTTACACAAATATTTACTTTGTTGATTTTTTTATTTGTTTATTTTATTTGTTTCCTTTGTTTTACTTATATATGCCATTTTTGTGCGCGTCTGTGCCATTTTCTTAAATATTTTCATTTTAGAATATTGCGTGCGAATCGCCACAACATTTTTCTAGAGGTGTCAATTCGCACGTTAATAAATTCAGCACGTGCGAATCGACCAATTATAATAATTATTTTAAAAAGGGTTGTTTAGCACGAGAAATGTGAACATTTTAGTGCGAATCTACTACTAAGCCGTTGAATAAACCGTAGTAAGTTGACCTTTATATGTTTCGTCCATTTGTTATTTTGTTTGGTATAAACATCTGTGAAATGATCTTAGGTATTTTAAACAGTATCTCTTATGACTTATGACCGTAGTTATATTGAAAATGTATATCCTGTGGCCAGCGGGGGGGGGGGGGGTATTCGAAGGGATTTCCGCACGTAAAAAATCACTGCGGTCGACATCTTCAGTGGTACACGTCGGAACGCCGTCGAGTGCGGAGAACCTTCCTCGGCGGCGAACTCGGTGCAGTTTGATCGACGAAACGTCTGGAATACAAGTTTCCGATGGACCACGGTCAAACAGGCCGGAAGTAGTATATTCTTCATATTGAAAATAGTTAAAGTAACTCTAGTTAAAATGACTATATAGGTATCGTATTTATGTATCATTGTATATTTATTTGTAGGTATACTGTATGTATCTATTACATTGCAATAATATGATGTGTTTGTAATCTGTTGTATATGACTACGATAGTTACCTCTTTTCTTTCCTATTACACCAATAAGCACCCAATATACCTACGATTTGGTCTATCTAAGGTTCATGTCCATCCAAAGATTGCATGTAAGATATTGGTTTTAGCGATAAGGCCGACATTTGTTGATTGAATTTTTCATAGATGCATATTTTGATTGGTGTACTGTACAATAAAGATTATATCTATCTATCTATACTGATACTTACCTACTCCTCAAAATAGAGGTTTATATGTAACATCGAAATGAATTCTGCCGGTTCTCTAATATAATAGCGTGATGATATTAATTATCAAAGGTTTATGTCAAAGTAAAGGTAAAGTCTCTAATCATCTTTGCACGTGGATAACTCTGTAGACTTACTAGATTTTATATTATACTCCTCATCACCTTTTAGCTATAGCATGATGATTTATAGTCTGGATTATTCCCATGTCCAGGTGATACCAAATTATACCAAAATTCGTAATGATCTGTCTAGTAATAATAACGTTATGATCAATATAGATTAGGCCAGGTTATGGTAGGTGGTAGAGTCAAGCAACAGTCATTTTGGCCGTTGCATTTATGGGCCGACTCGACCGGGGAAGCACCACCCTCCCACAGAATATCTACGCCAAGTAACAGTATTTGAACTGTTGCGTTCCGTTTGGTGAGTGAGAGTGCCGGAGCCCAAACTCCTTTCCCATACCCTCCCAAACTCCTTTCCCATCCCCTTTCCTTTACAGGGTCGGCAGCGCGAGTGTAACGCCACTGGTGTTGCACACGGCCATAGGCCGCGGTAAACCGCTTCCCATCAGGTGGGCCGTGTGCTTGTCTGCCACCTTAGTAGTATAAAAAAAAGGCCAATATTGCTGTGCTGCTCCTATTACACTTATAATTGCGTGATGATATCTAGCGTAGCTTATGACCATACACTAGAAGAATGTTATTGCAAAATTTTAGCTGAATGGTCAGCTGTTTATGAAGTGATGCTTGGACAACGATAATAACCTGCAGACAAACAGACAGAAAAATCAGACAATTCTAAAAACCATAATATATTTTCGGTATCGTTATTGCTCCTGAAACACATATCAATTATTTTATTGAAAAATAATTACATTAATATACGGTTTTCATCATCTCGTTATGATTCTATTATATGTATAGATTACCTCATATCTTCCAAACCGCTGCATGGATTTTAATGAATGATACTCATGCATCAAAATCCATACAGCGGTTCCATCATCTTCTGAGTGTCATAGAGTACATAGAATGTGAAAGAAAACTATACGGTGGACTATTGGCCCTAAAATGAATGTTGTCAAAAATATTTTCACTGAAACTTCTAGAGTAGGCTATCTAAATGAAATGCTTTAAAAGGTGATTTCAAAAACATACACAACTTTAATGTGTTAATATAATTTGGAATGAGAAATTATAAAATAAATCGTTTACGAAGCATACAACAAGCGGAGCCTCTGTAGTTCAGTTTTCGTTTGTGTTGTAGCAAGATTTATTTTTCTTTCGTTTCCCTCGTGTGCTTAAAATTAAAAAGCTGCAAATAAAAAAACCCGCCTACTGCTGAAAAGACCGAAACAAGTTTGACAGCAGGCGGGACTCATTCATTCTTCTCAGTTTACGATTTGCACCTGTCAAACTTCTTTCGGTCTTTTCAGCAGCACTCGGGTTTTTTATTTTTTATATATTTAGAGCTGGGAGCGACGAGGGGAGCTCTTGAGGCAGAATCAGAGTCGAGCTAAGCTTCTGTCGTGCGAAGTGATGATGTCAATTTTTTTACAGATAACTTTTGATTGCCTTACCATTGGAGGCCTATTTCTCGACATCTCACAACTTCAAAACGGAGATGAATATAATCTTGGAATGGCTCATTTAAATAAGGAGAAAAATTATATTTCCGTAGATTTTTATTCTATATTCGACGACAAAAATAGGGACGATCTTAAAGTAAGTAATATATTTTAAATATTTATTTATTTGATTGCAGGCACTGAGTACCATATTTAAATTAACAAATAAATAAGTTTACAGTAATACTAAAATGAAAATGTTTACAGCACAATATTTTTTTTGTCGCCTGATGATATTTTTTTTTTTTTTTTAAATGTGCACGTCAGTATAGAGCTAAAAGAGCAGGCTGTGGTATGTGGCCGTACTATTTTGTTTGCCAAAACGCCAATAACTTCAACTTTCTAAGTGAAGTAACACTTTGACAAGAATTATAAGTTTGTCACGAGCCACAGGTAGTGGTTTTATGTATACATATACCTATAAAACCAGCGGCCCGGGACCCAGCTTCGCTCGGGAATAAATTTGTAAAAAAATCTATAACCCGATGGCACTAACACCTACCGGGTTCAATTGGAGGTAAATGTTTATGTTTTATACCTGTCTGCCACCTAAGTGGTATAAAAATAAACATTTACCCCCAATTGATACACGGCCCACCTGATGGGAAGTGGTGTAAACAAAAATAAGCTTTAATGTTGAAGTTCAACTTCAAAACTCAAGCACATTCCATGTAACGGACTTCCATACATCCGCTCATCCCTTATTTACCCCTTAAGGATGAACTAGAAGCAGCTATATAATATTTCATGGTTCTTGCTTCGAACATGACGGACTTTCTATACAATCGTTCATAGCCTATTTTATCCCCTGGTGGTAAAATTTTGAAAACTGCTGATACACATATATTTATTTCTAGAAAAACGTACGTGTATGGAAATTCATGCATTTATCTTCAAAAGTGACGAATGTACAAGTATATTACAATTTTTGAAAATTTTCCTACAAGGGGGGTAAAATAGGTGATGAACGATTGTATGGAAAGTCCGGCCTTTTTTGGGTTGCGTAGCCAAATGGCTAAAAACGGAACCCTTATAGATTCGTCATGTTTGTCTGTCTGTCCGTCCGTAAGTCACAGCCACTTTTTTCTGAAACTATAAGAAGTATGCTCTGGAAACTTGGTATGTAGATGTATTCTGTGAACCGCATTAAGGTTTTCACACCAAAATAGAAAAAAAACAAAAAATTTTGGGGCTTCCCCATACTTAGAACTGAAACTATTTATTTTTACTATTATATTTTTCATCAAACCCATTCGTGGATCTATGGATAGGTTTTCAAAAATGAAATTGAGGTTTCTAATATAATTTTTTTCTAAACTGAATAGTTTGCGCGAGAGACACTTCCAAAATGGTAAAATGTGTGTGCCCCCTCTTTTTTTAGCGTGTGGAAACCATCACAGGCTTCACCCCATCGGTGCCGTTGATGGTGTGGGCGTTTTGGAATCGGACCGACTAAAACCACACGGTTTCCTCCTCAAGTGTCCGTTGCCGGGCACCCCGGGTAAGCCCTCGAAAGGATAACCCCAGGGTTACAGGCGGACCTTGGCCGCCAACGCTGCCTCGCCTGGTAGGGTCGGGTTTTATCCGGGTTGGCAGGCGTGTGTAGGACACACACGACACGCCTCCGTCACGGCCTGCTTCTGTAAGGACGGCGAGTCGGCCAACTGCCGTCCTCAGGCCTCGATCATGGAGGTCGGTAGTCCCGGGCGTAGACGAATCTGCGGCGCCCTCGCTGCAGACTGCAGAACTCGGGAGGCAGGGTTCTCTCTCGCTCCTTCTCCGCCGTCTATTTCGCGCGCATTATCTGCTCGCAGAAAGAGGCGGTGGCGTGCCACTTGCTCCCGTCGGAGACCACGGCCCTCACCATGATCTCCAACGAGAGAACGTCCACGCCCAGGACCACAACGAGATCCTGGCGTTGACTCGCCCACACAGGGCACTCCACCAACGTGTGGAGCGCCGTTCGCCAGGATCCTCGCAGTGCTGGCACTGCGGCGTTGTCTCCCGGTGGATGCGCCGTAGATACTTACCGAAGCACCCGTGTCCGGTAAATATCTGGCACATCCGGTAGGAGAGGTCACCGTGGTGCCTCTCTAACCACTCCTTCATGATCGGCCTCACCACCGCAATGGTGGATTCCCCCAACCTTGGATGCTCAAGTCGTACCCTCCATGTCTCCATGAGTTCCCGGTGGAGCAGGGACCGCTGAGCCCTGATTTCTCGGGGCTCCGGCCTATGGCCCCGCTCCAGCGCCTCCTTGTGCCATTGGTACAACAGCGCAAGGGCTCTCGCTTCCAGGTCCCATGGAGGGGTTCCAGCTAGGAGACACGCCACCTCGGCGGAGATCGTGCGATACCCCCTGATGACTCTGACGGCCATCGCTTTTAACGGGCTGTTTAGAACAGCCACGTTGCGGGCCGCCAGAGTCTCCGCACATACGTGGGGGCGTTGGGTCCCTTAACGTTGGGCATCAGCCGCGATAGCGCGGCCGCAGCCCCCCTCAGTTTCGGGACCAGACTTCAGAGATGAGGTCCGAATTCCCATCGGCTATCGAGTACGAGCCCAAGGTACTTCATCGTGGGCTCGATGCCTATGCTTATGCCCCATACGGTTATGCTGGTTACCGCAGGTGGCCCCCTCCGAGGCCATCGCTTTTAACGGGCTGTTTAGAAGAGCCACGTTGCGGGCCGCCAGAGTCTCCGCCCATACGGGGGCCCCATACAGGGCCATGTTTCGCACGATCCCCAGGTACAGTCTCCTAGTGGGGGCGTTGGGTCCCTTAACGATGGGCATCAGCCGCGATAGCGCGGCCGCAGCCCCCTTCAGTTTCGGGACCAGACTTCAGAGATGAGGTCCGAATTCCCATCGGCTATCGAGTACGAGCCCAAGTGCCCGAGCACGAGCCCGAGTACGAGTCGTGGGCTCGATGCCGATGCTTATGCCCCATACGGTTATGCTGGTTACCGCAAGTGGCCCCCTCCGAGGCCCGTGAAAAGACATAGCCTCGGATTTGTGGAGAGCCACCTCGAGTCCCAGCCGCCGTATTCGACCCACGACTTGAGCAACCCCTACCGTGGCCTTTGCTCCCCGCGCCATAACGAGGGTGTCTTCAGCATAACAACTTATGCTGACACCCTCGAGCAACGTACCACGCAGCACCCAGTCGTATCCGATGTTCCACAGGAGTAGCCCTAGGACCGATCCCTGTGGAACACCGCACGACACTTCTCACCGCCCTGGCCCTAGCCTGCTAGGGTAAACTATGGCCCTCTCGGATAGGTATGCCTCGACAATGCGGTGGAGGTAAGGAGGCACTCCGTGATAAGCGAGAGCCTCCGTAACGCAGCTCCAGGGTAGGGTGTAGAAGGCGTTGGCGATGTCGTGAGACACCGCCACCACCACCCCACCCCGCGAGACTACTTCATCCACCAGGCGCCTAATGCGCATGTTCGCTTCCACAGTGGAGCGCTCCCAGCGGAAACAGAACTGATTGTCCGCCAGACTCAAAGAGCTTGCACACTTCGTCGAGCAACACGATCGGCCGATAACCGGATGACTGATCCGCCAGCCGCCCCGCCTTCCGGATAAGGACCAGTTTCCCCGTCTTCCACGCCTTTGGAAACTGGCCCCTTTCGAGCCATGCGCTAAAGAGCGCCACCAGTCGAGGCCCTAGTTCCTCAATGACCAGGACCCATGATCGGCCTGGAATGCCGTCGGGTTCGGGGGCAGTGCTTTTCCGAGCTTTAAGCCGGAGCACTGCTACCCCTAGTTCGCTCTCCCTGACTTCGGGCACATCGCTCTCGCTATTATCAGCGTCAAGCGCCTGAGGCGGAGCCATACGCGGAGGAACATGCTCCTCTGCTCTCGCTGGGAACAGGGAGCCCAGGATTCCCTCCAGCCACTGGCTAGTACCACTCTGTAAGGGCGCCCCCATCAGTTCTGCTCCAGAGACTCCAGCAGCTCTTCGTGGGCCCGCCGTTTGGCCTGCTTTATGGCTTTCTGGAGGGTCCTCTTGGCCCCTTGTACGCCTCATATAGCGCCGCCTCTCGGGCTGCCACATCGTCTGGGCGGCGACGCCTCCGGTAAAACCTGGTGTACCGGCGGCGAGCGGTCACGCACGCTGTTCGTAGCTATGCAATCTCCGCTGACCAACCTTACACCTGTTTCTTTGCCGGGTCGGGCTTAACCCTAGGCATCGCCTCATCGCAGATGCGACATGGCTCTCCTGAACCATTCCGCCTCTGCGTCGACATCGGCAGGCCTGGCCGGTGACGGAATCCAGGCCTGCATTATGGATGTCTCCAGGAGAGCCTACCGATCCATCCGTCTGAGCGCCCAACGTGGATGGGGGGGACTTGCGGTAGTCGGCGGCAGGTTAGGTGGAGGGGAGACGTTGAACCGAATGTACTTATGGTCGGAATCCGTTTCCTCCTCCTCCACTACGCGCCAACCCTGGACGCGACGGGCGAGAGCAGGGGTCGCGAACGCGATATCCACGACCGAACTGCGCCCCTGCCGCTCCCAGGTGGACACTCCCCCGGTTGAGAACCTCTAGACCACGGGTGTTGGTCCAGTCCTCCAGTACTCGCCCCTTGTCGTTGGTTTCCCGGGAGCCCCAAGCCAAAGACCAGGCGTTGAAGTCTTCCAGGATCAAGACAGGACGAGGACGGCACGCAGCGAGAACGATGTCCAGTTCAGCAAGCCTTAGCTCAAGCTCTTACTGGTCAAGGCTTGGCGAGAAGTAGACGGCCCCGACAGCCAAGCCCTCATAGTCCGCCGCGACACAGCCTCTGCCCCTTGCAATGAGTGCAAGGCGCGAAGTGTCCGCGGCGGAACCCCCGAAAACGGTCGCTACGCCATCCAGGTCCAATAGGCTTCCGGAGTGGACCCAGTACGGCTCTATGACCATGACCACATTGACAGACCACTCCACGATGCTCTGGTACAGAAGATCCTGAGCACCGGTGCAGTGGTTTATGTTCACCTTCAGGATGCGGATTGGTGTGTCCATTAATGGACGTCCATCTCCGCATCCCACCGGGAACACACCCCCACTACCCGTTGCGGACGAACGGGGCTTTGGCCTTGAGGCAGCGCAGGATACGCTGTCCGCCCTGTGCTCCGCCGCTTTGACCCCTGCTACGCATTTGTGCCCGGGCTGACTACAGCGGAAGCACCGGTCCCCCACGATGTCTCCCGCTGTGCACTGCGCTCCCACATGCCCAGGCACCTAAAGCACCTGGTCTCGCGGGGCAGGAGTTGCACCCGCGCCTTAAGGAAGCCCCAACGAGGAGGCTCCGTTAGTCCGCAATCTTCTGCGCTGCTGCGACGGGGCAGTTGATTACTGCCGTGCCGTGACTGGTGGAGCTGAAGCGGATTTCACCAGCTCTCACCTGGTCCTGGGGGCAGCCGCCCGCCTCCACGACGGCGGAGATAAGTTCCTCCGTCGTGGCCGCATCATCCAGACCCAAAATGCGCAAACCTGCGCATTTATTGGGTCTGGTGACGCGGACGGCTTCCGCGTCCAGCGACTACCTCAGCTTGGCCGCTAAGGCATCTGCTTTGGGGCCGCTGGTGCGGCCGGAGAGGCGAGCTCCGGTGCGAGTCGTCTTGCACCGGAGCCCACCCTCAATCTCAAGGGCCTTAAGGTCCACAGAGGCCTTCACTTGCCTCAGGACCTGGGCGTACCCCACGTACTTCTCGACACCCACCGTAGACACTGTCAGGACGACGACAGAAGAGCGTGGGGTGCGGATCCTCTTCGGCGCATTCGCCGCAGCGGCTTTTGCCGCCTTCTTGGCCACCTTTTTAGCGGCTTTTCGAGCTTTTTTCGCGACTTCCGCTACCTCCCATCTCTCCCCTCTGGAGGAATGCTAGGGTATAGGGAGAGCAGTGGTTACAGCAGGGGTGGGGTGCCACACTTTTTCCCCTTCCCTTGTGGTGTTGGGGCCACTGGGGTGGCGGTCCTTTTATTATTAGGACCGGGCTTCCCACTGGCAGCAGCCGCGTAAGATGCAGGCTGTGCCAGTGGAGGACGGTATGCCCGGTCCTCCAAAACACCGAGCCGCCAGTAACTGCACCATACTCGGCGCAGGCTCCGGCGCCGTCTCGGCTGCCGGTCTTGGCGCCGCCTTAGGCCTGATTTTGGTGCTAACTTTAGCACCGACTTTAGCGCCGACTTAGGCGCCTCCCCTGTCGACACAGAAGCCTTCGGCTGGACCGCCACCTCCTGGGCTCTTAGGGCCTTTTGGGCCTCTGGGGATCCCCTGACCAGCTGGGTCAGGTGCTTAACCTCCTCCCGGAGGGCCCGCTGTTGCTCCCGGGAACTGGCAAGCTCAGTTTCCAGGGTTGTCACCCGGATTACGGAATGCGAGAGGATGGCTAGTCCTCTCTCACCGGCGGCGGCACAAGTGATCGTCGGCCCCTGTGTTAGCAGTGGGCCAACCCACCCCTGGATCCCTCAGGACCCTACGGTGGCCTCCACCACTAACACCATCGCTCATCCTGTCTTCTCAGAAAGCAGAGGAGTACGGAGAGCAATGTGTTCCCGCCACGTCGGGTATTGACCGACGATCAATGCCAACCCCATGAATCGGAAGCCATTGACCGCTGCCCAGGGTGTACCGGCTGCTCCGATTCCGTTCTCCCCGGATTGCAGCGGGATCGGAATCGGAATGACACGCGAGGAGGTTACCCGACACACACCACGTGTGTTCCCCCCCTCCTGTAACTTCTAAAATAAGAGAATGATAAAACTAATGAAATATATATGATGTACATTACCATGTAAACTTCCACTGAAAATTGGCTTAAATGAGATCTAGTCAGTAGTTTTTCTTAATACGTCATAAATCGTAAATCGCAATTTACGTTTCATTCAATCCACTCACATATAAAAATTTTACTTGCTGCTACGGAATACTTCATGGTTGAGTCCAACTCGCATTTGGCCGGTTTTTTGATGTAAGAATCACGAAGTTTCATATAGCTGCTTCTGGTTAGCAATAAACGTACACGTGTATCGGCTGAGCGGTATGTGGGGACACACACACATACATAATTGTGTACTTTGTATATACATAGTTATGTAGGTGCACGGTGTCACCCGCACTATTCCCCACCACGGATTGATGAGCTCAGTACATTGTAAGATACGGTAAAAGACGGTCTGTACTCAAGAAATATACCTTGTTTTCTTCCACTGACGACATTTTATTTTATCGTTCGTACAACCCCAACAATTGGTGACCCCGACAAAGAGCAGTAATACCTTTTTTTTTTTTTTTTTTTTTTTTTTTTTTTTTTTTTTTTTATCGTGCGGAAATCCCTTCGGATACCCCCCCGCGTGCCAGCGGGGGCGGTTATGTCGGGCTAGTGTCGCGAGTGTGAATTGTGACTTGTAAAAAATGAGCACTGATTCGAGCATTACGCCAATACCGCCGGCGGAGGTCATGGCCATATCATTGTCGTCGCGTATTCCAGATTTCTGGATGGACCAACCTCGCGTATGGTTTATTCGCGTCGAAGCTATTCTGACGCCGCAGAAGATGGGTGATGACAGCAAATTTGATTTGGTAGTTTCGAAATTACCGAAAGAAGTCATCATACAAATTACCGATTTCTTAACCAAACCGCCAGAATCAGGTAAATTCCAAGCATTGAAAAATAAGTTGCTCGTGTTGTTCGAAGACTCAAAAAATAGACAGATAGAGAAACTTATAGGGGAGATGGAATTGGGGATCAGAAACCCTCACAACTCCTCCGTCGAATGAGAGATCTGGCCCGAGACAAGATCCCCGAAGACACACTGAGAGTGTTTTGGCAAGGTCATTTACCGTCGACAGTTCGCTCCGTGCTGGCCGTGTCAGAGACAATTTGGCAATGATAGCAGATAATGTGGCTGAGGCCACGAGAAGCAACCACGTGTCCGAAATTTCACCAACTGCATCGAACCGGGAGCCTACGAATACGCAGTTGAATGTATCGAGTATCGCTGCCGAAATAGCGAAGATTAATGTTCGACTGGACAACATCGAACGTTCAGGGTCAAGATCGAGTGGGAGACGTTTTGGGAACCGCTTTCGACGTTCTTCGCGTTCAAGGTCAAGCAGCCGTACCCCGGAATCACCCGATTGGCTTTGCGTGTATCATTATAGATACCGGCAGCGAGCTCATAGATGTGCACCGCCCTGTGCATGGAAGCAGGAAGGCAAAGCTAACCACTCCAAGTCGGAAAACTAGAGGACCAGGTACAGTCGCCGGCGGAAGTCTGTGCCGTCATTCCTTGCAGCCGCCTCTCAGTGATGGATTTCAACTCAGGATTACGTTTTCTGGTTGATACAGGTGCGAACATTTCAGTTTTGCCATTAAATAAAAGACTAAAAGACTTTTTAGAGATATAAAGCGTTCCGATTACAAGTTAAATGCCGCCAATGGTACGGAAATTGCAACGTATGGTGTAAAGTCATTAGTTTTAAATCTTAAACTTCGCAGACCGTACCGTTGGGAATTTATTTTAGCCGATGTAAAACAGCCCATTCTTGGAGCTGATTTTTTATCATATCATAAAATTTTAGTAGATATGCATAAACGTAAGCTTATAGATCAAGTTACAGATATACAAGTTATAGCTTCAATTGTAAGTTTAAATCAGCCGTCTTTAAGTTCTATTGTCGAAAGTCATCCCTATTACGATTTGTTATGTATGTACCCCAATATTACCAAACCAGCGACATTCAGGGAAACACCCTCGCACAATGTTGTACATTACATAGAGACAACTGGTCCGCTAGTTCATGCCCGTTGCCGTCCCTTATCGCCCGATAGATATATAAAGATCAAAGAGGAGTTTCGAATCATGCAAGAATTAGGAATCTGTAGGTCTTCTAAAAGCGCATGGTCTAGTCCGCTACACGTAGTTACTAAGAAGAACGGCGAGTTAAGACCGTGTGGCGACTATCGACAGCTAAACGCTATTACGAGGCCCGACAGATATTTCCACGTTTACATGAGTTCACGTATGTTGTACCCCCCCCTTTCTAAACTCCTAAACCCCTTTTCTAAATTCTTTTTCCCCACTCCTACTACTCCTATTACTACTCCGAAACCAACTTATTCCCTCCTCTCTTTTCACATTTCCTGTCCTAGATAACTACCTATACCTACCACTCATTCACTCCTCTCTTACAGCTATCCTAATACCTATTCCACCTACTTGTTATCATGTATGATTCATTCAAATAACTCACCAACCTACTTAAACTCACTGAATAATTGTACTTATTTCTAATAAACTTGGCCTGTGATCAATCTAGTGGTTAAAAGGAACCCTTATCATGATACCTAGTATCCCTAGTTCTATAAAGGTGAAGAATGCTGACTCCTATCTTAAACCTACGGTAACCTAATTCCAACTATATATAATCGCAAATCCCAATTAATTTACTCTTTCACATTAAACTTTAAACCTATTTTGTTTGAAACGTTATCATTTAAATTCATCATTATCCTTTCCTTACAACCTACCTTCCAACCTAACCATTACGTACCTATTTCATTTTTATCTAATTACACAGCTTCTATTGACACTATATTAAACCATGAAATAACCAAATAAGTCTTCCTAAACCCTCTAGTCGTAAGTAGTTCAAAAGCTTACACTACGTGCGCGAACATAAGTACTTCCTTAAATAATCAACAAAGTCTCATTTAAGTAGGTATCCCTAAATTAGAACCTATTCCTTCCATATTTATTAACAATCCTCCAAATTCCATTATACCTACACAAATTCCTTCCGGATTAACCTAATGTCCTTGGTGACCTTGACGGGAGCGGATGAAAACAACCTACACTAATTCATTCGGCCCAACCTAACATGCATCAACCGAAGTCCTTCCCCGTATTCTCCGTAGTATCCCCTTGTGGCTTTTATGAGAGCGGATGAAAACAACCTATACTAGAAAATATCCATTAGGAACAGAAACATTCCGGTCATTTACCTCGTTTATCTAGATACCTATAACTATCTACAGCCACGTAGATATCTGCCGTTGACCGCCTCAATCATTCACTACTTCCTTCGTAACAATGTTATTAGAATAATATCAATTGGATTAGAACCTACTAATTCTTCCTTTCACAACGCTTACTACCACAACTAGTACTTCGAACGACAAAAATATACATAGGTTATATTTAGATGTTTATTATAACTTCACGTAGACTACTTCTTTATTGATTAGAACTTACTAATTCTTCTTCCTATAATGCCTACTCCCTTAAACTAGTACTTTGAACGACAAGAATATATAGGTTATATCTAGATGTTTTTAATAACTTCATTTAGACTTTATTGACGCTCCCTTTCCCACACAAAGGTACCTGCTTATTCTGAGGTTTCCTCCCCAAGGTGTTTGCTCACTATTACTTTCCTTCACAAAAGTACCTAGTTAGGTATTTTCCCCCCCGAGGTGGTGACCCCTAACAATAGTACCTAGTTATATTGGATTTTCCCCCCGAGGTGGTGGCCCCATATCACGCCAGCCACAGTAGGACCCTTCCACTTGTATTGTGTATAGGTATATCATGGTCCTTCCTATGTCTAAATAGGCATTAGAAGATTTTCATACATCTTCCCCCTATTATACCGAGACATCCGGTAAATATAATTCCCCATACTCTATTCAGAGTAAACATGAACCTGACAGAAGAACATACAAATCTTACTGCCATAATGTTTTGATTATAATAGTTTCCGTAGTAACTTACAGCACCACGCTTAAGCTGCTTCAAATATTGTTCACGAATAACATGTATTTTGGTGTGATACTTCACTTGTTTTTAAAATGTAAGACGATAAATTGAGTCAGTACTCAGCTTGGATATTAACACAAACTGTTTTATTATGAAACTAACAAAGGAGTATTCTTTTCCTACTGCTAACTATTATAGCAAACTACAGCGTCCCTCGCTCAAGCCGCTTTAAATACTATTCACGAATAACATGGATCTGGTGTGATACTTCACTTGTTTTTAGAATGTTAAACGATAAATTGAATCTGTACACAGCTCGGACATTAACATATAGTGTGTAATCGTATAAAAGGTGCTAGTAACCAATTCACTTCAGAATAATGTGGTTTCAAAGGTTTATTGTAAAGTATAATACACTCTCAGATCACATAAACGAATTGGTATAACTGACCCATGATATAGGGTTTTAGTATACAGGAATTACACTCCCGGGGTTCTAGATTCGAGCAGTATCCACTTGGATAAGGTTCCCAACTACCGTGAGATGGCTCTTTGAACCCTGATTCGATCACATGCAAAGAGAGATAATCACTGAATTCAAATATAAAAATCACTCTTGGTCAATCAGTTATTAGCAGATATCGTAGGTGTTATTACCCAAGTTTTTGTGTAATTAATATTTAGTCTTGGGTGTGGTTACTTTTTGATTATTTATAACCCGGCTTTGTACACAATCAACACTTCTTAAAAGAATCACTAAAATTTCACTGTAGGTCTCACTTCCACCATTTTTACACACTGTATCACCACTCTTACGTGAACTACAGCAGTAGTAGCCTACCTATATACCATCGAATAGTTCATATGGCTCTTTTGAACCGACTAAAACCGCACAATCAATCGATATAGAATATGATATTAATAATGGTAATTTACCTACATACCATCGAATAGTTCATATGGCTCTTTTGAACCGACTAAAACCGCACAATCAATCGATATAGAATATGATATTAATAATGGTAGTTTACCTACATACCATCGAATAGTCCCTATGGCTCCTTTTTGAACCGACTAAAACCGCACGATAAATCGATATAAAACATGATAGGTATTAATAAATTTTACTAAGCAGACTTTGAAATAGACTAGGTTTCCTACGTTCGTTGTGATGCCTAAGATTTTCACTAAACAAATGAGTGTACCTATCTATCTACCTACAGAATCTAATCCCTGTATTTACCTTTCAAAACCCATTGTATTTTACTTAATCGTGTGGTGAGTTGTGTTTTCCTTCTAGCTAACTTTGGGGGCAAGTTCGTGAAACTTGACTTTGTGTAATCCCTACCACGGTGTGATTGCCCCAGTTCACGAGCCGAAGCTCAGGGATGTGAACTGAAACCCTGACGAGATTATAGTTAGTGTATATATAAATAAATACATAAGACTGAACTGTGAGCTCCGTAAGTTCTGATCCTGGCCCGAATTGGACGGCTCCACTTCGACGGTGCCTACCTATCACAGAACGAACAGTCACCCACATCCAGGAAGCTTATCCGATCCTGTTTCCAGGGAAAATCAGATTGCCGCTCGCTTCAAAAGTTATCGGCTACTAGCGAAATATAGAGGAATATGGAGTCGTTATCACCGTTAGGTATCCCTCCATAACTAAAGCACATCGCCTTGGGTTTCCTACGGGAATGCTAGCTAAGTACGCCGCAGCCCTAATTCCTACTTCTAACATAATAAAAATGATAAAACGACAGCGTTTGCTTTACGTGTGCACCGCCAGACTCAGCGGCACAGAACATCAGAAATGAACATGTATTTGCGTGCATTACTTTTGTCCAATGTAAGGTGTCTTCATTCACGTAAAGGTCCTACCCTATGTCGATCGCGTCCCAAAATGTAATTTACCTTTTACTAATTATTATTCAAATATACTACTCCCAACAATCCCATTTTAAACAACCAAACATGAACCAAATTCAATTTCTTAAAATGGCGATCCCTCCAATTCAAATAACTATATGTTAACCACTATTTCCGCGAACTATTACTTTCCAACTCAAAATATCCCCTTAATACAAGAAAACGCGCGAACCCCAACACATATATCACGACTAAGTCCCACTAAATGCTCTAAAAAACAGTGTCACCAGAAATGTACGACGTCTCCACTACCCCTGACGAGTTCCCCAACAAAAGTGAAAGAGTTATTGGCGCCTTTCGTATTTCTCCCCCGCCAACCGCGCTCCATCCGTGTCTCTATCCAATCAAAAACCTCCCCGTAATGCCAACCGCACAATTCAAACCCCCCCAAATATTACAAATTCCTATCTTTTTCAACGCCCATGTATACTTTTAAGCATTGAAATCTCTTCACTAAAACTTTCAACAATGAATTTCACCAATTACGCATGACATTCCCAAGTAATTCCTCGTATATCTTATTAAAACTTTTGTCCGCCAAAGCCTAATTAGTTCCTCAATCACCCACACGGAGGCGTTGCAGTTCCCTTCTTTTCAAAGTACAAAATCTACCTTCCGGCATTTCCGCGTTTCAAATATTACTATCTCATCATTAGAATGTATTACTTACATACATTCCATATAACTATTTGTGATATTATTTAAGTGATTGCTTTTACTTAGATTTTATTGATTAATCTTCGTATTGAATTTTCTCTAAATAAACAATACCTAAACAGTCGTCTTAAACCAAATAATTGCCATGCGGCATTATACAGATAATCAAATTTTTACTATAATCGATTCATTTATAAATATTATTTTTCCCACAACGATTAATATATATATATATTTATAAATACATTTTCATATACATTTACGTATATTCACAACTATAATTTACCATTTTATACACTATTTTTAATTAGTTTCTTGTAATTACTTTTTTATTTTATTTCTTTTCTCGACTGATAATTTTTTCATATAGTTTACTGCCACCTATGTCAAAACTGCTCAACTAATTCAATCCTTTTTCCGTTCAATCGAATTAAGACTTTCGCATCTTCGGCCACTAGATGACACTCTAATATAAATCGTACCGTTATATAATTTATTTATCTTTTTCATTGCTCCGGTAGCTCGTTACAATCCGACCCCTTGAATCTCAACGCAGGTACAATACTAACCCTATTGTCCGTAGTGATGATTCACCCTTACTAAAAGAATGCTAAATAAATAAATTCTTCGAATATGCTAGCTATCTACGTCACACTTTATTGGTCAATACTCCAGTTACAATTCAACAACTGCACATTATCTGTAGTGTGTTATTTTCAACCAACATCCAAAACAAATGGCTAGTCAATCCCGGAGTCAAGCTTTCCGGCTAAGTCCCCACACAAAACCATGTCCGAAATCCGACCCTGACAAATTTCAGCGGGAAAAGTCTGATTGTGAGACAGACTCCAATGCTATCATTAAGAAATAATGTTTTGATTCGGAACCAATCTTACGTTCATCCCTCAATCCATTACCCCCTTCCCCATAAAAATAAGTCAAACTCCAATGGCTGACAGACATAATCAGTACGAACGACTTCACCCCACCTGATCCAAATTGACCAGACATTCGCCCAAATATTGGAGTGTGTATAGTGTGATTCGTCGTATCCTGGTTGTTTAGTAGTGCATTCATGGAGGCCCTTAAATGGTGCGCTCAGACAATTGATTCATTCGGAATCAAATTTTGTCTTTACCCTAACTCCTAGCATTACCTCCATAAACCCATTTTGTGGTGCATGCAAGTAATTGAATTGCAATCTGTCCTCACAATATCACTCCCCCCCTTTTACTTTCTACATAATGCTAGTTGGGATGGCCCTCCATTCTGATTTTAAATTCATTCACTTTGTCATTTCATACTAATCTAGCTTTCTTTCCTCTATTATTTTTTTTATTTTAATCATTCTAACAGAACCAACTTTCACGGTTCATCATTCTACCAACCAAACAGCATTATAACATTTCCCCGAGGTGACCACTAGATCTTAATAATTCTGAATGTTCATTCCCTATTCCCTGCCTACTATATATTCTAAAGAGAGGCCTTAGAATATCTCCCTCATTTATTTATATGGAAAGTAAATAAACATATTTTTTATTTATTTAGGTAAAGCTACCCTGTTCCCCAGGAAAGAACAGACACTGACAGAAAAGGTTTAATTAATTTTTTAATTAATTATTCGTATTCTAATATTTAGAATTCGCGTCAAACATAGTAACACAGCACAACAGTGGTGCCATCTCCCAGCCCTTCAGGTACTAGAAACGCTCCTTTGAATTTTTTTATTTTTTAGTACTCCATCTACTCAAACAGTTGTGAACTACTACTTACAACACTACGTGTTTAATACTTCATTGAATAGTTACGTTTCATTACAATTGCGACCCCCCAATTTCTATTTTCTTATGACCGTAGCCAATATTCTGCTAATTATAATACTGAACAATAAAAGACAACCTAATTTAAAACTCACACTCTCTGAACTACATGTCGAAGTGAAGATACTTTTTTACCCACAGATGTTTTTTGTTGTATATTATTCCGTTTAGTTAGAGTCCAGTCACCCCACACATTAAAATGTTTGTGTAGTTTAACCATATCAAGGTAAATCACTTCTCAATCTCGATACCAAGCTTGATAGTAATTCCACAACACAAAACTATCTCTTCAAACCAGGACATGACAATTTAAAGCAGGGAAAAACTTGGTTGTGAGGCCAGTTCCGTCCTAGTGACTCCGAATAAAGATTTGTGGAGTGAACCAATCTTACGTTCGTCCACATCTAATTACCCAGTCCCTCATTAATAAAGTCATTCCTATATGGCCGTCAACCATAGAAAAGTGCGAGCGGTTTCACCCCACAAGGCTCGAGACTTCAAAATCATTTGCCCCGAAAATGGCGCATGTATAGTGTGCGTCGTTATAACCTGGTGGTGTAGTTGAGGAAATATGAAGGTACATTAACGTCATGCTTAGACCTCGGATTCATCAATCTCGAGCCCATCTATTAACCTAACTCTTAGCAGCCCTTCATAAATCCGATTGTAGTGCATGCAGAATGACTAGACTATAACCATGCTTCGCGATTCTACTCCCCCCTTAGTGCTGGTTGGGAAGGCCCTTCACACTGAATTTAAACAAATACTCATTCAACATACAACCTTTCCTTAACGTGAATAATCCTATCGCTCTAACATAGCCGACTTCCATGGCCATTCATACTACCAACCAAAATCAGCACTTGATACAAACGAATGGTTATTGTTTCGTAATTTTAGGAATGTCCCCAGCTTTCATAAGGAAAGGCGGACTTCAGTATATCATTCCCTATTGCACAAAACGTGTGATAAATTGATAAATTTTAACTAAATCTTAAAGTCGAACTATAACGAACCTTACTACCTACTTTTTTTTTTTTGGTAATCTATTTAATAAATTTACTTAACTACTTTTTTATACATCTCTCTCCAACACAAATCTCTTACTTCTCATTATAAAACTCTCCCCCTTAGAATTCAAAACTTTATCCATTGATCTAATTTTGATAATGTATCCACCCAACCTCTATGGTTAGCACTAGCACCATTGTAGGTCCCAAACAATCTTTCCAATTCCCTATTAACCCATTTTACAGTGTAAGGCCGAGGATTCCTAACCGAAGTATAGACTATTTTAATCCCTAAAGTTTTCATTCCTTCTTTGCAAACTCGCCTAGTGAATTGTGTCCCATTGTCTGACATAGCTTTTGTCAATACCTAATCCGTATTTAATTTCCTCACTATTCCAATCCTAAAAGTTTTAACATTTATGTTAAGAAAGACACAACCAATCTATATAACACAAACCCGCTATCTCCACAGTGCCCTGCATAAACTTCTAGATGATGACTAGACTTAATTTCCTCACTATTCCAATCCTAAAAGTTTTAACATTTATGTTAAGAAAGACACAACCAATCTATATAACAAACCCGCTATCTCCACAGTGCCCTGCATAAACGACTAGATGATGACTAGACTCCTTGTTGCTAACAATAACACGTTCGATACCTTTTCACTCCAATCACGGTTTAAACCAATTATTACATATAAATAACATGGATTGTAAACACAAATCAATGACAACTCTAAAAACCGGGAAAAGAATACACTGTCAAGATAAACTTGTCAGAACGCGTAAACACTTTTTTTCCGTTGACAAACGCGCGCTTGTCACCGCTGTTCCGACGACGACAACAAATCGAATACCTATGCAATAATCTCTAACATTAGTGGCAACCGACACGAAACTTCAATAACCCTTCTCAACCTAGATCTTATGTTGTTATATTTCCTAATCTCAGCAATACTTAATCCTACCCTATCTATCACTTGAAATAGATAAAAAATTAACTCGCGACCCCCCATCCCCTAAAATAAAGAACATATCTAACCCTCTCTATACACAAACACATACTTGCACGAATACACATACATATCAGAGGTGAGTCGATCCGAACCATAATAGTTACAAAAACTATAACCTAGCTTTACCTACATTGTCTACGATCCGCGGACCGACCGATGTGTCGCACTCAACAACTACCTATACTATACGAACCTTACCGAGCGCGACCGACGACACACGAATTTTTACGAATTAATTACTAAGCTCGTGTCGACGCGTTATTTAATTTTTGAATGATTTTGTCCCTGTTGCACTTGCATTTTGGCGATGCGTAAGACCTTGACACCCATCTCAGGCCTCATTTACGAATTAATATTATTTATTTACTTTCTCAAGGTTCGCTCAGTTTTGTTTACAGTGAATTTCATAGTTCGCGCTTGATTTGTAATTATTTTCCTATAGTTCCACAGTTTGTTTATATAAACCTATAGTAAATACCAATTTACATTTCATACAATTTTGCTCAGTCAGTGACATAGAGAAAATTAAAGTATTGTTTAAATAAATATAGATACATAGGTACATACATATACACATGCCCACGCATAGCTACACATTCACGCACACAACTATACCCTTACAAGATGTTTATTATCAATTTCAAGATTCCGACCCCTATTTGTTAATAATCCTAAACTCCTAAGTAACTGTATTTTAGGCTGAACAATAACATCCAGTGCAACATTCTTACCTTTTACCTATATTTTACGGCAACAAATTGTGCAGTACCTGAATACCGCAACTTTATTAATAACTATTTTCAATTAAACATTCAAGAACTGATTATTTGACTAATCGATAATTTATTGATTAAATGTAAATCCTCCCCAATTTCCTAGATACAACACGACTCAACAACCCTAATATTAATATTATTATTTTTATTATTACTTAACATTTTGTTAAACTTTAATTATCTATTCTATATACTATTATGACTATGTTACCTAATTCACAGCAATGAACCAAACATGATTACGGCATACCAAATCCTGGTTAACGGCGCCACCAAATTGTACCCCCCCCTTTCTAAACTCCTAAACCCCTTTTCTAAATTCTTTTTCCCCACTCCTACTACTCCTATTACTACTCCGAAACCAACTTATTCCCTCCTCTCTTTTCACATTTCCTGTCCTAGATAACTACCTATACCTACCACTCATTCACTCCTCTCTTACAGCTATCCTAATTCCTATTCCACCTACTTGTTATCATGTATGATTCATTCAAATAACTCACCAACCTACTTAAACTCACTGAATAATTGTACTTATTTCTAATAAACTTGGCCTGTGATCAATCTAGTGGTTAAAAGGAACCCTTATCATGATACCTAGTATCCCTAGTTCTATAAAGGTGAAGAATGCTGACTCCTATCTTAAACCTACGGTAACCTAATTCCAACTATATATAATCGCAAATCCCAATTAATTTACTCTTTCACATTAAACTTTAAACCTATTTTGTTTGAAACGTTATCATTTAAATTCATCATTATCCTTTCCTTACAACCTACCTTCCAACCTAACCATTACGTACCTATTTCATTTTTATCTAATTACACAGCTTCTATTGACACTATATTAAACCATGAAATAACCAAATAAGTCTTCCTAAACCCTCTAGTCGTAAGTAGTTCAAAAGCTTACACTACGTGCGCGAACATAAGTACTTCCTTAAATAATCAACAAAGTCACATTTAAGTAGGTATCCCTAAATTAGAACCTATTCCTTCCATATTTATTAACAATCCTCCAAATTCCATTATACCTACACAAATTCCTTCCGGATTAACCTAATGTCCTTGGTGACCTTGACGGGAGCGGATGAAAACAACCTACACTAATTCATTCGGCCCAACCTAACATGCATCAACCGAAGTCCTTCCCCGTATTCTCCGTAGTATCCCCTTGTGGCTTTTATGAGAGCGGATGAAAACAACCTATACTAGAAAATATCCATTAGGAACAGAAACATTCCGGTCATTTACCTCGTTTATCTAGATACCTATAACTATCTACAGCCACGTAGATATCTGCCGTTGACCGCCTCAATCATTCACTACTTCCTTCGTAACAATGTTATTAGAATAATATCAATTGGATTAGAACCTACTAATTCTTCCTTTCACAACGCTTACTACCACAACTAGTACTTCGAACGACAAAAATATACATAGGTTATATTTAGATGTTTATTATAACTTCACGTAGACTACTTCTTTATTGATTAGAACTTACTAATTCTTCTTCCTATAATGCCCACTCCCTTAAACTAGTACTTTGAACGACAAGAATATATAGGTTATATCTAGATGTTTTTAATAACTTCATTTAGACTTTATTGACGCTCCCTTTCCCACACAAAGGTACCTGCTTATTCTGAGGTTTCCTCCCCAAGGTGTTTGCTCACTATTACTTTCCTTCACAAAAGTACCTAGTTAGGTATTTTCCCCCCCGAGGTGGTGACCCCTAACAATAGTACCTAGTTATATTGGATTTTCCCCCCGAGGTGGTGGCCCCATATCACGCCAGCCACAGTAGGACCCTTCCACTTGTATTGTGTATAGGTATATCATGGTCCTTCCTATGTCTAAATAGGCATTAGAAGATTTTCATACATCTTCCCCCTATTATACCGAGACATCCGGTAAATATAATTCCCCATACTCTATTCAGAGTAAACATGAACCTGACAGAAGAACATACAAATCTTACTGCCATAATGTTTTGATTATAATAGTTTCCGTAGTAACTTACAGCACCACGCTTAAGCTGCTTCAAATATTGTTCACGAATAACATGTATTTTGGTGTGATACTTCACTTGTTTTTAAAATGTAAGACGATAAATTGAGTCAGTACTCAGCTTGGATATTAACACAAACTGTTTTATTATGAAACTAACAAAGGAGTATTCTTTTCCTACTGCTAACTATTATAGCAAACTACAGCGTCCCTCGCTCAAGCCGCTTTAAATACTATTCACGAATAACATGGATTCTGGTGTGATACTTCACTTGTTTTTAGAATGTTAAACGATAAATTGAATCTGTACACAGCTCGGACATTAACATATAGTGTGTAATCGTATAAAAGGTGCTAGTAACCAATTCACTTCAGAATAATGTGGTTTCAAAGGTTTATTGTAAAGTATAATACACTCTCAGATCACATAAACGAATTGGTATAACTGACCCATGATATAGGGTTTTAGTATACAGGAATTACACTCCCGGGGTTCTAGATTCGAGCAGTATCCACTTGGATAAGGTTCCCAACTACCGTGAGATGGCTCTTTGAACCCTGATTCGATCACATGCAAAGAGAGATAATCACTGAATTCAAATATAAAAATCACTCTTGGTCAATCAGTTATTAGCAGATATCGTAGGTGTTATTACCCAAGTTTTTGTGTAATTAATATTTAGTCTTGGGTGTGGTTACTTTTTGATTATTTATAACCCGGCTTTGTACACAATCAACACTTCTTAAAAGAATCACTAAAATTTCACTGTAGGTCTCACTTCCACCATTTTTACACACTGTATCACCACTCTTACGTGAACTACAGCAGTAGTAGCCTACCTATATACCATCGAATAGTTCATATGGCTCTTTTGAACCGACTAAAACCGCACAATCAATCGATATAGAATATGATATTAATAATGGTAATTTACCTACATACCATCGAATAGTTCATATGGCTCTTTTGAACCGACTAAAACCGCACAATCAATCGATATAGAATATGATATTAATAATGGTAGTTTACCTACATACCATCGAATAGTCCCTATGGCTCCTTTTTGAACCGACTAAAACCGCACGATAAATCGATATAAAACATGATAGGTATTAATAAATTTTACTAAGCAGACTTTGAAATAGACTAGGTTTCCTACGTTCGTTGTGATGCCTAAGATTTTCACTAAACAAATGAGTGTACCTATCTATCTACCTACAGAATCTAATCCCTGTATTTACCTTTCAAAACCCATTGTATTTTACTTAATCGTGTGGTGAGTTGTGTTTTCCTTCTAGCTAACTTTGGGGGCAAGTTCGTGAAACTTGACTTTGTGTAATCCCTACCACGGTGTGATTGCCCCAGTTCACGAGCCGAAGCTCAGGGATGTGAACTGAAACCCTGACGAGATTATAGTTAGTGTATATATAAATAAATACATAAGACTGAACTGTGAGCTCCGTAAGTTCTGATCCTGGCCCGAATTGGACGGCTCCACTTCGACGGTGCCTACCTATCACAGAACGAACAGTCACCCACATCCAGGAAGCTTATCCGATCCTGTTTCCAGGGAAAATCAGATTGCCGCTCGCTTCAAAAGTTATCGGCTACTAGCGAAATATAGAGGAATATGGAGTCGTTATCACCGTTAGGTATCCCTCCATAACTAAAGCACATCGCCTTGGGTTTCCTACGGGAATGCTAGCTAAGTACGCCGCAGCCCTAATTCCTACTTCTAACATAATAAAAATGATAAAACGACAGCGTTTGCTTTACGTGTGCACCGCCAGACTCAGCGGCACAGAACATCAGAAATGAACATGTATTTGCGTGCATTACTTTTGTCCAATGTAAGGTGTCTTCATTCACGTAAAGGTCCTACCCTATGTCGATCGCGTCCCAAAATGTAATTTACCTTTTACTAATTATTATTCAAATATACTACTCCCAACAATCCCATTTTAAACAACCAAACATGAACCAAATTCAATTTCTTAAAATGGCGATCCCTCCAATTCAAATAACTATATGTTAACCACTATTTCCGCGAACTATTAGTTTCCAACTCAAAATATCCCCTTAATACAAGAAAACGCGCGAACCCCAACACATATATCACGACTAAGTCCCACTAAATGCTCTAAAAAACAGTGTCACCAGAAATGTACGACGTCTCCACTACCCCTGACGAGTTCCCCAACAAAAGTGAAAGAGTTATTGGCGCCTTTCGTATTTCTCCCCCGCCAACCGCGCTCCATCCGTGTCTCTATCCAATCAAAAACCTCCCCGTAATGCCAACCGCACAATTCAAACCCCCCCAAATATTACAAATTCCTATCTTTTTCAACGCCCATGTATACTTTTAAGCATTGAAATCTCTTCACTAAAACTTTCAACAATGAATTTCACCAATTACGCATGACATTCCCAAGTAATTCCTCGTATATCTTATTAAAACTTTTGTCCGCCAAAGCCTAATTAGTTCCTCAATCACCCACACGGAGGCGTTGCAGTTCCCTTCTTTTCAAAGTACAAAATCTACCTTCCGGCATTTCCGCGTTTCAAATATTACTATCTCATCATTAGAATGTATTACTTACATACATTCCATATAACTATTTGTGATATTATTTAAGTGATTGCTTTTACTTAGATTTTATTGATTAATCTTCGTATTGAATTTTCTCTAAATAAACAATACCTAAACAGTCGTCTTAAACCAAATAATTGCCATGCGGCATTATACAGATAATCAAATTTTTACTATAATCGATTCATTTATAAATATTATTTTTCCCACAACGATTAATATATATATATATTTATAAATACATTTTCATATACATTTACGTATATTCACAACTATAATTTACCATTTTATACACTATTTTTAATTAGTTTCTTGTAATTACTTTTTTATTTTATTTCTTTTCTCGACTGATAATTTTTTCATATAGTTTACTGCCACCTATGTCAAAACTGCTCAACTAATTCAATCCTTTTTCCGTTCAATCGAATTAAGACTTTCGCATCTTCGGCCACTAGATGACACTCTAATATAAATCGTACCGTTATATAATTTATTTATCTTTTTCATTGCTCCGGTAGCTCGTTACAATGTGTTAGCAAATAAAACCATTTTTTCAAAATTAGATATAACGAGAGCGTATCACTGTATTTGCATAGCACCCTAAGATATTGAAAAAACCGCTATTATTACCCCATTCGGACTTTACGAATTTCCGCGATTAAATTTTGGGATGCGCAACGGGGCCCAATCATTTCAGCGTTTCATGAATAATACAGTTTTACAGGGATTAGATTTTTTATATAATTATCTAGATGATGTTCTAATTGCCAGCGAAAATTCGACCCTACACAATGAACATTTAAGGTTGGTATTCGAACGTTTCAATACTTACGGCATAACTATTAATCTGAATAAATGTTGTTTTGGACAGTCGCGCATAGAATTCTTAGGTCACGATGTTAGCGTGGACGGTATTAGACCACTTAATGATAAGGTAGAAGCCATAATTAACTTTCCGAAGCCTGAAACGATAGCTGAGTTAAGACAATTTTTAGGCATGCTAAATTTTTATAGGCCTCACTTGCCGAATTTAGCGTCGTATCAATGTGAACTTAACAAATATTTGGTTAATACAAAGAAAAATGATAAGACACGTATTCTATGGTCGGATATTTCAGAAAATGCTTTTGTGCAATGTAAGTCAGGATTACAAAAAGCCGTTACGTTGTCACATCCTTTGCCAAATGCCCCACTTGCCTTGATGACGGATGCATCCAATACATGTATGGGTTCCGTATTGCAGCAAAGAGTTAAAGGTTCATGGAAACCTCTGGGATATTTCTCTAAGAAGTTTACTCCGACTGAACAGAAATATGCAACTTATGACCGAGAACTTTTAGCCATTTATAAATCAGTAAAATATTTTCGTAAGTTATTTGAAGGCTGACCTCTGACGGTGTATACGGACCATAAACCTTTATGTCATGCATTTTCAAAAATCAGTAAGGAGGATAAAGAAACTCCGAGAAGGACCCGACATCTTCTTTTTATTAGCGAGTTCACAGTCGACATACAACATATTAGTGGTCAAAATAATATTGTTGCTGATACTTTATCTCGTTTAGAAACTATTTTTTGCCCGACTGTACTGGACTTCGATGCACTTGCTGACGCGCAGGTGAAAGACGAGTACTTGTTACGGGTGACGCAATGTAAAGATAACGATAGCTCTGTAAAATTAAAACAAGTTTTATTACCTACTTGTAATAAACAAATTTATTGTGAAATTTCTACTAACATAATTAGACCCTATTTAACCGAGACATTCAGAAAAATTGCTTTTGAGAGCGTCCATAATTTGAGCCATCCTGGTATACGCACAACACTTAAGATGGTCTCTAAACATTTCTTTTGGCTTGGTATGAATGCAGATGTAGGACATTGGACTAGGACATGTTTACAATGTCAAAGATCGAAGGTCAACTGTCACGTCGTTTCAGAGTTGGGAAAGTTTCCTGAGGTCTCTAGGTTTGAACAAATTGACGTTGATATCGTGGGACCCCTTCCGACTAGTCCACAAGGTTTTAGGTACTTAGTAACAATTATAGATAGGTGTACGCGTTGGCCAGAAGCATTTCCTGTTCAAGAGAGGTAGTCGCTAAATGTATTTACGAAGGATGGATAGTTAGGTACGGTTGCCCAGTACGTATCACTAGTGACCAAGGTCGCCAGTTTGAATCCAATTTGTTTACTAATTTGATGAAATTATTAGGTATCCTTAGGATTCACACGACACCTTATCACCCCCAGAGTAATGGTGCCATAGAGAGATGGCATAGGTCGTTAAAAACTGCCCTTATGGCGCGGTTGCACACCTTATACTACTTGGGTTGAGGAATTGCCTACCGATTTGCTGGGGCTTCGCGCGGCTATACGCACTGATAACGAAGTAAGCGCAGCAGAATTAACCTTCGGTAAAACTTTACGTTTGCCCGGTGAATTCTACGATATTTCAAAAGATAAGGAGTCATGCGACCAGTATAGTTTACTTAACAAAATTCGTGAATACATTACTAGTTTTCGGCCGACAAAAGACAGGGAAAATCCGCGTAAAATATTTGTTCATTCTGATTTGCATAACTGTAATTTTGTGTTTGTACGGGATGACAGAGTTCACAAGGCCCTAAAACCGCCTTACGACGGACCGTTTAAAGTACTGAATAGAGGTCCAAAAGTTTTCAAACTTCAATTGCCCGGTCGCGAAACTCACATATCAATTGATAGATTGAAGCCAGCATTCCTAGTAAAAGATGATACCTTTATTTTAAATAACAAAATAGATAGTGATAGCGACAGTGCTACAAAATCGCAGGAATTACAGCTAGAAATGCGTGCTAACCAACACGTAACCCGAACCGGCCGTGTGATCCGTCAACCCATACGCTTCGCATTATGATTAGGTATTGTTTGTTGTTGCAATAAAATGATTAGGGTTCCGTAAGGAAAACATATATTTTGTTTATATCATTTAATATTATAGTTATATTAAAGATAGTACAGATAGAGTTATGACAATTTTGTGCTAACCTAATCGAATTTCGGCTAGGAAAACGTTAAATTCTAGAACAGATACGTTATGTATTTATAATTAATGCCTTTTACATGGATAAATACGTAACATTAAGATGATTAATGAACTCAGTTATCATATAGGTTATGGAGGATAGGTTAGGAGAGTTATTATAAATGCTGGTATGTCACGTTGTTTGGTATGAACATGAAGTATTGCGTAAGGTTGATTATAGTACTTACCCTGTTAAATAAAGTGTAGACAGTATATAACATTGCTGATACAATTTATTAGTAATAATGTTTAGTGTAAGTTGTAAACTGCAAATATTGCAAATGTTATTATTTTTTAAACGAATTTTAGATATGTCCGTTCTAGTATGTACTTTTGCTAAATTTGCGCAATTTAGCAATCGATTTCATTTAGTTCACAAATTATTTATTCATTCTACTTTCAATATTCCTGTTAACAACACGTATAATTTCCAAAATGGGCAATTACCAAGTTAAGGACAACGTCGCCGTAGTACAAGCGCAAGTGAACACCACGGCCGAACTATCTCAAAGAATAAACGTCATGGGCATAGTTCTGATAATTTTGGCAGTATTGCTAACTGTCCTGAGCCTCTACGGCGTTAGAGTATTTTGTAATCGTCGTGTCAAATCATGGTTACATAATGAAATAGTCAAGTTGAACGTCAGGCCACCATCCGTGCGGTTTCGGACCGTCCAGCCAAAAACCGTGCCTGCTGCTTCGCCATCGGATACGACGGGTGCTCCCACGGGTTACATAGTTATGTGATACGAAAAAAATGGAACGGCCATACTTATAATGTGTTGTATATTTTAGGTACCTATTTTTGTGAATTTTAGTTTTGTGTATTCCTTTGTAAAAGGGGGGGAATATTGTGGGGACACACACACATACATAATTGTGTACTCTTTATATACATAGTTATGTAGGTGCATGGTGTCACCCGCACTATTCCCCACCACGGATTGATGAGCTCAGTACATTGTAAGATACGGTAAAAGACGGTCTGTACTCAAGAAATATACCTTGTTTTCTTCCACTAACGACATTTTATTTTATCGTTCGTACAACCCCAACATGTATAAGGGATGACCGCTTGTATAGAAGTTCGTTATAGGTATAGGTTATGAATTGGTTTGGTATAGGTAAAAAGCATGAAATTCAATATTAAAGTTTATTTTTGTTTACTTTTACAATTGGTTCCGTGGTGGTGGCGGTGCAATCCAGCTATAGGATTTTTTTACGAATTAATTCCCGGGCGAAATTTATAGGCAAATATGATACATAACAGTAATATTGATGATACCCGCAGAATATACATAGAATGATAGCTGAAGGCATTGCTCGCGGCTACGTTCGGCCATTGTCGCGTGTAACCTACGGACCAAATGAAGCAGCACGCGCTTTCCGGCTTCTGGCTACGAGCTCTCACCGCGGCCGTGTGCTGTTACACATAAAAGCAAACACCATTGATGCACATAACAGGTAAATTACGTTCTATATATTCACATGTATAGTACACACGGCCAAGGAAATAGGTATACACCTTAACATGTATTGTGAGGTTATATGTAAAGGTGTATACTTATTTCTTTGGCCTCGTGTTTATGTGATTTCATATTATGTCGCCATATAATGTAGTCGTAAACTTGGATGCAAAGATCATTTTTCAAGTAGTTGCAACGAAACAATGAATTGATTTCCAGGATGATATGTAGTGCAAATCGCTCTCAGCTCGTGCTATGCGGCAAAACATCGTATGGTCTACAGTTTGCTGATAGACTTGTGACCAGGGGTGCTAAACAACTGTATCTGCATGTCCCGACACAATCATCTTACTTACACCACAAAATACGGTATTTATTTTACAATATAATTTAAGATAAATTGAAGCCGGGGGAACAGGATGCGATCTACGTGACCACACGTGGCTAAATGAGTACTCGCTACAATATTGTTAACACTGTACATTTCTATATATTATAGTGATTGTGATAGTTGTTCTGGTGTGATAGAAAACATTTGCTAAACGTACTTTAAAACTTTATTAATCCTTTATATGTAATGTATGTAGGTACTTTATAAGTAATAGAACCAACACAGTACTCCACCAAAAACTGAAATTTAAAAGGAATTAGGTTTTTAGTCACTTCTGTGCTACAGAGTGTACAAAATAGTCGCTTTCAGTTGAAATTTCGTAGCCATGAAGTAAATGGTGTTGATGTTTGAATCCACGATTTTGCGTGTAATGTAACCACTAATAAAGTTATTGTCGACTCTGAACAAGTATATATATAGTAAAAATAAAGATAACGGTGACTTGACAGAACCTTAAAGTTTCAGGTTTTAGGTAACAATACTTGAAATCTCGAATATTAATTTTCATTTAATGTGTTTTAGATCTTGGCAAAAATTGGGTATTAATGTCGTCGTGTCTTCAGAATCATTAAACAGCCAAAAAGCTGTAGTGTCTTTAATAACTAGCAGCTTACTGCTGGGCCCTCTGGAAGGTGTTTACGTAATTGCAGAAAAAACTACCACTGATCACAATTTGATAAGCAATTTGGATGCTGAAATAAGGAAATTGTGTTCCGAATTAAGGTACGTCATTTTTTTATCGAATGGTATGGTAAAGCCGATAAGACACGCTCAAATAAAACAGTTAACATTTTGGTTATGCCTCATAACCAAGCGTTGTTGTGAGCGTTTTACTGCGTGTGTCTTGTCTATCTCATGATACTCATGAGACATACAGGATATCAACCACTCGCTGACCAACATTTTGGCGATCAAGTTAGATAGTTGGTTAACTTAAAAATGTATGGACCGTGGTACCCGCTCCAATAGCCATAACCAATATATATTTGAAAAGACGTTTAGATGTAGAAAAACGTCTGCCATGGCGCCAGTTCCAATTCACGTTTTGAAACCCGTAATTCCACTAAGTAGGTAGGTACTATAAATGAAAATATACTACAAACTACTAATATAACTTAAAGAAGGATAATAAAGGAAATGCTTAGATGAATTACCATAGTTAAAAGTCCTTTAACCGCTTTACCAACCCCCTTTTTTATACTACTTAGGTGGCAGACAAGCACACCTGATGGGAAATGGTTACCGTGGCTTATGGACGTATGCAACACCACTGGCATTACACTCGCGCTGCTGACCTTGAAGAAACCTTCTGATGCCCTTCTTGAAGAATTTTTTTACCTTTTACCCTTAATAAAAGAATAATAAAACTAGAGTTCTTCAAATAAAAATCATTTATTGATAGAAAATCAAAGGATCCTTAACTCAGTTATTGTAGATAGTGATATGTAATGTTCTTATGTTACATTACATATCACTATCTATAATAACTGAGTTAAGGAAAGATGCTGGAGCAGCAAACCCTTCATGCCTCGCATAACCTAGGTACCATACAATGGACACGATATGTGCACAAGTGCCCATCGTACGCCGCCCGGTCAAGCATGTACAATAATGTTGAATAATATTATTATGATTATTGACATTATCCATTAATATATAGCAATAATATATTCTTGAACGAACATGACGCGACTGGATCCTTCCACGCAAAAGCCAGGCAACTTCGTGTATGCCATAGTCTGGCAGATCTTCAAGTGCTTGGTCTCTAAATGTTTCTATTATATAGAGACCATTTGATAAATGCTCGGCGCAGTATGATCTTGCCAACTTGAGCTGGTATGTACCGAGCGCCAATAGGACTATGTCCTCCTCTCTCAGTGTAGGGAAGTTTTCAATTTCGTTGGCTTCGATCCTCTGAAAATCCACTCTTCTTTGATTTAGCCGTTTTCTCTCCACATACGTGTGTAGAAGGTTTGGGGTATCCACTGTCTGCCTGATTCTATCAATAAAAATATTTGCGTTTACGCTATCCACGATGGGTCGGTGAAAGTGGTTAATGATTGCTGCCGCAATCCTAAAATCAGTGAACATGTTTGGTAGGGAGTTGTTAAAATATTTTTGCCGCAAGTGCTTAAAATCACGTTTGAACCGGCCGTTTACCACCTCCACTACCCACCGGCATAGCGTCACTGCTCGAGCTTCGTTAGCTTGCTCCGTGGTCATCTGTGTCTCATGGCGATCCTTTGATGGTGGGACATAGAATTCATATCCACAACCTTCAATAAGATCCAAGCTATCTCTGAAACCCCGATCTAGGATGAAGGCATCGTTTGTTTGGAGTAGGCAATGTAGTGGGTGCTCTTCGTTTCTCATTATGTCAGCCATTATTTGCGCATCCGTTTTTGTTGCCGCGTATGGCCCCATCACATCTAATATGTACCCATCACTGCACACAAGCAGGAAAGGTTTCAGCAAGTTCTGGAACTTGTGTAGACTGTATGAGAGTCTTTGAAATAAAAAGTTCGAGCTTTTATTTATGTAAATATAAGTCCCATCGCATATCAGTATCAACTTATCATTATTTTCACTACCAAATAGGGCTTTTGGTATTGATAGATTTCTTTCCATTTGTCTTCTGTCAATGTGGTCAACTCCCAAATGTAGCCTGACATAATGGTTATTGAGACACTCCCTCACAATAACCAGTAAACGTTCCAACTTTCGTCGCGACATATTAAATAACGTCGCAAGTCTTTCATCCGACTCTCCAGTTCGCAGTTTTGTGAGATATATGCCTAGTGCAGTTCTCGGTTCTCTGCACATTTCATTTAATGCAGGTGTTGAATCTAATATTGCATCGAACTCCTCGTATTTGCGACCAGTCCAGAAGTGCATCTCTTCGTTGGTCAAAGCGCCTCTTGTGTTAAAGTCGAGCCGAGGCCCGCGTTGTAATGCCATTCTCAGCATATCACAGATATCAGTAAAATGATTTGTATTAAAATCATTACTAACATTACATAATTGAGGCAGCTCATCCCAAGCATTGCTCTCTAAATGTTCTGCACAAACTCTCGCACCATTTGGAATATAAAGTTTATATTCACAAAAGATGTGAATTTTTATTGTCTCAGGAATACGATGTCGAGTTGTATTTTGACAGTTATTAAATATACAATGACGTGGTGTGTTTGGAGCACGTGTATATTCCTCTACTGCAAACTGAGCTACTGAAGCTGCTTCTGGGGCTGCTTCGGGGGCTGCTTCTGGGGCTGCTTCTGGGACTTCCTCTTGCCCGGCAGAATTTGCATGTCTCCTAACTGCATTTTCAGCGGACTGCCAACATCGGTGACACACACTTTGTGTGCCATCGAAAACAACCTGAAAGAAGAAAATATAACTTCATTAATTCATGGAGGCAGCTATATCGGGTCATAACAAACGTGCGAACTAAGGTTCAGATGAACGCGCGATGACGCGCGCTGCCACGCGGGTTCAACTGAACAGGTCGATACAGGAGTGTAGATCTCAAACCGCGCGGTCATGTACACAACAACATTGATTTGTTACAATCTTAAACCGCGCGTCGTCGCGCTTTCATCTGAACCCAGCCTTAGTCATAAATCATAGAAATGGGCGTTATAAACTGTGACGCGCGGGCACGCGCGGTGACGCGCGGTCATGTACACAACAACATTGATCTGTTACAGTCTTAAACCGCGCGCCGAGCCTAATCGCGCGTCGTCGCGCGTTCATCTGAACTTAGCCTAATACCGTAGTTACGGTATTGTGGTGCATAATAACTATTGAAAAAGCTATACTCGTTATTGAGCGTAACTGTTTACACTTGAAACCCGAACTGACTCAATATGTGCGATAGTAGCTATAACTGCTATATAACGATACCGGCCGTATCGTATATGCGTACACGTATATACACACACACGGATTGACGAGACGGTGACGTGACGCTCGCCGCTAAATCATATACATCGGACCTTTCACTCGCACCTATATAGAATAATGAGTACTAACCTCCAATACGGCATGTTCTTGTATAAACACAGCGAACTCAGGACACGTTATTGGCAGATTACTTGCCAAAACATGTTGTTGGTATCGTCGAGTATAAAGAGCTCGCCGACACATCACACAGTTTCGTTGTTGTTCCATTTTAATGTTCCACTTCGAAAATCAAATCTAAAAAGTCCAGAATACTAGCACAGGCCAACGGTAATAGCGGGTATCGAGTCCAGTGAGAGCGCAGAGGTCAGTAGATATATGAAAGCACAGGAAGATATACGAAAAGCAGCGAAACGTCGTCACGAGCGAAAACCGAACGAGCGACTGGTTGGTGAGACGGCGCTTGCGTACGCGCACGATCCTCCCCGCGCACCCCTTGCACCACTCCGCTGCCGTTCCTTGGGCTTAGATGAGTTAAAAGGGAGTGGAGCTTCGTGTTGCCTTCGTAAAACTGTTTTTAAAATAAAAGCATGAACCGAAATGCAGAAAATATTACACCTGTACTCATTCTCACACATAGAAAAGTAGTGACAATGATTATGTGTTTATCTCCGAATGCAACCAGATCTGAGACTAGTGGCCATAGTAATTGTTGTTTGTCTTGCTAAGACCTTTCAAATGACACTACAAGCATAACTATTGGAGCTATTCGAGCCGGGTACCATTCTGCCCGTCCTCCTTTGGTGTTCAATTTTCTTTGAACTTTCAGTTATTTTGCTGTGATTGATTTTGGAGACAATTCTTTTGGCAAGAATGTGTGTCTGAATCGCCTCAGTGACCAGTTACCAGCCACAGTGCTCATGCTGTCTGAAATTAAGGAAGTAAGTTAGCCTTCGATTTTTGATTCTTCTGGTCCTTTTTTTTTTTGATACCCTTCGGATCTTCCCCCGCCGGCCAGCGGGGGCGGTTATGTTGGGCTTGAACCGACTAAAACCGCACGCCGTCTCGGGTCTTAATATATGGGCCATATATAAGGCCGGGTATAAGGTTACCCATAGAGCATATCCCTCGCACCCCGACTGACCCCGGGCCATCTCCGGTTTGAGATGGCCCCCTTACTTGCTCTCCACTGTGCCATCTGCTAATCAGAGGGACACGTGGAAAGCTTCCGAACAGCCGTCAACAGGGCCGTCCTCGCCTCGGTCGGAGTTGGCCGGAGGCGGCATCGTCTCTCCCGCCCTAGGAGAGAGGCGCTGCTGTCTCCGTTGCCCAGGGTGTACCGCGTGGAGGTCCCCAACCAAGCACCCCTGATTCTTCTGGTCCTCATGTTTTATTTTCAGCATTACCTTTTTCTATGAAAAAATCGACCATTATCGTTAAATGTATATTCCATATACACTGAAATAAATCTGGATACGGAAGTGCTGAGTAAATTTTAAAATGTACCTTTTAAATGATTATTGTAGGAACTGTACAGCAGTTTCATAAACTGGCGAGGTGCGGTGGATGCTGCGGAACAAGCTTTGCAAAACACTCATGGTGTAACTGTAGCACATGAGAAGAGACATAAACTTTCCCTTTTGCAACAAATTGCTAAATTGGCCGGTAAGTTGTTTTTGAATGTCAAATTTCATTCATCATCATTTCATTCAAATCTAGTAGGTATTTGGTTTTATCCCAAAAAGCCTCTCAGTCCATCTTGAGAGGCTCGGGATTAGTGGGAAGTCGGTGGCAGCCAAGACGTTGCTCGCGACATCGCCCGCGTTGAATTCGGAATATTTCAAGGTATGTTTGCTTCTGAAGTTTCGAACTCAACATGTATTAGGGTATTTGGTTGTTACATCTTAAATTATGAATTATGAAGATAAAAGCCTTTTTCGTGGACTAAATTATCAACGCAAAGCCGAGATGAGATTTATGAATAAAAAAAGACTGTAAAAAGTAATCTAAGGCTATGGACAAGCATAGCGATGGCTATTAGTCTTGACATCGCCAAACCTTTTGATAGAGTCTGGCACGGGTCGCTTCTTTCCAAGCTGCCTGCCTTTTGTCTGCCTCCTCCAGGAGCGCTGTATTCGAGTGCTTTATGATGGAAGAGCTTCGAAGTACTTGCAGGTAAATGCTGGCGATATCACGGACACCCTTGACATTGAGGAACAAAGGCAGTTTCTTCTTACTGAGCTGGACCGGGTCCTGAATCACATTTCTCAATACGCAGAGACGCAGGCATGTGCGTTTTAGCAAAAGTATCTTCTTTCCTTCCCCTGCGTACTCTCCAGGACATATGTCCTGAGGTCACTAACAACCTTGAGCCCTTGCAGTTTCGTAGCTATTGGACTATAACTATTGGAGCTATTCGAGCCGGGTACCATTCTGCCCGTCCTCCTTTGGTGTTCAATTTTCTTTGAACTTTCAGTTATTTTGCTGTGATTGATTTTGGAGACAATTCTTTTGGCAAGAATGTGTGTCTGAATCGCCTCAGTGACCAGTTACCAGCCACAGTGCTCATGCTGTCTGAAATTAAGGAAGTAAGTTAGCCTTCGATTTTTGATTCTTCTGGTCCTTTTTTTTTTTGATACCCTTCGGATCTTCCCCCGCCGGCCAGCGGGGGCGGTTATGTTGGGCTTGAACCGACTAAAACCGCACGCCGTCTCGGGTCTTAATATATGGGCCATATATAAGGCCGGGTATAAGGTTACCCATAGAGCATATCCCTCGCACCCCGACTGACCCCGGGCCATCTCCGGTTTGAGATGGCCCCCTTACTTGCTCTCCACTGTGCCATCTGCTAATCAGAGGGACACGTGGAAAGCTTCCGAACAGCCGTCAACAGGGCCGTCCTCGCCTCGGTCGGAGTTGGCCGGAGGCGGCATCGTCTCTCCCGCCCTAGGAGAGAGGCGCTGCTGTCTCCGTTGCCCAGGGTGTACCGCGTGGAGGTCCCCAACCAAGCACCCCTGATTCTTCTGGTCCTCATGTTTTATTTTCAGCATTACCTTTTTCTATGAAAAAATCGACCATTATCGTTAAATGTATATTCCATATACACTGAAATAAATCTGGATACGGAAGTGCTGAGTAAATTTTAAAATGTACCTTTTAAATGATTATTGTAGGAACTGTACAGCAGTTTCATAAACTGGCGAGGTGCGGTGGATGCTGCGGAACAAGCTTTGCAAAACACTCATGGTGTAACTGTAGCACATGAGAAGAGACATAAACTTTCCCTTTTGCAACAAATTGCTAAATTGGCCGGTAAGTTGTTTTTGAATGTCAAATTTCATTCATCATCATTTCATTCAAATCTAGTAGGTATTTGGTTTTATCCCAAAAAGCCTCTCAGTCCATCTTGAGAGGCTCGGGATTAGTGGGAAGTCGGTGGCAGCCAAGACGTTGCTCGCGACATCGCCCGCGTTGAATTCGGAATATTTCAAGGTATGTTTGCTTCTGAAGTTTCGAACTCAACATGTATTAGGGTATTTGGTTGTTACATCTTAAATTATGAATTATGAAGATAAAAGCCTTTTTCGTGGACTAAATTATCAACGCAAAGCCGAGATGAGATTTATGAATAAAAAAAGACTGTAAAAAGTAATCTAAGGCTATGGACAAGCATAGCGATGGCTATTAGTCTTGACATCGCCAAACCTTTTGATAGAGTCTGGCACGGGTCGCTTCTTTCCAAGCTGCCTGCCTTTTGTCTGCCTCCTCCAGGAGCGCTGTATTCGAGTGCTTTATGATGGAAGAGCTTCGAAGTACTTGCAGGTAAATGCTGGCGATATCACGGACACCCTTGACATTGAGGAACAAAGGCAGTTTCTTCTTACTGAGCTGGACCGGGTCCTGAATCACATTTCTCAATACGCAGAGACGCAGGCATGTGCGTTTTAGCAAAAGTATCTTCTTTCCTTCCCCTGCGTACTCTCCAGGACATATGTCCTGAGGTCACTAACAACCTTGAGCCCTTGCAGTTTCGTAGAGATAATGCCTCTTTGGCAGTATTTTACCACCTCTACCATGGCGAGTATTCCGATGAGGTACAGCTGACATTATTTGGTGGCAGTTCAATACCGGACACTATTCTTTTTGAGAATTTGCAAATGGTTGCCTTAATTTTATTGCAGGCGTTGAGCGTAAACATATCTGTTTTCGTTTGTGTCCTAGTGGTAAGGATATCTGTACTATTTATTTTTTTAAATGCTTCAATAATTTTAATATACCTGGAACCATCCAACTTCAGTCGGCTGTTTTCGTGGTTAAGATTCTCTACTTCTTGATGGGCGGATCAAGTCATTTGAGAGTCGTGTGATTCTTTCCTTGAGCTCGGTTATCTGCTGGTTGTCGTTGTTGGTAGGCTTCTAGTGGTTGATTAAAAAAAACTGTTTTCAAATGTATTCAACAATTTACTGAATTGGTAGAAATATTTCTTCTATATGTTACGTTTTCATCCATATTTGTCTATTTACACTTTTTTCTTTGGTTTCTTATTCCTTTACTATGATGTTTTATCTGCCACAATTTGATTTATTTATAAGACGGTATTTGTAGTTACGTTGTGGTAGATAGTCCCAGTTACACTTGTAACGGGAAAATAGCCCTTATGGCTATCTTCGTCACTAGCTTGGCTGTAATCGTCTAAACCTAACTAAACGTAAAATTAAACTGTGAGATTAAATTCCTAACCGATTTAATTTAAAATAATGTACGCCACGATTATTCTCCTCACTAAATTAATTTAACTTACGGTTTTTATTATATATCATCTAATGTTCTAATCTCTGAGTTTTGTTGAAATAAAATGAACTCTATCTGCATAAAATCTAGTTTCTATATACGATATCGATTTAAATGTCCAGTCATCATTTACGGTCGTAGATTGTATCTACCAGGTAACTGAGGTTTTCTGGATCCAGATTATATAATAATGGCCTGTATTTTTTTTTATATTTCATATGTTTTGTCGTGAGCTCATATTTTCTTTTGGTTGATATTAAATCAACATATTTTCTCCTCCTCTCTCTCAAGAGTAATTTGATTCTGTTATCAGTACCTCCACTAACGCTAAACGTATAATAGTATTCTTCTCTTTTTTATATATTAGTTTCCACTAATTAATACCATTACAAGTTTAATCAACCCGTCGTAAATCGCCTCACATATCTAGGTTTGCCTGCATTCCAATGTAGGTTTCGTTCGAGACTGGTATATATACTGATTTAACACGAGTTCATCTGTTTTAGCTTGTAAATATAATTTATGGATTTCAGGCAGACCCCAGAAATGCTACACACTGATAACTTGCTCAACCTGAAACCCCAAATGGTTCCAGGAGCTAAAATTGTATTTAAATTACCTATTAAGTGAGCTGATTGTAACACATATATTCTTAATTACTGTATTCGACTAAAATACACCCTCTCGTTAGAAAACTGTGTACAAATAATGATATTTCAGATGTCTCTGAATGAACCTACTAAAACCTCACACCGTCTCTTATGTGTTCTTTGAACTTTACAAGTCGAATATCAATTAAGATCACCAACGACCATCTCTTTGTATTACTAATACTGTTTTCATGTGTTACTCGATATATTGCAAATGTTAGTTGAATAATCAGCCACTTAGATAATTAACTCTAATATATTACTCGTCAACTTCTGCCCACTCAAATCAATGTTCTATAACTGATAACGGTATAATTATTTATACTTGCTCTAATTCTCGAATGATGTATTCAGCCGTGTTATAATGCACTTAATTATTTGATTACAGTGCCTAGATAAAATGTTATAATGATAACGATATTTCACGTATTCATTTAAATCACTTCCGACCGTAATTTTATATAAATTCAAACAACAGTTCTTTATCTTGCTATTCAAACCAATATAGAACAGTTTTTTTTTTTATTATACCTGATAGAAATTTACCAGAAACTTTCAATTATATTATTTAGTAATATATTTAAAGTTATATAACAAACTATCACGATTTATTCAGATAATGTTCTGGAACTATCTTCGATATAACTATTTTTAATTACTGAATAACGTATTTATTCACAACTTTACTATAAAATTCACGTTTACTTTAATTAAAACACAATGGATTTGCCGTTGGATTGATTATGTTATTTATGATAATTATCCTGTAAGCAAAGAGTTAACGCGATATAATTTACGTAACACTTCACTTCGGTTAGTTATCACTTAAATAAACGTATTTAGTATGATGTTACCTACGAGTCCTATTAATCCGCCTCGACGGATTAACCCTGAATAGCCCTAGACTAAAATGGCCCTAGTTTTTACCTTTCGTCTACTGTCCCGTAACAAAGATAGTAGGTGTGTATGATTTGATATGTGTGTGTATGCGAATTGTGTGAAAGGGAGTAACAATGCGAACTAAACTAAGGACAAGGAATGGAATAGCTTGCGAAAACCCCTAAAACTATTCCACGGATCCTAGATTATAGGAAATAGGTGTTTGAAACGCTTCCGAAATCAGACTCAATTCCAGAATTTCAGGCATATGTTACCTACAAGTTCTTTCTTGCCACGTTTCAGGAGTTTGGGTTTATATTGAGATAGGTATTTATAAAATACTAGCTGACCCGGCAGACTTCGTACTGCCTCAATCGATGACAAACCTTTTAAACCTTCCCTGGACCTACACAACCTGCCTGACCTAGACAAATAATTCAAGACCAAAATTAGCCAAATCGGTCCAGCCGTTCTCGAGTTTTAGCGAGACTAACGAACAGCAATTCATTTTTATATATAAGAAGAAGAAGAAGATAGGAATCTTTAGATATTCAATCCAAAGAGCGTTATCATTTGTCATTGTCTAGTATGCACAACTCGTCAAAAGAATTACCAATTATATTAGCATCATAACACAGCCAACGAAAATACTAACAATTTTAACAGAGCATGTGCACTTCAAACAGCTACAACGAAAAACTATCTCTTGTCCCCGTTCGAAATAAGTTTTTATATTCCGCTGACCCCCCGTTTGGTGCGTCCTAGTGACGTCACACGCCTCTTCGTCGCTTGGGTATCAGGTAGTATTTTTTATGAGAAATGACCTACACATTGGATCTTTAGCCAAACATTAGAACTTTTTGTATTTAAAATAGCGTGCCAATATTATTTTAAAACAAACATCTTAACTAGTTCAATTTAAGCATATTTTAATTATATACACACCATTAACCTTAAATTACTAACATTCCATGCAACATGCTACGTTTAATTCTTAACTCCCAATCTACGTAATACACACTCATTGTCAGCCAAAGCATAGCGACATTCAATCGAGCAAAATTTGGTAAACGCGTCCGTTTACTAACCAACAGTCTCGTATCAAAGCTTGACAAAGAAATCAAATTACATCTTATTTGGTTCTTAAAACCCTTTATAAATTATTTTAATACGCATTAACCAATGAGATAATGTAGACGTCCATAGAGTTCATTTTGCAATTATTAACACGTGTTAATATTTCTTTATTTCAAATACGTCGTGAAGACGAATAATTTTTTATGTTGTATGACTGGTATTTGTATTGTTAACAGATGTGAGGTAAAAATTCTCAGCGTTGTTTCGCCATCGTGGCGATATAAATAATACCATTTCACACTTAAGCGCACTTTTATGTTTCATTGTGACCTTTGCCTGTCTATTTGATCACGTTTGGTGTTTTGAGACAAACTTTTGATGTTTTATTAGATTTTAAGATCACATAATTATGAGATTTTCACTTTTGACACTGTGAATATTGAAGTCTTAAATAACGTTCACACTTCCACTGCTGAATATTATCAATAGTTATATATAACTTTTAGATTTAATTTGCATTTATAACTATTTTTAAATTAATAAATAATACGGAGCTGATTTTATTAGGTCTTCACTAGACAGCGCCATCTAGCGGAAAAATAGTACACAAAGCTAATTAAAATCAGTGGGCCTACCGCCCAAGTGTCCTTGTACCCTAAGTATCAAAGTACTCTCCGGGTGGGGCAGAATGATGCAAAGATGTTTTTGATTAAAACCAGTATATCTCTATATCTAATAACTTTTAGCGGTTATTTCGTATCAAAAATAAAAAACGAACATATTAGCTAATGCACACGTCAAAAAAAAAACAAATATAATGCTTTTCATCCATTAAAAGAGAGATTGAATTTTTGTGCATCAATGATCCCCATCTCCCCTTACGTGGCGTGGAATGGAGTTAATTCTATCTTTCCGTCGATAAGTAATAAGACGGTATAGCATTTTAAGCTATTGAAATAGTACTATGAGTAATATATTATATAATTGTCGAACAGGCAAAACGTTATAATTTCTATAAAGTTCGGTTTTAAGAATGTCTCGATGGGCAATCTCCACTGGATGTATTACTGTCTTCGCAACACCAAACTGTTGTTTAAAGAGATACGCGTTTCAGAATTGAAATCCAGGATTTTATTTAGATGGTTATACGATTTTACTGATTCCACAAGAAACTGCCTCCGCGCAAACGCGGTACTAAGGGAGGGAACCTTGTGCTTAAGTCTATCTGTTAGTAGTCCGGAGGACGCACTGAATACTTGCAAAGTACAGAGTGGAATCATTCATAGTATTTGTCACTTCTAAAGATGTGTGTATACTGACACTTTAGGAATAAGGCAACTATAAACAGCCATATAATTATAACAGAAAGGCGTTAATATTACTGGATAAAATAGACTTAGATACAGGCGAAATAAAGTGATTTCAAGGAGTTTGTTTGTAATGGTGGTATGTGTGTGGCGTGTCGTATGTGTAAGGTTGTGTGTTGATTACAATTACTATAAAATTTATATTAAATTACAATGGGAAACAAAAAACAATATAATGGGTATATATTGGGGTAATATATATATAATGGGGCAATACAAAATAATAATATCGGGTAAAAAAAAAAAAAAAAAAATTTGAATCAAAAATAAAAAATGAAAAAAAATACCACCAGCGACGAGCACACGTGACGCTGATCGCAATTTAGGTATTTCCCACACATCCGATTGGAGAATACTGCGAGGATACTATCCGCGATACTAAATCGCGACCAGCGTCACGTGTGCTCGTCGCGTCACGTGAAGTGGTGTTTTCTTTCCCTTTTTTAATATATTTTTTAAATATTTTTTTTATATTTTTTATTTTTATTTTACCCGATATTTTTTTTGTTTCAAATACATATTTTGTCGATACCAAGTCATCTCACCAAATTCAGAGACTTAATTTTGTGACACCTTATTATATCATTGAGATAATAAATATAGATAATTATATCCGAACCAGAACGCGATGGAGTGTTTTGTTGAGTTGGTTGATGTTCGTGCTAACTGTGACATTATGACCTCTGTATATGAGGTTATATTTAATTTAAAGTATGAGATATAAGTCTCAAAAAGTGCAAAGAGCAACGAACAACTGCGATTTGAAACCGTGACCCTTGGTACCCGACTCAGCGTGCTACGCCACTAAGCCACGAAAACAGTTGTAAATTTTTGTTGTCATTATTTACACTGTGTAAGGTAAATCACAAACACTCAAATGAAAAGTTTAGAAGTTTTTTGACATTGTTTATTTATTTTGATGTTATTTTATTCACACCCCATGACCATAGCTGCAACCGAAACGTCGGGGCATATAATTCCGACAATATCATTGTTTTTTTTTACCCACTGTTAATGGAGTAAAACTCGTGTAAAATTTTAAAAGAAATAAAACACTGAGTACACACAAACGCGCCCAGTCGTTAGTGCGTGTGAGTGGGGGGGGGGGAAGGATTGGGGGATTATAATTAAGTTAGTATTTAATACTAACATAATCATAACATAGCTTATTTATGAGATTTTTAACATTATTTTATCTGCAGGTTTAAACATACCAGATGACACCAGGAAGAGTCTTACTTTGGCAGAACTGGGTATTCAAAATCACAAGTTGCAGTCACTTTGCACTTTCCTACGAGTTCAATATAACCTGACATTTGATGAAGAACAAGTTCGATCATTATCACTGAACAAGTGAGTTGTGCTCTCTGCGCAAGCTCTTATTATCCATTCTTATTATTATTACATTTCAATTGTACTCTATTACTTTGTACACACAGAGTGAATGCTCTTAAAATACTAGCAGTAGAGATATCAATAAATAGTACAATTTTCAACGAACACCATTTAAGAAAATTGGCACAGCTGTAAATGTATGTTATAATGTTGACAATTTGCCTGTATTTCTTATTATACATACAGTACATGTACAGTATTCACAATTTTAGGCATACAATAAAACTTTTATTCTATTTATTTTCCAGGATATTGGAAACAGAAAAAAAAGTAATAGGCCTTCCTTTCGAAGAAATAAGGGGCTTGTCCAATTTCTTCAATTATATTGATTCGGACGAACTTCTTGCGACTACTGAATTAGTATTTTTACCAACACTTATTAGTAGTGCTTCTATGGTATGTACTGAATTACCTTAAATGATTTTTCACTATGTACTTTAGCATAGTTCTAAAATATAACATTCTAAAACTTTAACATCAAAACATCTTGATTATTCCAGAGAGACGATGAATTCGAGGTAAACCAAAAACATCTATGTATCATACCGGGGATGGAAGGCCATCATGAACGGTTCCGCGTTTTTTGTGAACGTCTTAAGCTGCCAGCACTCGTACTGCAACCCGGACTCGATCATCCGCATGAGACAGTGGTAGAAACAGCCCAGAGGTTTGCTGAGGTATGTTCATATGGATACCAACTAGAAGCTTATGTCTCGATACACAATCCAATAGCCTTAAGGATTGTCCATCATTCAATAATTGCAAATGATATTGAACTTAGCGTTAGAATTGATTTTGTGCCTTCCACTGATTCTATAATGGTATGTGTTTAGTGAACTTTTATTGTTTTAGATGATTCTTAGGATCCATCTAATCTTTTGCATTAGAATATTATATCCACCAATTATTAAACTATTAGGTTTTATTTTTTCTTATTTTGATCTGAATTTGACACAGGAACTAAATAAAATATCATCCCTCTCGTCCTACATAACTATTATCTGTACAGGTTTTGCTGAGGAAGACTGGAATGACTGATACATTCTGTCTGTTGGGCTACGAGAGTGGCATTGTTATAACACTGGAAGTTGCTGCTATTCTGGAAGATCGCGGTCAGTAAAAGTATTTCTAATTTCATTGTTTGTCGGATAGTAACTGCATCATATTTTTTTCTTTGTTTGTTTTCATCAGAAGGCTACCTTATAATTTTATAATCTAGTCTAGATGCGAATATATAATTTAACCATGTTAAGAATGTGCTCATTGGCAATTTTATAATGGTCTCTAATGTAATGGAAATAAACTTTATTCTTGTGTTCCTCAAGAGTTGCACTCACTGCACTCCGTAACACTAACTGCACTAATCCAATAATCATAATGAAGTTTATTTATATTTTCAGGCTTATCCGGCAAAGTATTTTGTATTGGATGTACACCAGAGGAGCTTGTGAACGAGGTTGAAGAACAACTGTCATCATTTGGGGATGAAGAGCGGCTACAAGAGGGGGTGTTGCGACACATGTATTCATTGATGACTGAAAGCGACTCTACAGTACTGGATCATGCGTTACAAAACTCGATCACATGGTCTCAGAAATTAGACGTATGTATACGCACTCTTCTCGGCCGAGTGTCGCACTCGGCGCAGTATGCACGCTCGCATATAAAATGTGCTCTGACACGCATCAACCAACAAAAGCAGCACTATAGCATCACACCAAGACCGCTACGCTCTCAGGTGATTCTGCTGCGCGCTGCGATAGTTCACGCACCACTACAACATACAGCACTACAGAACATTTCAGAAAAACCCTTTGTCGTCCACCAGCTTAACTCACCAATGGCTCATATCATGACGGACTTGCGCTGTGCCGCGATCGTCAACGAACACTTGGACCCCACCATACTCGAAAACTTTGCATCCAGAAATATCTGCGATACATACCTCTTGAATGCTACCTCATTTATGTCTGTAGAATAAAATATTCCAATAAAAAGTACAACAGTAAGTAGGTACTTATTTTATACCCCTAATATAATATTTTTTTCTACTTAATTTTTTTTTATTTCACCTGTCATCGTTTTTTAATTGCCATTTTCCTAGTTTACTTTCACAAATTGTTTACTATTCTCTTTTGGATAAGCATTTCTAAGGTGGTCCAGGATTTACTTCATGGCGCGATTGCACTAGTAAATATTCTCTAAGTTAGAGTAGCACTTTTCTACATTTCTTTATTTGGCTTGAAGTCGAATTTCGGTCAAAGGGCAACTACAACTAAGCTAATCCGATGTTATAATATTAATAATAATAAATAAATATTTATTGTCTCGAAAATATTATTACAGACGTCCTCTTATGCACTAAGTTAGTAATAAGTTTACATTTATTAAATATTTTATTGTCTAATAGGTATCATCTGCTACTGAACTAGGCTTGAAGTCTGTATTCCCAGCACACAGCGCATTTCACCGCAAAAAGTGATATATAATATTGCAGTGTTTGCAGTATTATTATTGTTACGTGCGCGGGGTACAATTAAATGCCGTTTATACAACGAAGAGGTTTATTCGCTCACCACAAACTAGATAACTAAATAACTAACACACATAGTACTCTTCAACAGTTCAAGTCGCTCAGCAGTTCACAGTAGTCCACAGTCGTTACTTAGGTCGCAGGTATAATCCTGTTGAACTGCTTCGGTATGATGTCTTCGCTTTCACTTCCGAAAATTAACTGACTTCGCGTCGATATCCGGGCGCCTTTCATAGCTCTTAATTAGGAAGGTAAAATGTTCCAGAATCATCTAGAGATAAGGCACGTTAGGTAATTAAGTAGAGCGTTCGAGATAGGTACCTACACAACAGTATTAGGTACAGACGCGCCAACATTCAAGGTGAATAACCTTGTATTCAAGATTGTAGGTAAATACCTACAATCTTGCATTAAGAAGTAGGTATAGGTATACGAGGGGTGTGTGTTGGGTAACCTCCTCGAGTGTCGCTCCGATTCCGATCCCGCTGCAGTCCGGGGGGAACGGAATCGGAGCGGCCGGTACACCCTGGGCGCCGGTCAATGGCTTCCCCTTCACCCCTTCATAGGGTTGGCATTGATCGTCGGCCAATACCCAACGTGGCGGAAACACATCGCTCTCCGTACTCCTCTGCTTTCAGAGGAGACAGGATGAGCGATGCTGTTAGTGCTGAGATGGCCCAGGGTCAGCCGGGGTGCGAGGGATATGCTCTATGGGTAACCTTACACCCCGGCGTCTGAAGACCCGAGACGGCGTGCGGTTTTAGTCGGTGCAAGCCCGACATAACCGCCCCCGCTGGCCGGCGGGGGGGTATCCGAAGGGATTACCGCACGATAAAAAAAAAAAAACAAAAAAAAAGGTATAGGTATACGAGGTAGGTGCGACTTGTGTTGGCAATTCTAGATTGTTCTACACTAATCGGTAGAGTACTTCAACACTAGCAATGCGTTTTAATTTCTGGAAGAGTCGTTGAGTAGTTTTCGAGATATCGACGCTCGTTGTATCAGTATTATTCTGTATACTTACATTCTAGGATAATATTAACATTTATTAACAATTATTAGATTTGAAATTTCAGCAAAATGTTTGATCAGAAATAAATTAAATTATTAGGTTGATTGTTAGTTCTAAAAGGAGCAAAAATATGTAATAACTAAATACGTCCACTTCATGTTGTTGAGTAATGTGTGAGTGCGAGGGAGGCTGTGAGGGTGTGTGTATGTGTGTGATGAGGGTGTATACGTGTATATGTATTTGTGTATGCTTGTTTGATAGAGCGGTTGTAGTTAGGTAGTAGTCAGCGATTATCATTATATTTTGGTTTCGTCATAAAAAAGTTTATAAAACCAGTCAAATAATAATTTTTGGTTGTTATTTTTCTCAACGGGTGTATTTCAATAAATTTATTCATATTTTGATAAATATATGGACTCAGGAGAAGGAAAAAAATCCGAATAAATTAAGTCCTCCAGACTGTTAAATAGAGTGGACTGGACAGTACTGCCCTAGGTTTATTTTGAAGGCACTATTATTCCTATAAGTGATACAGACAAGAACTTGGAATATACCTTGACAAAACCATGTCATGGTCGGCTCAGGTGCAGAATTAGTCGCAAAATATTCGCTACCGGAGCATCTCTAAGGAGATTACGTAATTTCCTCCCAACAGCAACTAAAATTGTACTGGCGCAATCTATACTCCTTCTTATTCTTGACTACGCTGATGTTAGCTATATTGATCTTAATGAGGACCAACTTGATAAACTTGAGCGGCTCCAAAACTACTGTATAAGATTCATTTTTGGCTTGCGCAAATATGTTCACATTTCCGAATTTCGTATTAAACTCAAGTGGTTGCCAATTCGCCTTCGCCGGAATACTCATATACTCTCTCTTCTCTTTAATATTTTGTTTAACCCTGCTGCTCCTCTCCATCTTAAAAATCGCTTCAAATTTATGCACGACACTCATACGAGATACTTGAGATCTTCGGAAAATTTAACTCTTGAAATCCAACAGCACGCCACAACCTTTTACGACAAATCCTTCACAATTCAAGCTGCACGCCTGTGGAATGCTCTGCCTGAATCTATCAGACGAGCACAGTCACTACCTACTTTCCAAAAACTAGTCAAAGAGCACTACTTAACGCTTTGAAAATATTTTTTTTTAATGTATTAAAGTATATTTATTTATCTTTAGTAATTATGTATAGTATATGATACCTATATATTTTTAGTAAGTATAATTTATTATTTATATATATACATATACATATATATATATATACATATACATATATATATATATATATATATACATATTATCATATGCACTCGAAATATATATTGCTATGTATTTATGTCTCAATATTATTATAATTAAAATAAGTACACCACTATAACTACCCAATTCTATCAATCTAGTCCATCTAACTAAAGGTTGTCTGGAAGAGATCGCAAATTACGATAAGACCGCCCATTGTACAAGTTTTTTTTTAAGTATCTTAGACATTTGTATCCTTTGGTTGGTGTACAATAAAGAGTATCTATCTATCTATCTATCCTCGGTTGCAGTATGCAATCAAAGACTGCATAAGTTCGAAGTCTTCTAGGCAAAGTCGGGTTATATTCCGTTAAGGAATGTTGTCCCAAGACTGTACTCATTAGAAATAGATGACGCTTTATCATAACTTCACAGTACTCATACAGGAGCTTTGTCGGATAGAGGTAAGGTTTGAACGTACATAATTGTAAGATACTCCTATGAGCCACCTCTAATTGTATAAGTATCGTCTTTGATGCACCTCCCCATGATGATATACAGTAGGTAAGTAGAGACTGATAGAGAGCAAAATATACTCCTTTTAGTGTTATAGGAGCTACAATGAGTCTGAGGGTTTTGAAAATATTTGTTAGTTTTCGTATCCTTTTAGTGAGTAATTAAAATGTGTGGGTTGAAATTGCAGTGCTCATCCAAGACAACTCCCAAGTATTTAATAATTTTTGTACGTTCCAGAGGTCCGTAATCACATCGGTCTAAACAAGTATGTGAAGTAATTAGAATAGTTGTGTGGTGAGTCAGTAATTGAGAAGGCAATATTGTTATAATAAAAAAAATTAAAAAATATTTTTATGTATATGCGAATGATATTTAGTTGTTACATGGTAACAAAATATAAAGTGATCTTCTATAAAATACAAGAATATATTAAAGATAATTCGGGCGTCTTGGAGATACACAGTGCCTAGGATAGTTAACGGAGGATTGTAAACTTCTAATCTTCCAGAGGTGAGCTAAATAAAACCACTGTACTGAGGTTTAAGGTTTTATTTTAAGTGCTCCAGTGTACAAAGAATATTGAATAGTTTACTACTAATATTAAAGTCAAGTTTTCACAGAATTTTATAGAACTAAAAGTTAAATTCCAATGTCACTTGTTGTCACTTGTCACCAATGCAATTTTTTATGAATTTAAAGATTTCAATTAGGTTAAAGTAAATGGATTGAGCTCACGACATCCGCTCATACGTGAAAGTTCATACAAGCGAAGCTAAAGCTCGAAGCTCAAACATTCATCTAAATTTTCATGCGTAGTCCAGGTGGCATAACATCAAAAAGAAAAGGTTAAGGCTTCAAAAGTGAAGACATAAGAAAGACGAAGTAAAAAGATAAGTAATAAGTAATGAAAACGGTCATAAGTAAAGATAAGGCGAAAGGCGCCAATGGAAACCTGTAACAAAATTATGTAATTAGAATAAAATCTAACAAGACTTCATGAGGTCAATTGGAATTGTAAGAATAATCCAAGAAAAAAGTAAGTGAAAGAATGTGAAAGCATTCTCAAAAGTAAATAATTAAGTTTGGAAAGTAATTTCTAAATATGAAGTGATTTCCTTTATTTAAAGGACGATTATTATCGAACTAAATGGAATAACCAAAACTAAAACTAAACTCAGAAAAGAGTGAGAATAAATCCCAACACCTCCACATAAGTATTGTGAAAATAAATCTTTCAATTACAAATAAATTCCAACTCAATCCTATTCCAGATATCGATTAGGCAACCAACGTCATCGAATCTAATCCTTGATCTTAGCCAGCCTTCAAGCACAAATATAAAAGTGCGTTTGAGCTCCTACGCCACCGACTCTATACCAGCAAATCCTGAAACAAATATGAAACAAAGATATCGGTTGAGCACCAACTGTTCGGGTCAATCACCGAACAAATAATCATGTCAGCGAAATTGCGACACCGCGCGATATGCATTAAACATTTTATGTATTACCTAAGTAAAACAGTCAGTACGCTTTCGGATAGCATATCGGGCGCGACTCAATCTTATCCCATTCACCTCATTAGTTTTAATCGTTATCTTAAGTGTATTACTGAAATATATCATCTTTATAATCTTTTACCGTAGTTTATCTTGATCTCACCCCAAACATTGGTCCTTCGAGCTATCGGAGCGGGACAATTACGCGTTGCGTGCATCTACTAAACGTGCCATGTGAGTGTGTCGCTTGGAACTTGTGAACAGTGGGCCTACCGCGCAAGTGTCGTCGATATCACAGCCGTCGAAATGTTGCGTAGGTCAAGGTCGACGGCCATTTTGTACCGCCCCATTGATAATCGATGCCGGTGCGGCGTAAGAATGAATGAAACGCTGTTTTTGACAGTTAAATAGCTGCCGCCTAAAAAAAATTCAAATCGTCGGCGTCGCTTTGAAGTGTTATTTCATTACGTCACCTCATGAGCTGTCGTTTTGAATATTATTTTCTTTTCCGACGGTTGATTACGATGCCGATTGCACATAACACTGGGCTACTATGGCTTTTATGGGGGCGACTGGGTTCTGCCCTCCTATTGCACCTAACACTGGGCTACTATGGCTTTTATGGGGGCGACTGGGTTCTGCCCTCCTATTGTACCTAACACTGGGCTACTATGGCTTTTATGGGGTCGACTGCCGGCGAGTAGGTTCTGCCCTCCTATTGCACCTAACACTGGGCTTTTATGGCTTTTATGGGGGCGACTGCTGACGATTGGGTTCTGCCCTCCTATTGCACCTAGCACTGGGCTACTATGGCTTTTATGGGGGCGACTGGGTTGTTGGAGTTGGAGGACGAAATTCCATCGTCGGCAGTCGCCATAGTAGCCCAGTGTTAGGTGCAATAGGAGGGCAGAACCCAGTCGCCCCCATAATAGCCATAGTAGCCCAGTGTTAGGTACAATAGGAGGGCAGAACCCACTTGTCGGCAGTCGCCCCCATAAAAGCCATAGTAGCCCAGTGTTATGTGCAATAGGAGGGCAGAACCCACTCGTCAGTCGCCTCCATAAAAGCCATAGTAGCCCAGTGTTAGGTGCAATAGAACAGCAGAACCCACTCGTCAGCAGTCGCACCCATAAAAGCCACAGTAGCCCAGTGTTATGTGCAATCGGCATCGTAATCAACCGTCGGAAAAGAAAATAATATTCAAAACGACAGCTCATGAGGTGCCGTAATGAAATAACACTTCAAAGCGACGCCGACGATTTGAATTTTTTTAGGCGGCTATTTAACTGTCAAAAACAGCGTTTCATTCATTCTTACGCCGCACCGGCATCGATTATCAATGGGGCGGTACAAAATGGCCGTTGACCTTGACCTACGCAACATTTCGACGGCTGTGATATCGACGACACTTGCGCGGTAGGCCCACAGAACTGAGTGGATTTACTATTCAAAATCTCATCATCCTGTGGTCCCAATTTTGATCTTGGCGCTCCGGACGGAAACGTGCCATCATCCTGCTGAACCCGGTTTTTAGTACACATCACGAGATCTCATCGCGCTGTGACTCCAGGTTTGTTCTTGCTGACATTGCGAGGACATTTGATCTCCAAAGAAGCCTTCAGTGCAAGTAAGGTCTCTTTTTTATCTTTTTAAAATGTCAGACATGGACGACATTTTATCAACCCAACAACAACTAATCGAAGGCGTAGATAAGCTATTCATCAACTTCAAGAAGGATGGTGGAGAGCGCAAGACGTCAGACTACTTACGTCGTCGGTTATCTACCTTGGAACAATACTTTACAGAGTTTCATAATAATCATATGACTTTGCTATCTTTTGGTGATCAATCTCATTCATATTTCAGTACTAAACAATACGATCAATTTAAAGAAAAATATAACAACATAAAACTGCTATTCAGAGCTATAACCCTCTCGCAAACAAACCGCAAGTCTCTGATTTAAAACCTCCTACATTCCAACCTACTACGGTACCTCAAAGCTCAAACCGCGCATCTCAAGCTGCTTCTGAAACCCCCACTTTGGAAGTGAGTAGAGCCGAAGGGCTGTTCAAAAGGCAAGCTAATAACTTTAAGGCATTCTTGAGAACTACTTCCGATATCGACCTTGATCTCGTCACGGAAAAATGGGAGTTTGAAGACATCTTAGAGTCGTTACAGTCTCGTTGGGTGGCTATTGATTCACTTCACTGGGAACCGGACAATGAGTTTGGCGGATCGAACCCCGAGTACGAAGAGCAATTTGCTCATTATGAGAAATTCGGTTTCCGCCGGGGGCTCTCTACCGTGGAAGCGATCATGCGCGTTAGACGCCTGGCGGAGCAAGTAGTCTCGCGTGGTGAGGTGGTGGTGGCAGTGTCTCTGGACATCGCCAACGCCTTCAACACCCTACCCTGGAGCTGCGTTAGGGAGCTCCGCCGCATTGTCGAAGCATACCTATCCGAGAGGGCCATAGTTTACCTGAGCTGGCTAGGGCCAGGGCGGCGAGAAGTGCCGTGCGGTATTCCGCAGGGGTTGGTCCTAGGGCCACTCCTGTGGAACATCGAATACGACTAGGTGCTGCGCGGTACATGGCTCGAGGGTGTCAGCATAGTCTGCTATGCTGACGACACCCTCGTTATGGCGCGGGGAGCAACGTACCGAAGCGCGGCACTGAAGGCCACGGCAGGGGTTGCTCAAGTCGTGGGTGGAATACAGCGGCTGGGACTCGAGGTGGCTCTCCACAAATCTGAGCCTATGTGTTTTCACGGGCCTCGGAGGGGGCCACCTGCGGGAACCAGCATAACCGTAGGGGGCGTAAGCATCGGCATCGAGCCCGCGATGAAGTACCTTGGGCTCGTACTCGATAGCCGATGGGACTTCGGACCTCATCTCCGAAGTCTGGTCCCGAAACTGAAGGGGGCTGCGGCCGCGCTATCACGACTGATGCCCAACGTTATGGGACCCAACGCCCCCACTAGGAGACTGTACCTGGGGATCGTGCAAAGCATGGCCCTATACGGGGCTCCAGTATGGGCGGAGACTCTGGCGGCCCGCAACGTGGCTGTTCTAAACAGCCCGTTGAAGGCGATGGCCGTCAGAGTCATCAGGGGGTATCGCACGATCTCCGTCGAGGTGGCATGTCTCCTAGCCGGGACCCCTCCATGGGACCTGGAAGCGAGAGCCCTTGCGCTACTGTACCAGTGGCGCAAGGAGGCGCTGGAGCGGGGCCATAGGCCGGAGCCCCGAGAAATCAGGGCTCAGCGGTCCCTGCTCCGCCAGGTACTCATGGAGACATGGAGGGTGCGACTTGAGCCCCCAAGGTGGGGGAACCACCATTGCGGCGGTGAGACCGATCATGAAGGAGTGGTTGGAGAGGGACCATGGGGACCTCTCCTACCGGATGTGCCAGATGGTTACCAGACACAGGTGTTTCGGTAAGTATCTGTGGCGCATCCACCGGGAGACAACGCCGCAGTGACAGCACTGCGAGGATCCTGGCGAAGACACAGCGCTCCACACGTTGGTGGAGTGCCCTGCATGGGCGAGTCAACGCCGGGATCTCGTTGCGGTCCTGGACGTGGACGTTCTCTCGTTGGAGACCATGATGAGGGCCGTGGTCTCCGACGGGAGCAAGTGGCACGCCGCCGCCTCTTTCTGCGAGCAGGTAATGCGCGCGAAAGAGACGGCGGAGAGGGAACGGGAGAGAACACTGCCCCTCGAGTACCGCAGTCTGCGGCGAGGACGCCGCAGACTCATCTGCACGGGACTACCAACCTCCATGATCGGGGCCTGAGGACGGCCGACTCGCCGTCCTTACAGAAGCAGGCCGTGGAGGAGGCGTGTCGTATGTGCCCTACACACGCCTGCCAACTCACCGAAGTGGGATAAAACTCGACCCCACCAGGCGAGGCCGCGATGCGGCCAAAGTCCGCCGGCAACCCTGGGATTATTCTTTCGAGGGCTTACCCGGGGTGCCCGGCAACGGACACTTGGGGAGGACATCGTGCGGTTTTAGTCGATACACGACATAACCACCCCCGCTGACCGGCGGGGGGGGGGGTAACCGAAAGGATTTCCGCACGTAAAAAAAACAACAACGGCGCACAACTTTTGCAAAAAACACTTCGCCCAAAATATAACGGGACTTATCCACCTATTCGGATCAAAAGTCCTAGCGACAGTGGATAACAACGATCTTTTGGAACAACTAGCGCGGTGTTACGAGTGACGAGCTACCAAAGGCTTACCCAAAAATTTTGGGCAACGGAATCCATTGTGGTCCTCCTGCTTACAAAAGGTGTAGCCATCCAAACCCTCCTGAGCTGCCGCAAATCAAGGACCCGGTGCCCTCGCAACTGGATTGTGCGAAGATTTAGCAGGGACGCGAACCTGACGCTGAGCAGGAACCAAATCGCGTGACAAACCTCCCTCTGCAGTATCGATGCGGTGACATTCGTCCTCCAAGAACCGCTGCAGATCGTTGTAGGAGGAGAGGTGAGAAGAGGCCCAGACGCTTCAATGCATTCCAACGGCGTACGCGAGCCAGTATCCTGGTCTTCTCCTTTACCAGTCCTGCATCCTTCGCAAACCGGGACCTCTGCTCCGGAGTAACCTTAACGTCGTATTAACGTCAATGTAGGTCCCAGACTTCGTGTGGACTGCTTCTAAATCACTCATACGTCCACCAATCTCCGATTCTCGATCCAACAGAGCATCCTGACGATCGGACCTAGGGATGAGGGCAGCAACGGACGTAAACCAGTTCAAGTAAGTGGACAAAACCGCTTGGCATTTAGCTAGAGAAGTCAGATCTGCCATGTTATCAAATTAACAAAACAAAAAAAATCAAGAATATAAATTTAAAAAAAAAATAACTGACATGCGTGCCGTGGGATCGGTAACCACGCTCTGCTACCAGTGTTCAGTGCGTAAACCGAGCGAGCGCAGTAATAAAAAAGGACAACAGCTCTGCTACCAGTCTCCTTTAACCCGGAAACTAGGGTGAGGAGTGAGACCGTGAGCAGGTAGTATATTCAAGCCGTAGCCCCACCACTCACTTTCACGCAATCACTACTTCGTTCCGAAGCGTGATCTAAAGCGTGACAGTGGAAACGCAAATAAAACTAAAACTTAATATCTAACTAAAATGAAGTGTCTAATAATCCGAATTTACACAAATGTGCAGGCAACCAACGGTACAAAAAACCATTAATCAAACACAGGAAGTCGGTACAAATCTAAAACGTTCTCAAACAAAAAAAACCAACGTAAGGTCAGACTTGGCAATTTCAAAATCGCAATACGAAATTTCTAGTTATAGTTACAGCAAGTAAACACAGATAAACATCTATTCAGACCTCACGGCGGGTCCGATCAAACACATGAAAAACACCAAATGAAATTTAAACAGATTTTTAGCAAGTACTTGTTTCCATAATCAAATTAAGCCGCAATTGACATCCGATCGAAATCGACCAGGAAATATTGATAACAATTAATTTTGATAACAATTCTAGGTTTTAATAGTCAAATTCAATGTCACCAACAAGCAAAATAGCAATGATAAATTAACAAAGCTGCCGTGAATCAAAATGGTGAACTTGAACCGCGTGTCAAGTTTCAAATGGTAAACAAATTAAATCAATCCGTTATTTATCATAAACAGGCGTAAACAATGCACAAAATATCAAGAAATGCGTCATGCTGTTTTCTGTTCGACCCCAGGAATTTTACAGTAACTTCAATTAAGTATGTTTTAATCTTAGGGCCCTTGAATACTAGCGTTTGTCCAGCGTAGGCAGATGACTGCAGGGGAAAAACCACGACAGCTTATTAAATGCTGCGGCAGCGCAGCGTACATATGTTCTCCAGCAGAGACACCGCGGCAACGCGATGCGCACGTCAAGGTGTCGCGGCGTCTGCGCTGTGCATACGTTCATCGAAAGTCTACGCTGAATAAACACTAGTGCGAAGGGGTTCTTATTGTCTATTAAATTGTAATTGCAAAGTATCACCAGTGGGCTAATATACATAAAGGTGAAGTTTAAGTATGGTAATAATACCTAATTCACATTAAATAAACATCGCTTTACGTAAAACAATAAGTTTATAAATATAAGTACATAATTATTTACGTGACAGTGATACATATACTCTGATCGTTACCTGATAACTAAGGTCGGCCTAAGGTTAGTTTGAGCGTAGAATAACAGGATCGCATCTTTTCATTCATTAATAGCCAAAACCCTATTACAAGGATAAACCCAAATTTTGACGTGACAAATCTGATAATACGACAATTAGTTAAACATCAAAATCATCCTTAATTTTACCTGGTTACCCTATTTAAATCTCACCCTCTTAGGCAATGGGCCGGTTCTCCCAAAAATCCATTTTGTCATAAAATAACAAACACTAGGTACCTTTTATTTTTTATGTGGTTATGTGCGGCTTGAACCGACTAAAATCGCATGCCGTCTCGGGTCTACAGACGCCTACTAACTTTTAAACTATCGCGTTTCATCATATACAATAATGTTAACGGAAATTAATGGAATCATGGTAATATGTAGGTATATGTTACCTATACCACGATCTTGTTAGTTCCCGGTAATATAAAACTAACATAAAACTTAATCTATAGCTACTACAAACGATTCAATATTTAACTGATTTAGCCATCGTTGGTAGTTATGAAAATGGGCCTTTAGAGCAGTTAAGTAGACAGTGTACAGCTCCATCACTTTCTCTCAACTGCGCTGCCCGAAATTTAATTGTTTTAAGCGGGTCGTGGTAAGTTCTGTATCATCGTCAAGTCCATATTTATACGGAAATTGGGTTTCCCCTTTGAGTTTGTATCCTTTCGATTGTAAATGTGGTGTGTGGTGTGGTTAAGATGCTAATATATAACAGCTGAAAATTTTAACTAACTACTAATATTATACTGTGGAAGTTTCTGAGGATGAATGATTGTTGCAAAAAAGGCTGAGTGGATTTGATTGTAATTCTACACCGACTTAGATTATAGTGTGGAAAACACATGGACTTATTTTTTTCATCTCGGGAATAGAATATAATATAATTCCTGTGCGTTACAGGAGTAGTATATCACGCGAGTGAAGCATTCTTTTTTACCGGTACCAATCCCTCACACACTACTGTCAATTCTGGTGTACAGAAGTAACTGTAGTAGGTGACTACTGTAACTCCTGTACACCAGGATCGACATCAGTGACCCTGGAATACACCGAGTAATGACACTCTGGAAGTTTCAGGAAAAGTTACACTGTCTTGAAACCCGCAAAGAAGATAATCAGAAGAAAATTGGAGAAGTTGGATATATAAGCCTATCTAAATATTCATCCAATCTAAAAATTATTAAGATGACTCAAATACCACAACAATATGAGCCACCGTATGTTCCGACTCCATCGCAGGATAATGGTACAAGAATCGTTATATCCGGCATGTCTGGCCTTTATCCGCTGTCAAATAATATCAAGGAGTTTTCTGAAATATTGTACAATGGGGTAAGTATTAGAACCAAATCTTTTATACATTAATACATTTTTATACTGGCTTTACCTTCTAAGGTAATTCATATTAGCACTTAGGGACCCCACGAGTGAGAGAATTGAGGCAATATTATCGTCGTGTGTTTCTATACGCTCTCTGAGTAACTATCTCCACGAGCGAGAGAATTACCGAGAGTGTGTAGAACAATGTGGCATGACGATAATATCGTTGCGATTCTCTCACTCGTGGAGACAGCCCTTAAGACATGCAGAATTGAGATGACATACGCCCCTTAAAGTATCTGCGACGGTAGGCAGAAAGAAGCACGGGTGTTGGTGAAGAATTCTAAGTCTTCATAGTATGGCAAAAAAGAGAGGCACCGAACCATCCTAGATGGAATTGTTTGCCAGATACTGTCGGAGCTAAGTCATTTACCTTCATATGGTCACGAGACTGACACATCAACCCTGCATGTGTTGTTCTGGATAAGGAAGGGAGGTGGCCTTAAATGGCAGAGGTCATCGCACCATTGCCAAAAAGGCAACGTCTCTACAGAACTGCAAGGGTTCAAGCTGACCTCAGCAATGTGGACTGCACATCGCTGAAACCCGTGCGTCTAGTAAGTAAGCGTCTTATAAGTATTGTGCTGAAGTACTGGGCAATATTAGTAATTTCGGTTACTAATATTCTTTAAAAAATATATATATATATAAGTTATGTTAAGTTATATAGACACCGCTGCTCCGCTCCGTTGTGAGAAAACCGTCTCACCATATTCAAAAATTAAAGTTTTCGTGACCGTCTCGATGTTGTTTATAGTGTTCAGTTTGCAATGAACATTTATACCGAGTATAATTAGGTTGTCCTGCAGTAATAGTGATGTATTCCGATGAGTAGTGAAGTGAAGGAAAGAAGATACCTCAGACGTAAACGAACATGTCTGTCTTCTTAGCATTGAACTCGACCAGGTTCTCAGAACCTCATTGAGAATTGCGATTTAGGACCCAATCAAGCTCAGTGACAAGAAGCCGTTGTTTAGTTATTTCAAATTATATGTTGAATTTAGGTGAACCCAGTGACGGAAAAAGATCTTCGTTTCAAGTATAATCATCCAGAAGTGCAGCAACATGCAGGAAGTATTCCAAACCTCAGTTACTTTGACGCTCATTTTTTTAAAGTGCATTATCGTCTCGCTAATGCCATGGATCCTATGGCGAAGAAGGTATTAGAGCAGGCTTATCAGGCTATCTATGACGCCGGTAAGTCAATCATTGAATATTTTCTTTAAAAATATTGTTCTAACAATTATAAATCTTCTTACGTTAATATTTTCTCTGATTGATCTTTTTACTCGATTGAAAGGAAAGGTTTATGACTTTCCTTGGCATCTTGTAAGTTTGTAATACTCTATATCACCTCATATCACACTAGATACGGGGGCGTGCAGGGCCCCAACAACATCCTTGAGGCTCAAGCCAACCTCACCTGTAAGTTTGTGCTCCTGCTAAGCAACGGACCAGGCTCTGGCGCAGGCTTTTATCTCGGGGTTGCGACCATAGTCCAATATATAAACAATAGACTGACAATCCCTAGGACAGTATCGTACTTCGATAATTAATAAGCTTAATGTTAATTAGATGTCGTGTATTAAATCGTAAATTTCAACGAAATGAAACTCGAATACCTACAAACCTTTAACTTTTGTCCTTTCACAATCGTATTGTAACCCCTTTTTCTCACTGGGGTTACACACCGGCTAGTCCAGGTGAGCAACGGAGTTTCCTAATCCCAGGGCGCCTTTCTCAGGGATTAGGAAACTCCGTTGCTCACCAATCCCAGGGCGCCTTTCTCAGTCCCCGAGGGGGCCATCTCGAAACCGGAGATGGCCCAGGGTCAGTCGGGGTGCGAGGGATATGCTCTATGGGCAACCTGACACCCCGGCGTCTGTAGACCCGAGACGGCGTGCGGTTTTAGTCGGTTCAAGCCCGACATAACCACCCCCGCTGGCACGCGGGGGGGTATCCGAAGGGATTTCCACACGATAAAAAAAAAAAAAAAGGGCGCCTTTCTCAGAGGTTCTAGGTGGTGCACAGGTCAGCTGATCTCCAATGAAACGCAATGCACAGTTGTACATACATATATTTATATACAGAGAAATAACACAGTCACTGATAGTTATTCAGAATTATTACACATTAAGTAGGAACACAAATATAAATAGAAGTGAGTTTAGGAGGTCATATTATACAGACATATACATAAAACAATCTTCTCAGCAAGACAGCAGCACACAGTTATTGGCACAATTATATATAGATAATGATGTGTGTAGATATTTCTACCTGATGCCAGCCAGTAGTAGCACACTCAGATGTACAATACACCAGCCTCACGCCGGTCAGCAGTAATGAAGTGTCCAGTTACTGTTATGTGAAATGAGTACTTGACCTTATATAATTCAGGTATTCTTGGGACCGTCAGTGGTTGGGGGACCGGCAGAGCAGATTCCGGAGTTTCCCTGGTGATCAGCTTTCCCAAGGTCTAGGTCTCCAAGCCACCACGATTGTCACCTCAAAGTCTCTGCCCTCAAAATTGTATACAGGGATCTTTCCCAGAACTAACAACCCTGTTATGAAGATACACAACTTTTATCAATAACACATCTCCATTATGCGAATAGACTAACAGCAATTAAAAAAACAACTTACCAGATCTAATCTGGGAACACACACGAACTATAACCTCCAAACTGAAGATAATTTATGTTTTCAATCCAATAACTTCACACGATATTTTCAGAGGAGATGACTAATGACCTCTCAAACAACAAATGAATCATAGGGTCACTGCGATCATCCTTATATATAAAATTAATTCTAGATCCTGCCAGAAAGATACCTATGCGGATATCCCGCTGGAAACTTCTCTAAGAGTGACTTGACAACAATAATTGATACGACCGCATAACACACGCCCTCTGACGGGGAGACGCTACAGTCAGCCACATCGATGCAACCACCGTAGTTGCGACCGTGTCCCACAGATGGCGCTAACCACAATTAATTCTATATTTCAATTAATTCTGTATATTCAGTATTGTAATTGTTACACCATCCCCCCTCTTAACAGTATTTCCTGTGGGCGCGATACGCAGGGAATACACCGTAAAGACACAACAAAACAAAAGGAATGCTAAAATAAACAAAGTATATCGATTCCCAGAGAAACAAACTTACTATCAAACTAAGAGACCATACACTTTACTAGACACCGACTCTTGTAGTGGTTAGGTGAAACACCCAGAGTCGAGCTGCCTTACACAGAAAACTAATGCAGGTGTACGGACGACTCGACAACGTGCCACTATCAATGGACACGCTTATACAAAGAGATGACCACCGTCAGCTATGCCGCTTCGACCACACATGGCACTAGCCTTGCAAGCAAAGACCTATTGCCCTGTAGTCGAAATATTACTAACGGCAGAGACAGGAGAGAGGGTTGACTGATCCTCTTCCTTATACTTCAGAATATCCTTGATATGGTACTCGCCCAGATCCTTGCCTTCCAAATCGGATAATCTGTACACTAATGGGGATCGCTTAGCAGACACCACACATTTCAGGAACTTAGGGGCTAACTTAGCGGTAAAGTTCTTTGCCTTATTCGACAGGTAGAACGTTCGTTTATAAACTATTTGTCCCACTTTCAGCTCTACATGCCTCTTTCTGAAGTTGTAATATTTCTCATTACGCTGGTGGGCAACGTTTAAATGTTTCCGCACCTGATCGTAAAAGCGATGAAGTTCCTTCAGCTTGGCACCGAATGCAGAGGGATCGTCAATGGAGACTGAATGAGGGTGGCAAGTAATGTCCGACTGTCTATAAAGAACCCCATCCCCAATAAATTCCCTACCATGTACTAGGAAAAATGGGGTGAAACGAGTCGCTTCGCTCACTGCAGTGTTCAGTGCGCACTGCAGTTCGATTAGGTATTCGTCCCATTTCTTGTGTTGAGACTTTACATAACACGAGATGGCTTGTACTACGTTTCGGATGGCACGTTCTGCTTGGTTTGTCTGGGCATGATACCTAGGGTTAATAAATATTTGGCACGTTATATTTCGTTAAGAGATCTTTAAATTGCTTACTGACGAACTGAGGACCGTTATCCATATAAATAGTCTTACAGACTCCATGCACGAGAAACACACTCTTCTCAATGAATCTCGCGACCATCGCGCCTGTTGCAACCCTGATAAGACACAACATGACGTATTTACTAAAATAGTCGGAGACCACAATCAGATGTACATTTCTATTGCTAGAAGTGGGGAAGGGACCAAGCAAATCAACAGAGATGGCTTCAAATGGCCTCGACACGCGCTTCGGACTACCCATGAGGCCAGGACTTTTTAGCTTATGGAACCACAGTAAAGAGGCATGGTCAGTGACTATAGTGCACTTTTTTCCCTCTACATACTGCCTAAACTGTTCCAACGCGAAAATCACGGCCAGAAGCTCCCTCTCGGTAGTGCTATAGTTCACTTCGTTCTTGTTGAGAGAACGGCTGCACAACGCGACAGGGTGCTCTACTCCGTCGTGAGTTTGCGTCAGCACCGCAGCAACAGAGTAAGCGGACGCATCGCTAAGTATACGGAAAGGTAAATCAAAATAAGGCATCTTTAAGATAGGAGCAGAGACCAGAGCCGACTTAAACAGGTTGAAGGACTGCTCAGTCTCAGGGGTCCATACAAACTCCACATTCTTCGATTTTAATTTACATAAGGGTTTGCTAATTCGAGAGAAATCATTCACAAAACGACGGTACCAGCCAGCCATTCCGAGGAACCTCTTCACTTTCTTAGAGTTAGTAGGAGTGGGATAATTGAGGATAACCTCAACTTTACCCGGGTCCGTCCGCAAGGCGTGCTTGTCAACATGGTACCCCAGGTATTTCAATTCACTCCGACAAAAGTGTGATTTTACCATATTGATGGTCAGGCCTGCATCCTTCAGTCGCTGATAGACTCTATTTAAGAGCTCTACATGCTCCTCAAAGGTGCTCGATACGCAGACTATGTCATCTTGAAATGAGAATACCTTATTGTCAAACTCGGGGCCAAACAGACGGTCCATTAGACGCTGCATGGTTGAACTCGCACCGACTAGCCCGAAGCACATTACATTGAAATGAAACAGCCCCCTTCTGGGAATTGTGAAAGCAGTCTTCTCAGCGGACTGGGGAGAGTCGAACGGAATCTGCCAGTAGGCCGCACTCAAATCTATAAAGGTTAAGTACTTAGCATTATTCAGATGGTCTAGAATTTGATTAATGTACGGCAACGGATAGGCATCACTTTTTGATACTGAGTTGAGCTTCTGAGAGTCCAAGCACAGTCTAAGATCACCATTCGCCTTCTCCACCATTACCACTGGTGAATTCCAGGCGGATTGAGACGGGGTCACTACACCCATCTCTAGCATCCGGTCCAATTCAGCTTCCAGGGCTCTTCTGTTTGTGGGGAGAGAGCGGATAGTAACGCTGCTTGATCGGCTTGCTGTCCCCAGTATCTATGATATGGTGTTCCAGCGTAGTACGACCTAAGCCCACCTTCTCCGTATTCAATGAATCAAATTTGGTGATGACCTCGTTGATTACACCCCTCTGCTTCGAGGTCAAATTGTTGTAGTCCTCGAGGCCACCATTAAGAGAAACAGACTCTATAGGATTTTTATCACTAAATCTACCCAAACTAATATTTTGTGAAATTAACTTATCACCTAACTTAAACTGTTGCCAAAAATCCACACCAAATATCATAGAAGTGGTTATTTCTGGAACAACATAAAACTTAACAACTTGGATTACCGAATTGTATTCTATAGGCAGAGAAATACAACCCAGACATTGCAAGTAAGTGCTGTCTGCAGTTGAAATACGAAAACTCGGGTTGATTTTCTCAAGCTCAAACCCGAGCTCCAGAAAGGTGCGGTGCGCTCGTTTTTCGAGCACAGAGCAGGAGGCACCAGAATCAAGAAGGCCCAAGACATTTGAATTTAAAATCTTAATAACTAAGTAGGGTCTAACATCGTTATCCCGTTTAGTAAACAGGACCTTACTAGAAGAGAACTCAGAAATGGGGTAGCACTCAGATTTTCTAACAAGGCCCTGGCCTACGCGTTTTTTGAATGGCTAGAGCATTGTGAGCATTCTGGGGTCTTGACTCCTTTGAGACCACACCGGAAACACACCACCTCTTTAGACCGTGTGCAGCCGTATGTAGTGTGACCGCTGTCTCCGCAACGAAAGCATTTGCGTTCGTGAAGGGCAGCCGGAGTCCCCACTGCAGACACCTGTTTCGTCGGCTTTGGTGCGCTCTTATCCTTCCGCTGATGTAGGTCGGAAGATACCTCAAATTTGTCAAGAACAGGCTCATTGAATGCTTCAGCCCTTGCACGCGCCAGCTCCAGGCGCTTAGCCCGCGCATGCTTTACTAGGTAACGATCAAGTCGGTTACGTCCTCGAATGTGAAAGTCTACATAGCTCGTTTCGACTTCCTTGGTCATACCACTGACACTTTCAATGCGGAGACGCTCTTGACAAGTGGGCTACGCACCGATGCGCGCTGCCACCTCTCCATCAATTAGCGTCGCCGTACTGCCCTCGTCGAGTAGCGCTGTCATCTCGAACTCGCCGTCGGGACCCTCGAGTACAATTGGCACCACTTTCAGCAGGCCGCGGGGACGTGACGTCGATGGCAGAGACCCTGTTGCATTAATTAAACTATTAGACGTATTCGTGATCTTAACGGCAGACTCGATTTTGATGTCGGTACTGTCCATGTGGCTAGGCTCAATAGCTTTAGCAGAAGACACTTGTGTATTATTGCACTTTCCATGGGGTACCACGCTAACTTTAGCATCGGATGTTCCTGTGCCGTGAAGAAGTGCGTTGTGACGTCTTGAACATCCATCAACTCCACAGTGTTTAGCGCGGCAGTTGTTCCCCGTATGCGGATTCGACTTAAGGCAGCGGTAACACACTTTACTCTCACGTACTCATCGCCCTCTATCGTCAAGTTTCAGAATTAAGAAATTTCTACAATTTTTTATGTTGTGTGGTCGTTGTTTACAATACGTACAACGCTCAGAAGTTTTATCGCTTGACAGCATTGCATGTACAGTTTCCTTTCGTAGCTGAAATTTAGAGGAATGTACCGGAGTCGGTATCTTAACAACGCCGTCAGGAATAAAATTGTCAGCCTCCGTCAAAAGAAAGCGTGACAATAATTCCAATTTTGTGTTTGATTGTTCCTTTGGTACGTAGGCAGAGGCAAAATCTGTGAAGCGAGCTCTAGTGTGCCCGCTCAGTTTTATCAAAATGCATCGTAAAAACTCTGGTGAACACAAATACTCGTTTTGTTTCAGTAACATAAGAGTGGTAATAAAATTACGTAGTTTGTTTGTTAAACTATTTAAATCCTCAAGGGAACTTAGCTTAGGACTGTTGCGCAGTTAGGCGATCTCGCGGGCCACCAGCAATTCCGGAAGTGCGTACGTCTGCTCCAAAGCATTCATGACGTCGCCGGGGTCACTGGAGGTCCACAGGATTGACGCGACGGACTAGTATGCTGGACCGCGCACGGCGTTGTTCAGACGTTCTCTCAAGGGGTAAAATTTGATTTAGTTCTCTCGTAGCTACTCTTAAAAGCCATCCATTGATGGACTTCGCCCGATAATATGAAAAGTTCGGGTTTCTTTGGCCTGTTAGTAAGAGAGTTAATCGCTTGAGCTAGTTTTGTCATAGGGTCTGAAAAGGGTTGGTGTGATATGTTACCGTAGTTATTTTCGTAAGGCTTAGAACGCATTGCATGGTTGACTTCGGGCATGAAAAACCGGTGCCTTGTTGGTGGGGCCTGTTGTCCTTGAGGGTTACCTAGGGTGACAGTCGGGGCTTCACCAGGCATGTTTTTCAAAGTTGCCGTTGTCATTTGAACATTTTGTTCCAAAACCCAGTTTTCCGTGCGCTGTTCATGGTGACAAGAAATACACGAACTACAAGTTTAAGCTGACTTAACTGAGGCTTCCAGGGCGGCGATGTTAGCTTGCAGCTCGGCCTGCTCTGCCTCAGCCTCGAGACGAGCGAGCTCGCACTCGCGCTCTGCCTGCTTACGTGCGAAGATAGCCTGCTGACGCGCGAGTTCAAACTCGCGCTCAGCCAATTGATGTTCGCGCTCTACTTGGCGCCGTTTTACCTCAGCTTCAAGAGACAGCTTTTGTGCACGGATGGTTGCCGATGAACGCGAAGAGCGAGTGGTCTCACTTTTGCTGAGGACACTATAAGTGCTGTTAGTTGGCACATTGACATTTGCCTCGATATGTGTGCTAGCACGAGCATCTGGGCGTTCAGAAGCGGGGCCAGGTTGTGCCTTGCCGCGGAGAACTGTGCCCGCCTGTTGTATGCTCGCGCTATCAGGCAATGCCGAAGTGCCGTCGGTTGTCGTGGCTGGAACCGGCCGGGTACTGCGCGGTGAACGCTCGCGACGTTCGCGCTGCATCCGTCCGACTTCCGTAGCCTTCAGTTCTGCCTTGGTCTTGCTACGTGTTTCCATTACGATGATGAATGATAATTATCGTAAACAATGCGTGAAATGTTAATGAAATAAAAACCAAAAACTACAAGACGTGAAAAAATTTGACAGATATTGTAACTACAAGGAATGGTATACTTACGGCGAGAATGACCAAAATGATAGCTAGCGTGGTGGGTGTGGACTGTATTATAATGTGTGAGGTTGATGGAAAACACGTATTAAAATGTTATTATTTAATTAAAATATCAATTCAATTCAATTCTTGATTGATGGCATTAAAATATCTAATAGGAAAATTACAATCAGATGGAGCCGTGACCAAGGCAACAAGTAATAACACATTGACATCCTTCTTTTTAAATATCTAACATTTTATAAAGATTCACAAAAAAGGTCGCACCAGAGTCACTCGCCAACACTATGTATACCTATTATATATACATATTATCTAGATATTTTTTTAAATGAATACACTTTTATTAATTTCGTTTAAAAACGTTTTTTACTGCCTTAATTTGGGCTCGCTCGTAGTCAGATTTGAATTTAAAAATATTAACTCCCAGTTTTTCTTTAATTAATTGAAAGAAACGTGTATATGTTGCCTCGGTTTTATTTGGCAATAACCCGTAAATAATAGGGTACACGTTGACTGACAAAACTGTTGATTTCAAACTATATAACTGGTAAAACGGTTTTGGAACACATTTGAATGTGCCGTCTGCATAAAACTCATTTCATTTTCTTTTACTAATTTTCTACATATTTTAGAACAACCGCGGTAGCCTATTGGTATGGGTAAAGGACTGCTGAGACGAGGTCTCGGGTTCGATCCCAGGGTACCATGGCACACACCAATGACTTTTCGATGCTTTTCGAAGTTATGTGTGTATTTATCGCAGGTTTATAAGTGCCCGGTTAATGGCAATAGGCTCGCCACCTATTACATTGGGACCTAAACATAAACTGGCGAAATGTGGGTGCTAGCACCTCTGCCTACCCCTTCGGGGATATAGGCGTGAGTTTATGTTATGTTATGTTATGTTTAGAACAAAAGATCAAAATTCTTTCATCATCACAGTCATCACAGACTAAAAAGCCTTCAGCTAATGTTCTCGGTATATTCACGTCTTTTAAATGTACAAACTTAAGGTGTTCCGTGTTTAATTATTTTTTTCTTGATCTGTACAATGTATTTTTATAACCTTCATAGGAAGGAATTTCATATATATATATTGCTCGCCTTTCATCTTCAACTTTTCAAATTTATTTTCAAATATTGATTGTACCGATCCTAGATTTTGGCAAACCTCCTTCTTACATTCATGTTTTACTACTGCAACTTCATTTTATACAATATCACCTTTACAAATGTGGGGTTTTCGCGTATTATTTCATTTTCGTTTTTTATTGTAATGGTAGCTGAACATTGTTCTCTATTTACACATCTCCATAGTACAGTCCCGCCCTTAATTCTTACACTTACGTTGTAACGAAACCCACCACGAATTTTATTGCCTTAAATCCGGCCATAATTACAACACAAACAAGTTTATGTGACATAGATAGGCACGAGGAAAATAATATATTATTACACTGACAAGACACAATGTCATTCATATAAGTCATCGAAAACTTAAACGGCTTATTGTGTAAAAAGTTTTTAGTCAAACTATACGAAAAACTAGACGTAATGATACTCTGGTCGTTTTGATACTGTAGACGTGATGATACTATGGACGAAATGATACTGTAGACCTAATGATACTATGGACATTTTGATACTTTAGACGAAATGATAATATGGACCACATGCACCGAAAGGGCGTGAGGCACCGTTTACACGCGAGCGTGAATAGTAAGGAGTCGACCTTACGATCTAGAGGTTTCGGGTTCGAATCCTGGCCATTACACTACCGACGTGAACCCACTCCTAACACAAGCAATTTAGCTTAGCTGGAGGTGTTAGGGGGAATATTAGTAATTTCGGTTACTAGTTAGTTTAGGTTAATTTCTTGACTTACGTGTGCAAAATGTTAAATAAAAGTAGGACAGGTATATACACTGATATGTCAAAAGTACAGTCAGCGTCAAAAGTTTTTGATCAATGAACGGATTTCTAACTTAAAAACCCGAATGAAAATAATTAATTTTTCAGTCGAAATTTAAAAATATTCTACTAGAGCATTCTTAAGGCGAGGCGAGTCCCTGAGCAAGGGTGTTTATAGATAAAGATTTTTTGAAAATGAGATGTCCCTGTATTCTGAAAATCACATATGTACAACTAAATACAAACTGGTATTTTCGGATATCCGATACATGATGGCTTTTACTTTCCTCGATAGAATTTGCTCTTAAAGATCGGTCTGACCAAAAACGAATTCCAATTCCAACCTTTGGCTGCTGACGGAGGAGGGGAGGGAACTGTTTCCCAGGATTTAGAGCAGGTTGGGAGGATTCTTGAGAGGTGATCGAAGGGAGGCTTTGGATTCCCAGAATAGCTCTGAGTCACCAAAATCGGGATGTCGTTGAGACCGTTATCTCGATGCTGCTTCCATATCTGAAGAACAGCAGGAGTCTCGGCGATACGAATTCAATTCTGTTTGGCGCCGCAATGGCAGTATGCCGGTTTATCGGCGCTAAGCTACAGCCAAATCGACAGGTGGCAGCTGCTGGTGCTCGGCGTGTGAGAGACGCTGAGCCTGCCTGGAAGCGCAGAATTGAGACTAGGGTCCTCATCGGCAAACTGATTAGTTTTAGGGCGGGTCATATATGGCCGAAAGTCCTGCGGTTTGTCAGAAAAACATTCGCGGGGTGCGGCTTAGGTTCTGCAATACCAAATGCTCATCAACTGACGGACCGCATTGACACCCTGAAACAGAAGGTGGCAGCTTGGAGCAAGCGAATCCGACAGTACTTAGAACGAGTAAAAAGGTATCACCAGAATCGCCTCTTCATGAGTGATCATAAGAAGTTCTACAAGTCGTTAGAGTAGCCTAGGGTAAACGCCACTACTGAACGTCCTGTAGGACAGGAGCTCTGAGCTTTGAGGAGAAGACGATGTTCATGTAGCAGTTGCCAAAGTTCCGCACTGGAAATCTCCAGGGAGCGATGAACTACAGCATTACTGGCTGAAGAGTTTTCGGGCCTCCCATGACACCCACGCAAGACAGTTCCAGGAGGCCCTAGCCATGAAAGAGCTCCCTAACTTCCTCACTCATTTGGTTCCTAAGTCGGAGCGTACCACGGACCCATCGAAATACCGGCCAATACCGTGCCTTCCCACCACCTACAAGGCACTGACATCTATTCTGGAGGCAAAGATAGCGAGCCATCTAAACAGCTGTTGTCGCGGAACCAAGGAACTTCTCCTAATCGACGCGGTAGTTAGCCAGCAGGTCAAAAGCAACCGACGTAATTTCTCCGCTGCCTGGGTAGACTACAAGAAAGCATTTGACTCGGTCCCCCATACATGGCTGAAGAGGGTCCTCGAGCTGTATAAAATTGATCATACAGTTCGAGACTTCATCTTTGCCTGTATGGAGCAATGGAGTATAATATCTTTCAGGGTGACTGTTTGAGTTCACTGTGGTTTTATCTTTCCTTGAATCCTCTAAGCACATTGCTGGATGAGTCAGGGACGGGCTTTCAGTTTCGGAGAGGTGGCCCGAAGGTGTCTCATCTGTCTCATGGACGACCTCAAGTTGTTTGCTCCAAACGCTGCAGGTCTGATGCGGTTGCTAGATATCACTTGTGATTACAGCAGCAGCATCGGCATGGAGCTTGGAATGGACAAGTGTGCGGTTCTTCATGTGGAGCGGGAGAGAATTGTCTCATCGGATCGTATACCAGAGTCCGGTGGGATGAGCCTTCGTTCACTCATATCGCAGAATGTGGGTGTCGACGCGGCGGACATCAAACAGGCCGCATGCGACGTGTTTTGGGAACGTCTGGTAAAAGTATGTAACAGTCTTTTATCGGGCGTGAACAAGAAACGGGCGTTTAACGCGTGGGTGATGCCCGCCTTGTTGTACACCTTCGGTGTGGTCAGGTGGTCTCAGACCGAACTGGACGCCCTGGATAGAAGAGTCCGCGCAACTATGACCCTCCATAGAATGCTCCACCCGAAATCTTCGGTTATGAGATTGTACATCCCGCGAAAGTGCGGAGGCCGGGACCTTCTCAATGCCAGGGCTATGCACAATCGCGAGGTATGCAATCTCAGGGAATATTTCCTCTCAGACACGGATAGTGAGATGCATAGAGAGGTCATTGAATGCGATAAAGGACTGACCCCGCTAGCCCTGGCTTACACAGAGTGGCGTGCACCAGCAGTACTTAGTACCTCTGAGCGTGAGACCGTATGGAAATGCAAAGAGCTGCACGGACGCTTCTTTAAGGCTATACATGGACCGTGGACCGACACGTGGACCGAGAGACCTCCGTACACTGGCTGCGCTTTGGTGACCTCTTTGGAGAAACCGAGGGTTTTGTCTGTGCGATACAAGATAGCGGCGATAGCCCAGTGGCATACGTAACGGACTGCTGAGACGAGGTCTTGAGTTCGATCCCCAGTTGCCCGGGCACACACCTCTGACTTTTCGTAGCTATGTGTGCATTAATAAATGATAATTACCGCTCGCTTAATAATGTGCCCGGTAGATGGCAATAGGCTCGCCCCCTATTACATTGGGACCTCAACATAACTGGCGAATCGTGGGTGTGTAATACACCTCTGCCTACCCCTTCGGGGATACAGGCGTGAAGTTATGTTATGTTGTGTAACGGTTAAATGTTTTTATATAAGGTTTTAAAATGGAGTTACATAAATATGAAGGTGTGACTTATGCACTGTAAAAATTAATAAAGTAATTGATGTAATTGAGACTACTACCGGCTAGGGCGAGCAGAGATAAATAAAAGGATTGATTACAATATAATAAGAGATTATAATCGGTAACGTTACATAAATTTATTTTAGGTATATGAGTAAATGAACCTCAGGGAATGGATTCTTAATAAATATTCTGCCGTGGCGTTGTTCGGTCCGTTGTGCAAAGATGGTAGTATGCACTTAGCTAGTGGACACGTGGCTTGTGGTGTTGCCGGCGTGCCAGGGTCTCCGCTGGTGTGCCTCGCCACCGCTATGATGGTGCGAAGCCCGGTGCAAAGACCCTGGAATTAGAAAAGGTGCGGGTCAGTTTGTCACTAGGTAATTACGTCCGCACGATAAAAAAAAAAAGGAAAAAAAAAAAAAAAAAAAAAAAAAAAAAGGTAATTACGTCCAAGTGACCCGCTAAAATAGCAGGTGAAGAGAATCTCCCAGCGGCAATGCAGCGCGTAGCTAAAAGCTATAATAAAAAGGAATATAAATAGGCAGCACAAGCTGGTGCCGCGACCTCTGACCGTAGGGGTCATCGGCCTCGTGGCACTAAATAGGTAGGCTGAAATAGCACACAGTAAAATAAAATATGTTAAGCCATGCATTTTAGCAGGCAATAAGCTGCACCGCTGGAAAGTCTTCACCTGTAGAAGAAGTAGGAAATGTTGATCTCAAAACTTACCCGGAGCCGACAGCAGATGGCCACGGGGTCAAAGTGACCTTCCTCGGCGAAGGTTGCCAAGGAAAGGAACGATATAAGAGCCGTCAGTTGATAACTGGGCTAGTGCTGTCCAATCTCGCTTGCACAACCATAGATAATTAATAATATATTATAGAAACATACTAAAATATCGATTAATTTATTGATTTAATTTTAATTGATTTATAAAAAATCCACAACGTTACAATACCCCCTCAATTAGTTCAGGGTTTTTGTTACCCAAAAACCCGATACTGGACTGCTCAATACAATGCTTGACTTACGTTTACACATACATACTTTCTTACATACCTCCTCTATCATTTTCATCCATACTTTGCGGTTACCACTTAAATAAGGTAGCACACGCTTCCTTCCGAAGAGAGTTTCCAGGATAATAGGCGCTGGAGACTCAGACGTAAATCTAGCAAGATGGTAAACATTGAAATGTCACAGACAACAATTTCAATGGGAAGAAAAAGAGCAATAAATACCACTATATATTTTCGACTATAAAAGATAAAGTGTTATGTTTTTAGTATAGGGCTTCTTTTAGATGTATACATTACCGCATCTGCAATAAGGCTTATTTCACGAGTTTGCAAACCGCTCGGAAGAAGACATAACAAAGATATGCAATAAGGCTTGTTTTTGGAACTGAGTTTGCACGACCGCTCAGCATAATAATGGTATAAAACCATAAGAATCAATACCCAGATACTGGTTAAATATCCCAGCTCCAAGAAAAGGTATCCGATGGTTTAAAACGCCACCGGACCCACAAATGGTACAAAACCATAAAATTATGGTATCCGTTGGTTTAAAACGCCAACGGACCCAAAAACAACATCAGTTGGTTTAAAACGCCAACCGACCCACAACAACCTTTACTAGGCAAAGCCTAATAATAAAAGAAAACGAACATGAAGTTCAAAGTTCCATCTCAAAGAGAGGAGAAAAGAAGAAAATATATAGTAGTGGTAGGGTAATATGATTTCAAACAATAAAGACAATTAATTTGTCAAAAAAATATAATTAACAACTTTTAAAGTTATGACCAAGTCAATTTATTATTAAAGTGCTATTATTTAAAGTAAAATAGTTTATTATTTGACCCACATCAGTGAGTATGTATGCAAACATCAGTTGCAATTTGAACAACTAGTGTTAAAAAAAAATTTCAAAATTTCAAAAATATTAAGAACCCACGGTTCAACAAGGTAGGTAGTTTCTCTAATGTTTTGTAGTCGTTTATGTTTATATTTATATTATGTGGCAAAAAGTAAAAAAAAATTTTTTTCAACTTCAAAATGACTATGAAGGCATTATAGGGTTGATCCAACGGATCATACAAAAATTGCAACAGGCAAAATAATTACGAAGTTGAAAACTAATAAGCTGAAATATATATATAATAAATTATTTTGGGGCAAGTCCAAAATAAATATTATTCTTTATTCACCAGTGAATAAATTTTAATGTTTTGTTCAAAAAAAACAGAAACATAAAAGGGAACAGTCATCCTAAGAAAAGTATTACAATATTATAGAGAATTAACCAATAGGTTAAAAGATATTAATATTTAATATTCAGTACAAAAGTCCAAAAGTTGGTATTCATCAAAGAATAGTTTTATTTTGTTTTTAAAAAAACAAGACAAATTTTTAAACAATAACTAGTAGTAATCTTATATGATACTATACTGGCAACCTTTTTGATTGTCAAAACCTTATGACGTTTGACAACTAAGTTGAATCGAATTCAATATTTCAAACCATTTCAAAACAAACTTGAATGAAACAAAATGTTCAAATATACGAACCAAGGATGTAATAACAATCGAAAGTATTACATTATTTAGTAAGAATACATAATTGACCTGTAGACCGTGTCTACCAACAGGATACATGAGTTATTCAAGTTATAAAAAGTTTTCGTAATATGTGAACCAGTTGGGTAGGTACATGAAATTAAATTTTTTACTGGTGACCCTTTTGTAGGTAAAAATATCATTACGACCATTGTAGTATTGAGATATAGGTAGTGTATTATCACCGTGCAATAACAATAAGGAATGTTATTATAAAATACAAGTTTTAGTTACAAGTATGTGTAGGTATATACTTGTTTGCCACAATAGGGATGTGGACTATTTTTGGGAAAGTGTTTAAAACCATGCATAAGTACCAAATATAGCCGAAACTATTTATTATTATTTTTTTAATACAACTAATACCTTTAAAATAAGTTATTTAAAATTCCATTTCAAATTTCGCGCCAAAACGTGGATACCTGTAAAACGCCCGCTGTGACGTCACATGTTCCTACACATTGTCGAAGTTGTATGTAATAGAAAGTTATTTCGTAGTTTTGTGTTAATAAGATGGATTCTACGTTTTATAAATGTTGTGCGGTGCCGCAGTGTGAAAGTGCTACTATTAAAACACCTGAAAAACTATTTATTCACGTTCCACGTACAAAAACGATGCGGAAAATGTGGCTTCAACTAGCCCGTCGGGATCCGGCACTTGTATCTACACAAAGTAAAATTATTTCTGTGAGGATCATTTTGATGTAAGTTTGATAATATTTGTTAGATTTCCTTTTAATACATTTTTTTTTCTGCCTCGAGGAACTAAAAAGAAATGAAACAATTTGTTAAAAAGATAAAACATAACCTCTAAATCATATTATTTTATTTTATTATATTCAATTTAACTTTTCGAGTTCATAAATACCTACGATTACTATTATAATGTATCCTGAGTATATTACTTACATGGAGGTCTTCACATTTCTAAATTCACCAGAGCAGAAGTTACTATTTGTTGCCAAGAAATTAGCCACCGTAAAGCAATCAATTCTTGGCACATTTGAACTATCTGCCTTAATATATCCACTTTCCATTATGGGAAAACCTTTAAAAATTGATCCAAAAAGACAATTGAGCAAATTTCGAAGAAATTTAACGGGAATCACAGTAATAATATTATCCAAATATCAACAAACACCATAGTACTTGACAGCAAAAATTCTTGTTTGGCAACAGGTGACGTCACGCATTTTGATTGGTGTTCATTGTCACGTGACTTGAGGGTGAAATATTTAATTACATTTTATTAAATAAAAAATTAATCCCTTGTTTATTGAAGAAAATATTGTGTTTTTTATTATTTCTATTATAGAAACTACCTTTTCGTGGTAAAATTGTATACTTATTTGAGTACAGTCCACATCCCTATTGTGTATAATATTGTTTAAGTGAAAAGCAAAGTTTATTGAATATTAACAAATATTTACAACAATAGTGATTATTAGAACAAAACAAGTGTTGTTCATAGTTAAGAAGTTAGGTTGCTATTTAATTAATAAATTTATTAGGTTAGGTTAGGTCCTTGTATTGTTTTATGTTTGATTAAAAATGTTTTATATGAATTTATATTGATTATTTCACCTGTATTTAGTTATGAAAAGCTCCATTATTACACAAGTCATTTTAAAAGGACTCGGGGGGGGGGGGGGGAATGGCTAATGCCTTGCTGACTTTCAACGGTTAATTTATATAAGCGGTAATGATTTTATTGACTTTAAACTATACCAGACACAACAATCGCATATGCAGAACAAGACGAGGTCTACAAATTTATTTATTTATTATCTTTGTTGTTCTTTTCAAAGATTTTATAAGTTGTATGGAGATCTTTTATTCTTTGTATTTCTTTTCAAAGAATTATGTTTTCATTTTTTTTTTCAAATACATAAGCTAATTTGGATACAGAAATCCGACAACAAGCAACACTGACTACAAAACAGTTGAGTAAATATTAAATTTAAAAGGTAATTTTTTTTTTTTTTTTTTGTTTTAAAAAGAATATTAGCAACCGAAATTACAAATATTCCCCCTAACCCCTCCAGCTAAGCTAAATTGCTTGTGTTAGGAGTGGGTTCACGTCGGTAGTGTAATGGCCAGGATTCGAACCCGGGACCTCTCGATCGTAAGGTCGACTCTTTAACCACTAAGCTAATATAAAAGCTATGGTGCGATGAGCGAGATTGACATAAAAATTTAGTAAGTAATTTACTTCAATATAAGGTACTAGTAAAATCAAGTAGTATATATGTAACCTGTCAGTGAGTAATAATCTATTTGTGTATATACATCAAAATAGTATTAATATATCAAAATAAAGATAAATTTCAACCTGCAATAGGTTAATATAATAACCTAATATATGTTATCAAAATGCACATAAAAGGCGGTTTTAGGCGATGCACGACATAACCGCCCCACTGCCCGGCGGGGGGTATCCGAAGGGATTTCCGCACGTAAAAAAAAGGTATCTCTCTCTTTGTTACGCGAGTCTTCTAATGTGTCGAAAAAGCAGTATGTAATCGAACGCCCGATTATCGACGCGGAATGAATTATGGTTGATTTCCAAACTCAGTTACATTACTGACGTTAACACGAAAGTCTTACTTCTATCAATCCAATGAAGCTTAGTTTATAAATATAAATACCTCGAGGTCTCCGTTTTATATAGTTTTACCAGATACCAGTTAACTTATTTAAGGGTTCGCCAGCAAGCTCCGGTGTGAAGTTTCGCGTAGTAACGATACCCGGCTGCCCCGTAGAAACACGCTGCGCTGTTTCGTTACCGGCCTACGCTGGATTTTCATATTCACGAAGTGAAAACGAAGTGAAGAGTCTTCTACGCAGTCTTTCTCGGTACACCAGTAAACTTGAAGACCGATACCGCTGGAATGTTAAAGAACACGAGCAGAGAATCTGTTGTAGGAGAATCCAGAAGAGCTCAGGCTCGCCGTGCCGGAGGCCGGGGACTGCTCCCCGGACACAGTCAAGGCCGGAGCGATAAGCTTCTGCCGCGGTGGACAGGGGGCAGCAATTGTCGGCTGCCCTATCGCGGCGGCCCAAAAGGTCGCTGACGGGCGGAGCCTCCTGGTAGGAGGCTTCCTGAGGGCGCAGGCACGGCTCCTGCAGGCCCGACCAGCCAGGTGCTTCAGGTGCCTGTCGGTGGGCCATGTGGGGGTGCACTGCACGGCGGAATTGACAGCGGGTGACCGTTGCTTCCGCTGTGGCCAACCTGGTCACAAGGCCGGCACGTGCGATGCCCCGCTACATTGTTTTAGGTGTGCAGCGGGAGGCAAGCCGGCCGACCACAGGGTTGGCAGCCTTCCGCCTCCAGTTCACAGCGGGATGCGGAGATGGGGGTTCCATAATGGATCCCCAACTCCGCATCCTGCAGGTGAACGTGAGCCACGGTGCCTATGCTCCGGGCCTTCTGCTCCAGAGCATGGTACAGTGGGCCATAAATGTCGCCACTGTCACCGACCCATACACCCACCGGTTCCTCGGGCCTGCCTGGGAAACCGCGCTGGATGGGACGGCGGCACTGGTGCACAACCCTGCCGCCGGCAACCCCCCTCAGGCCGTCGTTGCAAGGGGACCCGGCTGAGTGGCGGCAGTAGTTAGCGATATAGCGGTCGTGGCTGCTTATTTCACGCCGAACCGAGACTTAGCTGCATTCGAGCAATGGCTCCGACTCGGCCTAGTCCTCCTAAATCGGGGAACCGTGGACACGTTCGTGACCTCGAGGGCCAGCTCCATCGTGGACATTTCGTTCGCAAGCCCCTCGTTGGTGCGACGTGTTCAGGGCTGGCGCGTCGTTTAGGGGGAGGAGACAAGTTCGGATCACTGATATATTCGGTTTGACGTCCCCCCCCCCCCCCCGCGAGCGACGAGCCGGCCGGACCGGCTCCACCCGAGCCACGTGGGGCGCTTTACCGACTAGATCGGTAGCTCCTCCTTTAAGCCGCCATCGTACAGGTCTGGGCCCCTGCGCCGGACAGGCTTGTCTGCATAGACGATGAGGCGGAGTGGTTCCGGGAGGCCATTACCCGTGTCTGTGACGCGGCGATGCCTAGGGCTCCACCCTATAATCCGAGGGGTCATGTCAACTGGTGGTCGTCGGAGATCGCGCGGCTCAGACGGGCCTGTGTGATCACGCACCGCTGGTGGGCCCGATTCCCTAGGAGGCGTCGCCGCCCCGCAGATGCGGAGGCCCGAGAGGCGGTTTTGTACGAGGGATACAGGGAGGTCAGAGTAGCCCTCCGAGCGGAGATAAGGCGGGCCAAACAGGCCGCCTTCCACGAGCTGCTGGAGACGCTGGAGCAGGACCCGTGAGGGCGGCCCTACCGGATGGTGAGGGGCAAGCTGCGCCCCAAGGCCCCGCCGTTAACCCGGTGTCTCCAGCCGGAGCTGCTCGGAGGAGTTGTTGGCGCCCGGTTCCATCCCATCCCAGGTGGCTGCCAGCCGGTACTCGCCAGTATGGCTGCGGGCGCTCGAATATCAGCTGACTGAAGTTTTACTAGTTTCATATCATATAACCACATCACACTTTTTAACTGACTTCAAAAAGAGAAGGTTCTATGTTCGTCTGTATCTATTTTATTTATATAGATATCTAATCAATTAAAAGGGTCATGATTTCAAGTTTGGATGTTGAATCGATATTAACGCCATCTCTTATAAATAGGTGACAATTATACTTTACCCAGTTCAATAAAAATTATAAAAGCTAACATTGGAAAGTAATATTTAAGTAAAAAAAACATTATTAGAGTAAAAGCGTATCAAGGAGACAAAATCAAACCATGTTAAACTGTTAAAGTATGAATCTTCTTACTATTTGGCAGCGCCATCTGGCAATAGTCAGATTTCTCCGGTATACAGCCTTTTCCAAGGCGTTGTCAGTCTACTTTTATGGTCTATGGTTGCGACCTAACTTTATTGTAAATCATTTTATGAAAATTTGCACACCACTATCTCATCCCACTCAATTCTAGTAGTAGGTAGTCGGCGTGCGGTTTTAGTCGGTTCAAGCCCGACATAACCACCCCCGCTGGCACGCGGGGGGGTATCCGAAGGGATTTCCGCACGAAAAAAAAAAAAAAAAAAAAAAAAGGTAGTAGTAATACTAGTAGTTTGACAGTATGAGATAGATGTATATATGTCGTAAAGTCACTATATAGTAAACTAAAAATACATTTGTTACATTCTTCTTGTAGGAATCAATGCAGAGCAACTATGGGGGAAAAAAGTTGGAGTTTATATGGGCGCATGTTTCTCCGAAACGGAAAAAGCTCGTTTTTATGAAACTGCTTTAATATCCGGTTTTGGTATAGCTGGGTAAGTGATAGAAATTTAAATGCTTTCTACGAGTTATTAATCTTATTGAGCTCTATACGATACGAGAGGATTATTTATGCATATATACAATAAATAAAATTTAAGCGTCTGTAATGTACAGTCAACGACAAAAGTTGATTAACAATAAAATATTTACAAACTTTTTTTTATTTGGAACACATGTACCAATAATAGCTATCTAAGTAATTTTGTAACCCCCGGGGGCAAAGTTAATAAATGTCATGTTTTGTATATTATTTTATGAAAGCTTTAATAGCTAAATTAGGATTTGGTAAGCTACTTTTGTCATTCACTGCGATACAAATACAAAAGTTTTCTTTTTTATTTTTGTCTGTTTGTTTCGGGTAATCTCCGAAGTTACTAGGCCGACTTTGACGGAGTCTTTACTGCAGATGGCTGCTGTTATACTCGTAAGGCGTAAATTAGGCTACTTTTATTCTAGAAAAGGTATTAAAGATATGCGCAAAAAAATTAAAATCCTAATCTAAGTCCACTCGGACGAGGTTACGGGCATAGTTAGTTGTTATATAAGTGTTCATCTTGGTCTAATTCTTTTTGTGTCTTTTTTTATTGTGGGACAAAGTACACAACGCCATCTAGACCCAAACTAAGCAGAGCTTGTCATATGGGTTCTAGAATGCGGATAAACATACTTTAATACTTTTTATTTTGTAAATATGTACATACATAATATACATAGGAACACCCAGACCAATGCAAACATACATATTTGCACTGAGAGGGAATCGAACCCGCGACCTCTGGCTTAGCAGTCGAACGCTTATCGGATCACTAGTTATTACTATTAAGGTCCGATTGTCTATTTTATTCACTACTCATTTTGAAATACTCGATGACCAAAAGTATTAACATCTATTTTTTAAATTTTAGAGATCCGATTTATCTCATAAGTATTTAAAAGTAGCCATAATTTTTAGCAGTTTTTATAGTCATGAATTGTATTTGTGTCCTCATCCTCCGAATCTTTTTCCAACTCAGTCAGGGTCGACCTTCAATATTCTTTTGTGAAGCGACTACCATCAAAACTCCACGTTGCAGTTGGCAGTTACAATCCACTGAAGATATTGAATGAATTCTATTCGTGTGATTTCCAACATCAGGTGCAGTAGATCAATGTTTGCAAACCGTGTCTCATACTGGCTAAACGCTAAGGGTCCATCAATGACAATTGATGAGGCATGCTGCAGTTCTACGGCGGCTTTGGAACAGGCGTACTTAGCCCTAAGTCGTGGGGAATGTGAAGCTGCCATTGTGGGTGGTACTTTCTTAGGTCTACATCCACAGTCATCAGTGCACTATGGAAGGTACGTTTAGTTAAAGTGCCATGTACTTACTGGTTAGAATTTTCCCGTGCTTTAATCTCCAATTAATTGTTCAAATATTTTACAGAGTTGTAAAATTGTGCGATGATGGTGAGACAAAATCATTTGATGAACGTGGTGACGGTTGTGCTAAGTCTGAAGCCATTAATGTATTGTTTTTGCAAAAGGCACAGGACGCCATGAGGTAAAACTCTACTTATATTATAAATGTGAAAGTTTGTAAAGAATCTTGATGTTTGTTATACAATAACGCTCCAACAGCCTAATGGATCTGGAACAATTCATAGGTTTCTTTTTATTCTTGAAAAAGGTTCCAATTTGTTGCAAAAACGATCCATATTTCTCGCGGACAGAATCGCGGGCAGCAGCTGGTTATTCATAATATTTATCTGCAACGATTCGAAATTCTAATAGCGAGAGTAAAATTTATTTATTAGTTTTGTTTTTAGAATATACGCTGAAGTAATACATGTTAAAACCGAGTTCACATGTATGTTGAAAACGGAAACAGGCCCGAAATATGGTTTCTACAGAAGCCTTAACACTACAACTAATTTCTTCAATAAATTCTATAAAGAGGCAAGGATTCCACCGCAAGCTATTGAATACATTGAAGCTTTTGGTTCTGGTGAGTATTTTGCTGAACACAGCACCGGATAAATGATTATTCTGAACCGGGCAGAACTTGATAGTGTCACCCCTCTCTCTAGCATTTCTCCATATTTGTTAGGTGCGCGGGGTTCAAATTAAATGCTGTTTATACAACAAATAGGTTTATTCGTTCACCACAAACTATACAACTAAATAACTAGCACACACAGTACTCTTCAACAGTTCAAGTCGCTCAGCAGTTCACGGTAGTCCACAGTCGTTGCTTAAGTCGCAGGTATAACCCTTTTGAATCGCTTCGGTAAGATGTGTTCGCTGTCGCTGCCGAAAATAAACTGACTGCATGTTGATAGCCGGGCGCCCTCTTTATAGCTTTTAATAAGGAGGGTAGAATGTTCCGGAATCATCTAGAGATAAGGCACGTTGGGTATCTAAGTAGAGCGTTTGAGAAAAGTACCTACACAGTAGTAGGTACAGTCGTGCCGACGGTCGAGGTGAATAACCTTGTATTCAAGATCTGTAGGTAAAGTAGGTATAGGTACTTACTTGTGGTTACTTGTGGTTTTGTGTAGGCATTTTTAGATTTTTCTACACTGTTCGGTAATTAAATAAATTAATTAAAATGCATTGTTAGTGTCCAAGTACTCTAGTACTTGGACACTAACAATGCATTTTAATTTCCAGAAGATTCGATCAGTAGTTTTCGAGATATCGACGATAGTTTTAACAATATGTTCACTTGTGGTCCTGTGTGGTGCCTTGTTCAAGTACAAGTTTGAGTAAACACGTTCGGAGTACAAGATGATTTTGAAAATATAGCACTTACCTATTTAAATGTTTGTCACAGGCTTATCTGAAGTAGACAAGGTGGAGCTACAAGCAATTGAAGAAGTATTTTGTAAGAATAAGAATGATCCTCTTTTGGTCGGCAGCGTCATGTCCAATATCGGGTATGGAGAAGCGGCTACTGGAATATCTGCCATAACAAAGGTATAGTAAGCATTTAGCCTTGTAAACCTAAACTAAGCTTTTGCTCATATCTTAGTGAGTTATAATTACAAGATGGTAGATATTCTATCCAAGATATCAAACAGAATTAATTTTGTGTAGGTGCTGCTAGGTTACCACAACGGCCAAATAGCAGCTAACTTGCATTATAATCAACCACGAAAAGATATTGCAGCGCTGCGCGATGGTCGTATGCGTATCGTCAGTGAGCATCATCATTTTGGCCGTACTTACGTTGCTGTAAATGGTATGTCCGTCACTGGTGTGAACTCGCACGTATTGCTTCATGGATGCTATAAACCTAAGGTAAGTTTTATGGTTAATTATTAAAAGTCTTTTCTATCTGTATTAGTATTTATTTTCTTCTACATATAGTTTCAGTTCCGCCATCACAAAAAGCCTACTTATTTTTTCTCACCCTAAAAATCCACATGACAGCTTGACTGACATTTACATCTACGCAAGCTGCATTCCACACAAAAAAAACTTCAGACATTCATTGTATTCTAACACCCTTCTTCAATGAATGCTTGAGGAATGCTACAAAACTGTAGCATAAATCTAAAAGTAACTTCTAACACAACGTCTTATAGAACCATAACTAAATAATAGTATATATTATAAGGCACACCACTACCTATAAAACTAGGGACGCAATGCATTCTGCTGTTGCAATGTTGAGCTGAGAGTGCATTACATAATTACCTACAATTCACGCGCAATTTTATTTCAATTGAATAGCATTGAATTGTTTTTCGGTCATTATTCCTCCGTTGCTAGACTGATTTTCAATGTTCTGTCTTAAGCCAATAGTTAAGTTGCACATTTTGGCGCCAAAATCGTGGTCTATTAATAAAAGTCTTCTCTATCTGTATTAGTATTTATTTTCTTCTTCATATAGTTTCAGTTGCGCCATTACAAAAAGCCTACTTATTTTTTCTTAACCTAAAAATCCACATGACAGCTTGACTGACATTGGCATATACGAAAGCTGCGTTCCACACAAAAAAAACTTCAAACATTCATTGTATTCTAATAGTAAGAAAAGAGAGCATATTAAAGAATTTCGGAATTTCACTAATTAATGGATAGACAGAGACTTCTGATGTAAACTATCTATTGTCAACTTTTCAGAATCATAATCGCTACGCTACCAGTCTACCTTACTTAGTTGCTTTATCTGGTAGACATGAAGAAGCAGTGAAGTATATGCTTGAAGTTTTGAAATCAAGTCCGATAGATCCTGAGCAGTTAGCTTTATTGCACAACATACATCGTATGAGTATATCAGGCCATTTGGGTAGAGGATTTATTATTCTTAGTAAGTTGTAATAATTATTATTTCATCAATGACAAGATAAAAACTTGTTTCAAATAATTCCAACAAATAGGTCCAACTCCTTTGTAAACTAGTTGCACTAAGGTTATTAGGGGTTGTGGTCTGTTTCCGAAGTTCTTACTAGGTTTCATCACTTAATGGTTTTAGATTGATATTTTAATTTAAATTACTATTATATTAACTAAAGGGATATTTACTATGTTTATTTGTTTTATCGAATTTCCAATATTTCGGCACTGTTACAAACTCTTTGATCACGGATATACTGTAGTTCTGCTAGTTAGTTGTTAGTCAAGACTCAATTCCACTGTTTTAATTTACTTGTAATTAGAACTATTTGTAGATTTAAGGACAGTTTATTCTGTCCTTTGACTTATGTACAAGCTCTTGGTGATTGACGATTACACAAGTTCCAATATCAAACACTATTACACTCTGTGAAGTGAGAAAGAAAATATATAATATGTTTTCAGAAACAAATGAAGAACGGAAAACGGTTAGTCTACATGAAAAGGTTGATTATTTTAATGACGCCAGAAGCCCACTGTGGTTCGTTTATAGCGGAATGGGCTCACAATGGGTTGGCATGGGTGTACAACTCATGCGCATACCAATTTTTGCAGCTGCTATTGAAAGGTACGATAAAGAAATTATATTTTCATCGTTTTCAAATATTCAATTTATAAAGTAGAACGAAGTAGATCAACTGCAACAGATACAGGTGGACATGAGGTGCACTTATAGGACAGTTTTAATGTTGGTTGAAGGTAGATTATTTCAAAAACAAAAGTTAATGGAAGGCTTTTGTCTCTGTCTACCATGGACAATAAAAGCACTTTATTAAGACTCCATTCAAGTTTCGCCAATATTGAAAATGTTGCAATAATTATATATTTATAATATTTCTATCAAATAGTACAATATTGTTATTAAAATATAATATATTAATTGATGTTGAGTTAGATTCCGAGTTACCTTACAAGTAAATATAATATATTAATTGATGTTTGATTTAGATTACGAGTTACCTTACAAGAAAATGTTAGTACAGTAATTCAAATTGCTTGAAATGGAACTTATTGAATGTAGCTAGTGTCAAGAAGAATATTAAAAAACATTCTAATAATATTTTCCGTAAATCTTAAGAATTTCTGTAGACCTAAGTGATATTAAAAAAAGTAAATCCTACATAACTCTAAAAAATTAATAAATATTCTACGACATTCTACACAGCGCTATCTAAACTCAATGTAAGCATAGCTGAACTAGTTTGTGTCATGGGTTCTAGAATGTTGATAAACATAATTAAATACATTTTCTTTTTTAAATAGATACATATTATACATAGGAAAATAAATTGCGAAATAGTGTTTTTTTTTTGTTTTATTGCAGACTTTTTTAAATTTTTATCTTGTCATTTTTTGTATCAAATTGTAGATGTCGGAAAGTTTTGGAGCCCAAAGGGCTCGATATTGTTCATATTATTACATCGGATGATAAGAGCATCTTTGATAATATTCTGCATTCGTTTGTCGGTATAGCTGCTATACAAATTGGGCTGACTGACATACTTCGTGAACTAGAGTTAAAACCAGATGGAATCATTGGTGAGAAAATCGACAATATTGTTAGTTCGGCGCAATCTGGTGTACTATTACCTAAAATAATTCTTATTCTCACAGGACATAGTGTAGGTGAGCTAGGTTGTGCCTATGCTGACGGTTGCTTGACTGTGGAGGAAATGATACTATCTGCTTACTACCGCGGCTTGGTGTCGGTACAAACTGAGTTTATACATGGTTCTATGGCTGCTGTTGGCATGGGTTACGAACAAGTAAGGCTTCTTTTTTTTTCATATAGAAGAAGTTTAATACATCTCAAAATGAGTAGGCAATTATTTATAACGAAATAACATGTCATCATACGGATATTTGGCAATATAATTTAGATACATGGAACTATGTGTTATGTTAATGGCAGGTTCATTTATTATAACCTGAACAGTAATCCTAACCCAGTACCGGCTCATGATACGCATTTGGTATTGAGCGAAAAAAACCGACATTCTACAAAACTGATGTATATGTAGCTTTTTTTATTTTTCGTGCGGAAATCCCCTCGCTTACCCCCCCCCCCCGCCGGCCTGTGGGGGCGGTTATGTCGGGCTTGAACCGACTAAAACCGCATGCCGTCTCGGGTCTACAGACGCCGGGGTGTAAGGTTGCCCAAAGAGCATAATTCTCGCACCCCGAGATGTATATATACCTACGTATTCATACATAGCCGTGTGCCGGTGGCTGCGCTCAGCGCGCACTCGATACTATGTTCTTTGGCTAGTGATACAATTGCGCATGTGAACGTGTTTCATTGCTCCGTATACTTATCATTTGGTGACGAGGTGAGAGTACCTTTTTTTTTTTTTTTTTTTCGTGCGGAAATCCCCTCGGATACCCCCCGCCGGCCAGCGGGGGCGGTTATGTCGGGCTCGAACCGACTAAAACCGCACGCCGTCTTGGGTCTGCAGACGCCGGGGTGTAAGGTTGCCCATAGAGCATATCCCTCGCACCCCGACTGACCCTGGGCCATCTCCGGTTTCGAGATGGCCCCCTCGGGGGGGGGGGGGGGGACCCACTATAACAGAAAAAAATGAGTGCGTTTTTGAGACATTTACCTATTTTTTATCACAAAACTAGCGATTGGAAAATTCTAAAAGGGAAATTTAAAAAGTTTTTGAAAATCAATGCGGTAGCCGATGATAACACAGAAGAAACGAACCGTTTACTGCTTAGCCTCGCATTTCCGAAGAAGTTGGAACAGCTGAACTTTGCGGAAAAAGTTACATTATTTTTTTATATTTAGGACACGTCAATTTGACTTCACCTCGCCTGATGGTAAGCCATTTCAAAAAAAAACAGTGCACATAAATGGACAAAGAGACTTTTTTAGTGCCACCAGGAAGTCAGGCGAGACTTCAGGAAAATGTGCGGTGCGATTAAAAGGTCTAGTGACATATTGCGACTTCGGCACTGCCTTGGAAACGAACTTGTGAGATCATTTCGTACTATGGCCTGAGCTCAGGCCTAGAACGCCATAAGCTGTTTGAGAAGCATATGCTAAAGCCAAATGCCAGGCAGCATGTGCTAAAGAGGCGTAGGCCATGGTAGACACCAGTTCTGAGTGTGTTTCTGTTAAGGACGAACCAGTATACCAAACGAGATTTCAAAGATAAGCTAACCGGGGATGTCGCGCAGGCAGTGCGACCACGACGGCTAGCCGTGATAATGATCGGTGATCAAGAGTGCGGTGAAAAAGGTCACTTGAAAAAAAGTGTTTAAAAGATCAATTAGTACAAATGGAACTATATTCAGGGTCTGGCAGTAGTGTTATTTCACAGAATGTATACACTAAAAAGTAATCGTATTACCAATTACAAAACTGTCATGTAAAAATATGCCTACGGGCACACGAGCACAAAATTTCTTCGTTGGGTTTTTTATAAGAGCAAAATTTTATAAAATGCAAAAATTTATTAAATAATACGTATTTAAGAATCGAGCCCCCCCCCCCCCTTTAAGGAGAGATTTTATGCACGCCTTTAATTTAATTATTACAACAGACATTTTTGTTGGGAAAAATCCCAGACTTGTAGCAGGATGAATTGGGTGCATTTAATTAATTTAAAGTTACCCTGCAACCAAAAGACAACGCTGTTCCCAAGTTTCATAAGCCACGTACTGTACCTTTTGCGTTACGAGATAAGGTCGAACAAGAATTAGGTGGCTTAGTAAAGTTACGAATTCTAGTTTCGATAAACCATGCAGAATGTGCCAACCCGATAATACCAATGTTATAGGAGAACAGTAAGATTAGAATCGCGGGAGAATTGTCGGTTACCTTAAATAAGGACCTCGTAATCGAAAAATACCCTTTACTTAGGATGGATGTATACAACTAGTTTCCCACCACAGGAACTTGCGGTGATAAATACAGATAAGGGTCTAAAAATATACACGTTAAGTATAGGGCCCAGCCAACGCGCCTGCCATATTTCAAAAATCTATGGTAGTCCAGTCATTACTTCGGAAAAAACTGGTTAGAAATGCAAATGAACCAATAAAGCTAAATTTTGGATATTCACCAAACGCTGAAGCAGCCTCCGAGCCGACTAATGTTACCGAAGTTAAGAGGTTTTTGGGCTTTGTTAATTATTATAGGAATTTTATTTCTAATGCTTCCTCAATACTAAACACACTTCAAGAGCTACTACGAAGCGATGTACCTTGGAAGTGGGGTGACAGGCAACGGCATGCTACAGTTCGCCGCAAATTTGCGTCAGACCGCATTTTGAGTCAACAGCACAACTCATGCTGACCGTAGACGCAGGCCCGATCGCCCCCTCGCGTATGAGGCTCGATCGCTCACATGGAGTGAGCGTAACTACAGCTAGATACAAAAGGAAGCGACTACAATAAAATTATATTCGGAGTAAAAAAATTCATCAGTATCTGTCCGGTCGTAGTGACCCATTCATATTAAAAAGCGGCCAAGTGCGAGTCCGACTCGCCCATGAAGGGTTCCGTAGCAGTAAGTAACATAATAATGTTTCTTTTTAATTTTTATATTTGAGTTGATTGAATGAAAGGTAAATTGCGGTTTACGATTTATGACGTATTAAAAAAAATACTCACTAGATCTCGTTCAAACCAATTTTCGGTGGAAGTTTACATGGTTATGTACATCATATATTTTTATTTTGTTTTATCATTCTCTTATTTTAGAAGTCACAGGGGGGGTGGACACATTTTACCACTTTGGAAGTGTCTCTCTTGCAAACTATTCAGTTTAGAAAAAAATGATATTAGAAACCTCAATATCATTTTTGAAGACCTATCCATAGATACCAAACACGTATGGCTTTGATGAAAAAAAAAAATTTGAGTTTCAGTTCTAAGTATGGGGACCCCCAAAATTTTATGTTTTTTTTTTCTATTTTTGTGTGAAAATCTTAATGCGGTTCACAGAATACATCTACTTACCGAGTTTCAACAGCATAGTTCTTATAGTTTCGGAAAAAAGTGGCTGTGACATACGGATGGACAGACAGACAGACATGACGAATCTATAAGGGTTCCGTTTTTTGCAATTTGGCAACGGAACCCTAAAAACCGACCATAGGCCATTGGTTTCTATTTTCGGCAATAAGTCTGGTATATCTATAACAATTAAGAAGAATTAAGACTTCAGAGATATGCTTTAATATTATCGGCTTATAATTATGAGGTGTATTACGTATCGAGTCATAATAATATAGTAGCAGATTACTTTTCGCGAGTGCCTTTTTGTAGAAACAAGTCGGAAGAAATAGATAACAAAATAGATAGTTATTATACACTTAAGTTTTTCGATGAATCATCGCCCGCTACTACGATACGTGACGTAACTCAGACGACGGAACGCGATACGATGATCCATACAGTTATAAGGTACATGGTAAAGGGGCCGCCTGTCACCCCAGCAGAAGCAAGCCGGGACAGAGGGGCGACTAGCGCCCAGGGTTACACCCGAGATAATACACCTTAAGACCCGAGACGGCGTGCGATTTTAGTCGGTTCAAGCCCGACATAACCGCCCCCGCTGGCCGGCGAGGAGGTATTTGAGGGGATTTCCGCACGAAAAAAAAAAAGGTACATGGTAAAGGGCTGGCCGCGTAAATTTATTTGTAAAAATGTTTCACCTTATTTACAGTGCAAGTCTGAATTGCAGTCCGAAAATGGCTGTCTTTTGAGGGTACACCGAATAGTTATTCCGTTGAGTCTCAGAGATAGTATGCTTCGCGTATTGCACGATACAAACAACAAAATTTGGTTAGGACATGTAAAAAAATGTTAAAGTGTATTTTACAGGATAACTTAATAATCGAAGCACTGTGTACAGTACCACTGTGCAAACCCGGCCTAATTGATGTTTGGTAGGAAGCTGCGATATCGTTTCAATTTAATTAAACCTTCCAAGACAGTGACTAATGTTGAGACATCGGCAGTACACGGCAAATGAAAGTTTGCAATCGGTGATGTCGTTTGGACCCGCAGGTACGGCGCACGTAAAGAAACTTGGAAAATAGGTGTAGTAAAGAATAAAATAGGTAACAGAATCTACAACATTTCAATTAGAGATTTGGATATTTTTATGTATTAGACATGTAAAAGACGATTAAATATTTAAATATACTAATAAAAGTCAGCAGTCCAGCGCGAGTGTGTTTCAACAAGGTCAACCACCCGATACTCCCTCCGAGGTGAGCACTAATAATCAAGGAGTCACTAATACCCCTGATGTAACTGAAAATAGTGAAGTACTGGCAGACGACAATGATGAGAGGGAGGTATGGGGCGATTGTGAGACTACGGGAGTAGTATGGTCGCGGAGACTGTAGCGACACCGCCTACAACAGCGCCGGCAGTAGAGCAGATCGGAATCCTGGTACCTACGGATAACAAACCCTCATGGACCGTTGAGCCTAATGTAGACGTAACAGTGGTGCATCGTCCACACCCTCAAACTCAAGGAGTCTTAGGACAGCGTTAGATTATAAAGAGTATTTTTAAGTTTACATTATTCTATTTTTACAATTTCTTTGGTATAACAACCAAAGAAATTGTAAAAATAGAATAAAAATAAAGTATTATTACCTTTGTACTTATCGAATAAATTATTATTGTCACCAAGTTTGAAAATGTGTATGCATACATAGCTGTGTGCCGGCGGCCGCGCTCAGGTCGCTCCCGATACTATGTTCTTTGAGCAGTAATAAACTAGCGTTAAACGTGTGAACGTATTTCATTGCTCCGCATACTTATCAAGACCACCATCTTTTTTATTTGCAATATACGTAAGGAACCGTAGTGCATTACATACGTGATATTCGGATTTTAACACTACTTATTCAAATTTTTAGGTATCAAAAATATGTCCTCCAGAGATTGAAGTAGGATGTCACAATGGACCTCAGTCCAGTACACTTTCTGGACCTTCCAATGTGATGAGGGAATTTGTCGCAGTGCTGTCAGCGAGAGGAATCTTTGCCAAAGAGGTCCCGTGCTCTAACATTGCATACCACTCGCGTTATGTAGCCAAAGCTGGTAAGATTGATACTTTCGATAGTTAAATGATATTAGGATAATTATGAAAAACAGATAAATACTCTTGATGCTATTTCTTGAATACATAAACTCCTCTAAGTAGTTTATGTATTCAAGAAATAACTAGCTAAAAATTTAAATTACAAAATCAGCACCTAGGACAGTGTTTGATCCCGTGACCATTCCCATTCTAGGGAGAACACTTTTAACAACTGAGCTACGTGGACTCGACCTGGATAGCGGAAATTCTCGTTTACATACGTCTTAGGGCGAGGTTCAAAGTTTTAAATTACCAATTAACATCATCCAATTACGCATTCCGGTACAATTCGAAACTTGCACTTTAGTCCTAGATTCGCTGGTCTCCTTTCTGTGATCTGGTTTATCTCGGCTGTTACAAAAGTTTCTAGTGTTTGAACCCCAACCCCGAGAGGAAAACCTGCACCAGAGCCTCGTTCGTCAGTCACCAGTTTAACCGGTTTACAGGTGACGTTGCTAGGGGTCCCGAAGCTCCTGATGTGACCCTATACATCCAGTTACTGACAAAATTAGCAATGTAGACTAGTTATAATGAAACCATTACATATCCGTAGGTCCCGGATTGTTAAAATATTTACAAGACGTAATAAAAACTCCAAAAGCAAGAAGTGAACGTTGGGTTTCAACATCTGTACCAAAAGACAAATGGAATGAGCCAATCGCAAAATTATGTTCAGCAGAGTATTTCACAAATAATTTACTGGTAAGGATACAAGGTTTTATAGACGATATTCGATTTCTCATACCTCTTTCTGTCGTGTTTGATTAATTTAATATGTTACTTATGCAGAATTCGGTGCTATTCGAGGAGACTTCACGGCTGGTACCTAATAATGCTGTATTAGTAGAAATTGCTCCACACGGGCTACTTCAAGCTATTCTTAAACGCTCAATGCCTACCAGTTGTAAAAATATCCCACTTACCAGACGAAAGCATCCAGATAATACACTGTTATTACTTGAAGCAATTGGCAAGTAAGTATTTTATTTGGAAAACTTACAGCTAGTACACTTACAAGCTATCATTACGAGAACGCCAATCCTGGTTGTATCCAAAATTTGTAGATTAAAGCCAGAGTTCGCTCTCCCTCCCTTCCATGATTTGACCCATCTTGATTTTCAGACGAGTAACTGCCCTCTGTTCCCCCAACCCGAGAGGAAAGCCTACACCAGAGCCTCGTACGTCAATCAGAAGGTGTAAGGGCCTGCATATAAAGTTGCTTGGGCCCCGAAGATCTAGGGATCCCATGGGGTTGTATGGACACCCTTATAAAATAATTGTAATATTTGAACATAATGCAGTCATCTTCATCTTCATTAATGAATTCTGGAGCATTAATTTTATCTTTTTGATTATTAATATTATCTTATAAATATTAAGTTTGTTACACTAATTTGCCAATTAGTATCGTGTAAGTTTTGTAAATTAAGCGCCATTTTTTAATATTTTATCGAAATTCCAGGCTGTATATGGAAGGATATGATTGTAATATTCAAGTTTTGTATCCAAAAGTTGAGATGCCAGTTTCCACTGGTACGCCTTTTCTATCTCATTTTGTTAAATGGGCTCACGATGAAAAATGGTAAAGGTTTTGATATTATAGTATTTTTTACTTGTGTTACTCCTTCAATTTACGAAAGTCATTTCATTTTAGGCCAATGCCGCTTTATCGTTCTGCAAGTAGAAGGGTCGCTGCCGTTTGCAATTTTGTTTTAGCTTTACATGACAAAGAATATACTTATTTAAGAGGGCATTCAATTAGAGGTAAACAATTATATTTTTATATTACTTATCATTACATTGAAATTTAGAATTTACATAAGTGTTTTAGGAGAAATGGGTTTTGCCATATTAGTTATTGTACAGACAATTTTAAATCACTCCATACACAGGAATTTTCAGTTCTTAAATAACTTAGAAAACAAGCATAATAGTACCAGACTTAGTTATTCATATCTATGAATAATATATGATATTTAGATATATAATATATATCTAAATAAATAGATAATGTAGGTACAATGGGCGGTCTTATCGCTAAGAGCGATCTCTACCTTTGAATGGATTTATCAGTAGAGTAGAATGGCAGTTGATGGCGTACTACACGCCACCAACTGCCATTCTACTCTACTGAAGAATTCTACTACTACTTAAGATGTTGTGTATAATAATATGTTGTGTACAATAAAGAGTACTTGATGTATCTATCTTCTATCTTAGTTACTACATTATTTGCTGAACTTTACCTGTTTAGCATAATAATAATATAGTTTAAGTGATAAATTATTTTTTTAGGATTCACTTTGTTCCCATTTGCTGCTAGTCTAACCCTAGCATGGGACGTACTTGCTATGATACTGGAAGTTCCGAAAAAACAGCTATCTGTGAAGTTCGAAGACTTAAAATTATATTCACAACCAGTGATGCATGATCAACGACTACTCAGACTTAGAGTAGCTATACACAGGGGAACTGGATACTTCGAGGTAAGTGCGAAATAAATTGTATCCATATCTACCTAAAACATTTATTTTACAAAACCATATAATATATTAGACAGGTAGAGAGAGTGGAAAGATTATAGTCCGTCTGTAGGTAGTTCGAAAACTCGTTGTAAAAGGGTGTTTCACAGTTAAATGACAAACGCTTTAATGAGTGGGCGATTTCTAAAATTACCACCAATAGTACGCTGCCATAGCCGACTCTAGGTTTGCGGCCTTTAAATACAGGGCAACGCTCCATTCGGAACCTGTATAGAGTGTCTGACTGGTTGGGTGCGTAGTCAGATGTGGTAAAAAATGTAGGCAGTGACAAAATTTTAAAGTAATTTACTGCCTTGCCTACTGCGGGGGAGGTTAAGTCGGACTCGAACCGACCGACCGAGTAAAACCGTACGCCGTCTCGGGTCCTTAGATGCCGGGGTGTAAGGAAGGCATTTCCCGCGCACCCTGACTGACCGAGGGCCATCTCCGGTTTCGAGATGGCTCACTTGGGTGTGGGAACCATGGTGTCCCCGTCTTACCCCCGGAAAAAGAGGGGGTGCGCAACGCGCCGCCGCTCCGTCTTGCTTCTGCTAGGGTAACAGGTGGCTCCACCTATCACACACAAGCCTGCGCGTACGACCTCTGACGTCTAAGTCGCCTCCGAGCCGGGCACTCCGCCAGCGTGTGCAGCCCTGAGTCTTCGCTTGCATCACAGTGATGGCACTCAGACGTTGACTCCTTCCTGATCCGACACAGGTGATCCCCAAAGCACCGCTTCCCAGAGATCTGCGTCAGCCGGTACGAGAGGCTACCGTGTCGCCTCTCAAGCCAGTCCTCCATGATGTGTCTTACCGCCGCTACGGTGTGCCCTGCGCTTGGTCGTCCAAGTCGTTCCTTTCACTCTATGCACCGCACGACCCCGAATCGATCACGATTCAGAGATGTTCCCCGAAGTCTCATCAGCCGTCGAGACTAAACCCCAAATGTTTCATTTGGGGCTGGAGACCCAGCCGCTGGATCCACTCTACGACCGGCAACTGCGGTCGTGGCCTTCGTGTGGTCGTGGATCGACTCGCAGTACGTCGCACCGCACGCCTCCACGAACGTGTTGTCCGCGTAATACGTGACGATGGCACCCTCTTCGAGGTCACCGCGAAGCACCCAGTCGTATCCGACGTTCCACAGTAGTGGCTCAAGGACCGATCCCTCTTAATTTTGTTATTTTTGTCCCCCATTTTTGCAGTTTTTATACCTATCTGGGTTACCTACTGGGCTATCATCAGAACAAACATGGTATTGTAAATACGAACCTAATTATTTGATACTTGAAAATATGTATATATATATTTATATCTATACATTATTTTATTTTGTTTGGCGACTACATTTTGGCGATAGATCTGCTATTTCACGGACAAACCCTATTGTTTAGGAAATTTAAAACCAATTTAATTTTTTCGATAGCCTGAATCATACCTATAAATTATTTCTGTTCTTTCATGAACCATGTTCTTTTATCTGGTCATTGAACCTCTTTTTTTTCACATTTGGAAGTAGTTGTAAGGTGGGAAAAAGCTTACTGGTTAAGGAGTCGGCCTTACGATCGCGAGGTCCTGGGTTCCAATCCTGGTCATTACACTACTGACGTGAACTCACTCTTAACAAAAGCAATTTAGCTTAGCTGGAGGGGTAAGGGGAAAATACTAGTTATTTCAGTTATTAATCATTTTTAAAGAGCAAAGAAGATTTTATTTTTGATAATTATACGAATACAAAAATAAAATAAAATTGAGCCAGGCACAAAAGATAAGTTAAGGTACGACAGTAAGTAAAGCGCAGAACCGGGTTAATAGCCAGTATATCAGTAGTAAGTCCTTTAGTAGATTCTTACAATAGTATTTTTTAGGTTTTAGATGGCATCTCTAAAGTTGTAACAGGATTCTTATGTACTATTAGAAGGAACAATACAAGGTATGATTGGAATAACCCGAATCAAAATATGCACATTGAGTCAGATGATATTTATCAATTGTTACGTGACAGAGACTATTTTTACAGGTACGTATTAGATATTTGAAAGTATTCGTCTCATGAATTATATTTGAGATGATTAATTTCTTGAATGATACTCAACTTCGGTATATTTTCGTTCTGAATATAGTGATGACTTTCGAAGCATTGCATGTGTTGATGAGTCCCTGAGCAATGCCATGCTCGTGTGGCGTGATAACTGGGTCACGTTCATCGATGGCATGCTACAACTCAATGCATTACGACAACCTCACAACGCTGTCACACAACCCACCTATATCCAGCGCATAAGTATTGACATCCAAGCACATTCCAGAGAAATTCTTGATTGGAACAAATCAAATTCTAAAATTTTGATGAGTGCCAAAGTTGTTGACAAATACAATCATACCAGGTAAATAACCTCATTTCTTTAAATCGTTTTCCTTATTTCATCAGTAACAACTGCCGGGCCTTGTTCCAATTACTAGGCGTTGGTGCAGGTAAACATTTTTTGACGTTTCAATGTTCTAAATAGAATAACTGATTTTCGAATTTTACTTTGAGATAATAATACTTTTCCATAATTTCCTGTCGGATGTCGTTTCCTTAATTACTTTTTTCCTTGCCATGTCTTCTGTCGTGTAATTCATTCATCTTTTCTCGGGGATTTAGCTCTGCTTCTAAAGCCCTCGACATTCATAGCTTAAACCTTTTTATCAACATTACTCTTATGGCTTCTCATACAAACATATGTACAGACCAAATCCATACCATTTTAGGCGCTCACTTCTAAATTATTATTCCTAACGTGGAAACATTTTTTTTTCCTTTTTTATTATATAAGGTGTCACAAAATTAGGTCTCTGAATTTGGTGAGATGACTTGGTATCGACAAAATATGTATTTGAAACAAAAAAAAATAATATCGGGTAAAATAAAAAAATAAAAAGAATATAAAAAAAAAATATTAAAAAAAACACCACCAGCGACGAGCACACGGGACGCTGGTCGCGATTTAGGTACTTCCCACACATCCGCTTGGAGAATACTGCGAGGATACTATCCGCGATACCAATCCGCGATACTAAATCGCGATCAGCGTCACGTGTGCTCGTCGCGTCACGTGACACTGGTCGCTGGTGGTGTCTTTTCTTATTTTTTTTTTTATTTTTTTTAATATATATTTTTTTTATTTTACCCGATATTATTTTTTTTGTTTCAAATACATATTTTGTCGATACCAAGTCATCTCACCAAATTCAAAGACCTAATTTTTGTGACACCTTATATACTTATATAGGAATGTATATAAAATTATTATATTCATATTAATCTGTAATTCCTTATTTAGGTGTGGTGGAGTTATAGTCGAGAATATAAAATTTCAACATTTACCTCCTGACAGTGGAACTGAAATGATCTTAAAATCATTGAATTTCGAAATTAATAACGAAAATCATGTAAGAAAAAAGCAAAATATTATGATTAATGTTCAAATACTTCCAGTTTTTTTTACTAAAAATTGATATTATTCATTCAGGGTAAGTGGGCAGGTGAACACGACTCAACAATGAATCAAAGTACAATAGCAACGCAAAACGTAACATTACAAGGAGCTCAATTTGGTGATTATGATTCGTTGAAATGGGTAGAAAACGTTTATGCATTGACTGGAACTGGAATAACTGTGAACGTATGTATGTTTCAATATATACTACTGAAAAAGACATAAAGAGCCACTAAGTTTTTTGCTGTAACACAAATACAAATCTAGTGGGGCGGAAATCATACAGTGATTGTCAAACTTCGGGCCAAACTTAGATATTTTTGTTGCAGTATTTTTATTCAAAATTACAGACCTTAGGCTTTATGCATATTATTCGACGCGTCTTTATATATTGAGCAATAAATATTTCAGTTTCTTTCAGAGTCTGGTTGTTTTATGTAAATATACAATATACGTATTGTCATTGTCACTCAAATGTCAAAGTCAAATACGCGTTACACTGATAACTCGAAAGAAACTCACTTGTAAAAGTTTTTTAGGGACAATTTGTATGGTAGGTACCCGAAACCTTGAACGTACAAACCCCAAAATCTAATCAGTTCTTCCCATTAACCAAACAAGATGATTGGCGAAAGAATTTTTTAAATCGGATAAGTGGTTCTTGAGTTATTGCGTAAACAGATATCCAGACATCCAGACATCCAGACCAACAGACAGACCGACACAAACATTTTTTTTGCTTAATTAGAGTTAGAATCATGTGAAACGTCGAGAAAAGTGATAAAAAGTGGGTGTAAGATTTTGATTTTTTTTGCGTGATTTTAATACCACCTGGTTGGTGGCCCGAAGTAATTCACAAATTCAAAATAAAATCAAATAAATCGCGATAGAATCCCTTAAAAATAGTTTTATTTCAAAAACAGTAAAGTTAATACATTGTTTAAATTAGGTACCTATAAAACAATGTGATTACTTACAATAGGTATAGGCTACATATATTAAATAAAAAAAAAAAAAAAAAAAAAAAATTGTTTATTTCAGGCATTGCCCATAAAATGTTAGTAACAAAAGAGCTTATGAACTATGTTAGTAAAACACTAATTATATAGAATACTCTTAACTTAAATGGACATAGTTTATATGTGTGTCTTTGGCAAGGTGAACATGTGTCCAATGACGCATAATGGCACTGTCCACATGTAGCCTTGCCGCAACACACTGCAGGAGGCTATTGGGGCTGCTCCGTACGCGATCGATCAGAGATGCAATGCGTTTTCTTACGATGCAAAGCTGCAAAGCCATGAACGCCAGCCTCTGCGAACATCCCTGACGCACTACAATAGCGGCACAGCCCCATCAGCATGCTGAATTCATTGTTTAATTGAGTGCCTAGGGCCCTGTACGCCCCCTAGGTGTAGCTTGTCCACAGGCTGCACGTGTACAATGAATTACAATAGGCTTTGAAAAGTGTAATTTTAACCTGTGCAGTACATCGTGCAAATCTGCGAGCAAGTATATTGGCCCTAACGCACAAGGCCCTACGCTCCCGTACTATGTCCATATCATCCTTGAGCGACTCGGTCACCCAGTGTTCCAGGTATTTAAAATTTTGAACCTGCTTCAGCAGAGCGCCATTGAGCCTAACTGGGGGAATTTTATAGGCCCTGTTTTTACTTTTAAAATCAAGCAACTCACTCTTTGAGGTATTATACCTGAGACCATGGGCAACCGCATATCGCTCACAGATGCTAATCAGCCTAGTCAGAGCACTGATCGAGGGGCACAGAAGTACCATATCGTCTGCATAACTTAAGTTGTTAACAAAAGTACCATCAATAGAGCAACCGACACCTGCCCCGCTGAGCTCCACGATCAGGTCATTCATGTGAAGGTTGAAATGCGCCGGAGAGCTTACTCCCCCTTGCCTCACCCCACTCCGCAACCTATACATGCTAGAGACCCCTCCAGACCACTTTACATAATTCTGTTGGTTGGAGTACCAATACTTGAGAATATCAATGTATTCTTGAGACAAATCAGTATCATTCGCTAACTTTTTCCACAAGATATCATATTGGACCAAGTCAAATGCTTTTGACAAGTCCAAAAACACAGCATATACTGGCGTATCCCTGGCAGTATAGTACTGAACAGTCTGCTTGAGGCACAGAACTGCAGCTTCAGTGGAGAGGCCAGGTCTGAAGCCAAACTGTGCATCATGAAGCTTGATACAGGTATTTAATTTTACCTCAAGCAGCCTGTCCAGCACCTTAGCTATTATACTGGCCAGTAATATTGGCCTATAGTTAGACCTGTCACTAGTACTGCCAGTTTTATTTTTGACAATGGGAACCACTAGAGTTTTCAACATATTGTCAGGTAAGAATCCATTACTCAGACAAAGATAGAAGAACATCGCCAGGACACGTGGCAGATGCCACCTGCATTTTGCAGGTGCTCAATACTTAAGTGATCATGGCCAGGCGATTTACCCTTGTTCATGTTTCTCAAGACAGATCTAACATCCTTTGCCCGAATCACAGATGCCTCCCCGCATACCGTCTACAGTACAATCATTTTCAGCACACTCAGCCATTGTTGAAACAGTAGCAGGTGGGACTCTAAAATGTTCCTTAAACATTTCGGCTATATGCGAGGGTTCATTTAACCCCTCTACACTTACTGGACCCAGGGTCTTAGGGGTCATCTTTTTTGTGTGCTTCCAGAAAGTCCCAAACTTCCTGTTTGCATGGGCCAAAATACCCAAAATATCCATTTTAATACCCAAAATATCCATTTTAATTTGTGTTTGGTTGTTTTGACACCATTTTAGTTTTGCTTTAAACACTTTTCTGGAAGCACACATTTTGTCATTTGGTCCCTCGCGAGGCCTATTGTACATGACCCAGTACTGAAACCACAAACGAGCTTCATTATGTACAGCTTTCACATGCTTGTTCCAGCCACATATATATCTCTTACAAATATATTTCTTACTCTTACAACTAGATATTGAGGCTTCCTTCAAAATATCAATTATTTAAGTTCTCTCGTATTTCTCTTAAAACGAAATAGTAAACAAAATACAGTTAGTAATTTTCTATAACTAATGGCCAGTATTATTCAAATGAGGAACACAAACCAAAGCGTTTGCAGGTATTGTTAAAGTCCAGGCCTGGGGGTGGCGGGTGAGGCCGCCTATCACCCCAGCAGAAGCAGGCCGGGACGGTGGGGCGACTAGCGCCCCTCCCCCAAACCGGGGCAAGACGGGGACACCGTGGTTCCCAAACCCGAGGGGGCCATCTCGACACCGGAGATGGCCCAGGGTCAGTTGGGGTGCGAGGGATATGCTCTATGGGCAACCTTACACCCCGGCGTCTGTAGACCCGAGACGGCGTGCGGTTTTAGTCGGTTCAAGCCCGACATAACCGCCCCCGCTGGCATGCGGGGGGGTATCCGAAGGGATTTCCGCACGATAAAAAAAAGAAAAAAAAAAGGTATTGTTAAAGTATTAATACTCACCAGTTACTTTCAGTCAAACTCACTTAAATGTGAATAAGCTAGTAGTCCTTTTTTTTACGTGCGGAAATCCCTTCGGATACCCCCCCGCCAGCCAGCGGGGGTGGTAATGTCGTGCATGAACCGACTAAAACCGCACGGTGTCCTGCCCAAGTGTCCATTGCCGGGCACCCCAGGTAAGCCCTCGAAAGGGTTATATCCCCAGGGTTACCGGCGGACCTTGGCCGCCAGCGCGGCCTCGCCTGGTGGGGTCGGGTTTTATCCCGCGTCGGTGATTAGGCAGGCGTGTGTAGGACACACACGACACGCCTCCGCCACGGCCTGCTTCGGTAAGGACGGCGAGTCGGCCAACTGCCGTCCTCAGGCCCCGATCATGGAGGTCGGTAGTCCCGGGCGTAGACGAGTCTGCGGCTTCCTCGCCGCAGACTGCGGAACTCGGGGAGCAGGGTTCTCGCCCTCTCTGCCGTCTCTTTCACGCGCATAACCTGCTCACAGAAAGAGGCAGCGATGTGCCACTTCCTCCCGTCGGAGACCACGGCCCTCGCCATGGTCTCCAACGAGAGAACGTCCACGCCCAGGACCGCAACGAGATCCCGGCGTTGACTCGCCCACGCAGGGCACTCCACCAACGTGTGGAGCGCCGTGTCTTCGCTAGGATCCTCAGTGCTGGCACTGCGGCGTTGTCTCCCTGTGGATGCGCCACAGATACTTACCGAAAGACCCGTGTTCGGTAACCATCTGTCACATCCGGTAGGAGAGGTCCCAATGGTCCATCCCCAACCACTCCTTCATGATCGTCCTCACCGCCGCAATGGTGGATTCTCCCCACCTTATACTCAAGTCGCACTTTCCATGTCTCCATGAGTTCCCGGCGGAGCTGGGACCGCTGGGCCCTAATCTCTCGGCGCAAGCTAGTGGTCCTTATTAAAAAGTATTGCATTCATTTCAGTTACTTGTATTTGACATAATCCAATATTTACTTTATTATTGTATCTATTGACCTTAGGTACACTATGTTGGAATCAATAATAATGACCTGAAAAATGCTAATGGTTCCTTGTTCTTTAAGAAAAATAATAATAATGGTTACGGAATGGATTTCAGTGGATTCACAAACAGGTGACAAAAAATATTATTTTTGTAATTTGTATTATTTATAATTTGTAACAGTGCGAAACCCTGTAAAAATCTTATTTCTCTTATCGCAGTGGTAAACCCGTAATGGGCTTAGTAAGTAATAGTGCAGCAAGTACTCAGGTAAGAACGCAGCCCGAACTGCTTTGGCCTGTCCCGGCACATTGGAGTCTCGAAGATGCCGCCACCGTGCCACTCGCGTATGTGCAAGCTTTTTATTGCCTTGTAAGTATATTATCATATATATATATATACAGTATCATCTTGGATGTTCACTTTTTCCGAACTGAATCTATATCCTCATCATCCTCCAAGCTTTTCCCTAACTCAATTAGGGTCAGCTTTCAGTCTAACTACGAAACGGTCGAACTTCGATATTTTCCGTGAAGCGACTGCTACCTCGACATAGCTCGCAGAATAAGCAAGCTGAAGTGGTAGTGGGCTGGCCACATCTGGCAAAGGACCGGTGGCCGATGGAGCAAACGAGTCCTAGAGTGAAGACCACGAACCGGTAAACGGAAGGTAGGACGTCCCACAGCAAGATGAACGGATGACCTGAAAAAGGTAGCGGGGATATACTGGATGCGCAAGGCGGGGAATCGGGTGCTATGGCGTACAATGGGAGAGGCATATGTCCAGCAGTGGACTGCAATAGGCTAATTGATTGCTTGATTGATTGACTGCTACCTGAACACTACACCCCCTGGCTATATCGAAGCTCTGTAGTCAGACCATATAGTTGGACTTTTTAGGGCTCCAACTGTAACGGCAAAAAGCCCTATGGCTATTTTCGTCACTAGCTGGGCTATAATCGTCTAAACCTAACTTATCATAAAATTAAACTGTGAAATTAAATTCCTAACAGATTTTTAATAACATACGCCGAGATTATTTTCCTCACTAAATTAATCTAACTTACGGTTTATGAAATAAAATGAACTTTCTGCATAAAATCTAGTTTTCTATATACGATGTTGATTTAAATGTCAAGTTATTATTTACGGTCGTAGATTGTATCTACCAGGGAACTGAGGTTTTCTGGATCCAAATTATATAATAATGGCCTGTATTTTATTATATTTCATTTTTTTTGTGTCGTGAGCTCATATATTTTGGTTGATATTAAATCAACATATTTTCCTCCTCCTCCTCTCTCTCTCTCAAGAATAATTTAATTCTGTTATCAGTACCTCCACTAACGCTAATTTTCCTTTTTTTATATTAGTATTTACTAATTAATACCATTACACGTTTAACCGACCTATTCATAATCGTCTCGATTTCCTTTGGTTTGCCCTCTTTCCAATGTAGGTTTTGTCAAAGATTAGTGTAAATACTAATCTAACATGAGTTCATCTGTTTTAACTTGTAAATTTAATTTATGGATTTCAGGCAGACCCCAGAATTGCTTCACACTGATAACTTGCTAAAACTGAAAAACCCAAATGGCTCCAGGAGCTAAACTTGTATTTAAATTATCTAATAAGTGAGCTGATTGTAACACATATATTATTGATTACTGTATTCGACTAAAATACACCCTCTCGTTAGAAAATGTTTACAAATAATAATATTTCAGATGTCTTTGAAATGAACCTTATGTGTTCTTTGCACTGTACAAGTCGAATATCAATTGAGATCACAAACGACAATCTCTTTGTATAACACTGTTTTCATGTGTTACTCTATATATTGCCAATGTTAGTTGAATAATCAGCCACTTAGATAATTGACTCTAATATATTAACTCGTCAACTTCTGCTTACTCAAATCAATGTTCTATAACTGATAACAGTATAACTATATATAGTCCAGTCATTATAGTAAGTTCACCTCGGAATCCGAGATACCCAGCTGTAAGTCTGTAAATACTTGTATATTGACACCCTAAAAATTGTCTCAAAACCTACATATGTTGTACGCAACTATTAAATTTCAAGGTCGGTCACAAAAATCGGTTTTTTGCGCTTTTTTTGCAAATATCTCATTTGCTATGGGTTTTTTGCTATTTGTATTTGTTATCAATATTGTAGAATACAAAATTCTCTACAAATTTTGTTTAATTTTTTTTTATACGGTGAACCGTTTTCGAGATAGAGGGCGGAGAGCGCGCGGTCACAGTATCATTTCATGTCAACCGGTGCCTCCGGTCGAAAACGCGCCATATAGTTGATGAACTATCGATAAATCAATGATTATAAATATTTGTCAATTTTTATTAACTATTATATTTGGAAATCCAAAATGAATGGTTGACAATGGGAGAGTTCTGCATATCGATGGCCTTAAAGTGGCGCACCTTGATATATGACTGGTCGCCGGCCCTGTTAAAATTCTATCTTAACGCCTTTCAGATGACCCTCCCAGACCAGAGTAATCTGGTAAGGTGGGGGAAGGCCACAGTAAAACAATGTTATACTTGTGGTGAGGCAATAGGGACGGCTAGACACATTTTAGTAGGATGTAGGGTGCTTCTCGATAGAGGCCTATACTCACGCCGCCACGATAAGGTGCTTATGATACGTGAAGCAATGAGTCTGGCAGTAGCTAGAGCCCAAAAAGGATTGACAACTAACAGACGTCATATCAACTTTGTGTCTGAAGGTTCATCCATAACATCCAGGAACAAACCTTATTCAATCTTAGGCACTGCCCCAGATTGGACTCTCCTAATCTACACGTATGAAAAGCACTATAAAATTCCGGAGGATGTTGGGGTTTCGTCATCTAGACCTGACATATTCCTTTATTCTAAGAGGTTAAAACATGTGGTTCTTGTGGAACTTACTGTACCGTGGGAAACAAATATACCGAAGGACCACACAATAAAGAAAAATAAATACTATGATCTCAAAAACGAAATAATCAAAAACGGTTACGTGGTTAATTTGTATGCAGTGGAAGTGGGAGCGCGAGGTATACCAGCAAAATCTCTCTATAACCTACTTAAAGATCTAGGCCTATCGAGAGCTACAATAAGCTCATTACTAGGACGAATGTCTAAAGCGGCACTAGTAGGTTCGTATCAAATTTGGTTAGGCAGGGAGAGGAACTTGGGTAGTGAAGGTGAGTGTTGATGTACATCAACAAAAGGGGGCTAAATCTACACTTGGGTCGCAAGTCGCAGGCACTGTCCCGAGTTTCCAACTCAGCAACGCGATGGACCCGGCACCCGCACGGAGAATCCATGGATTGCTAAGAATATCGGTCTATTTTATCATTTTTTTCCTAACCTATCCACTTTTTATTCAGTATTAATTTATTTAACAACACTTACCTGCCCATGTAATTGCAGAATTGTTAATGAAAATATATTATATAAATATAATATTTGAATTTTAACCTAATTAATATTAATATCTTCTTACATGATGAAAAAAATAATAATATAATGAATATAATTATATTATGATTTAAGTTTTTCCCTACATTATTTTTTAATTTTAGGAAATGGTTATCAGTATTATTGAATAGATATAGATTTAATGCATGAAGAAAATGATAAAATATAATATAATAATTAATAAAAATTATCAAATATTTATAATCATTGATTTATCGTAGTTCATCAACTATATATGGCGCGTTTTCGACCGGAGGCACCGGTTGACCTGAAGTGATGCTGTGACCGCGCGCTCTCCGCCCTCTATCTCGAAAACGGTTCACCGTATGAATTTTTTTTTTAAACAAAATTTGTAGAGAATTTTGTATTCTACAATATTGATAATAAATACAGATAGCAAAAAATTTATAGAAATGAGATATTTACAAAAAAGCGCAAGGAACCGATTTTTGTGACCTTTGACCGTGAAATTTAATAGTTGCGTACATCCTACCATATGTAGGTTTTGAGACAACTTTTAGGGTGTCAATATACAAGTATTTACAGACTTACAGCTGGGTATCTCGAATTCCGAGATTCTTACCTAATTTAAGCTTAAATGACTGGACTAATATTATATTACTCTAATTCTCGAATGATGTATTCATTTGTGTTATAATGCACTTAATCATTTGATTACAGCGCTTAAATAAAATGTTATGGCGATAATGATATCACACGTGTTCTTTTAAATCACTCCCGAACGTATTTTAATATAAATCCAAACAGCTCTTTATCCTGCTATTTAAACCAATATACTATATAATAGTAGAAATTTACCTGACAATTTCAAATATATTATTTAGTAATATATTTAAAGTTAAATAACAAACTACCACGGTTTATTCAGACAATGTTTTGGAATTATTTTCGATATGACTTTTAATTATATTTAATTATTGAATGAAGTATTTATTCACAACTTTACAATAAAATTCACGTTTGCTTAAATTAAAACACAATGGATTCGCCGTTAGAATGATTAAGTTATTTATGATAATTATTTAGTAAACAAAATGACTTAACGCGATATATTTTACGTAAACACTTCACTTCGATGAGCTATCACTTAAATAAACGTATTTAGTATGATGTTACCTACGAGTCCTATTAATCCGCCTCGACGGATTAACCTGAATAATTCTAGACTAAAATGGCCCTAGTGTATTTACCTTTGGTCTACCAGTCCCTTACCTGAAGACAAGTAGCTGTGTATGATGTTAGGTGTGTGTGTGTGTGTATGCGAATTGTGTGAAAGGGAATAACAATGCGAACTAAACTGAGGATAAGGAATGGAATAGCTTGCGAAAACCCCTAAAACTATTCCACGGATCCTAGATTGTAAGAAATAGGTGTTCGAAACGCTTCCGAAATCAGACTCAATTCCAGAATTTAAGACAATATTACCTACAAGTTTTTTTATGTCACGTTTCCAGGAAATTAGTGTAGTATTGAGGTAGGTATTTAAACAAAATATAGGAATCTCTAAATATTCAATTCAGAGAGCGTTATCATTTGTCTCTGTCTAATATGCACAACTCGTCAAAAGAATCACCAATTATATTAGCATAACACAGCCAACGAAATTACTAACAATTTTAACAGAGCTTGTGCACTTCAACAGCTATAAACGAAAACTATCCCACTTCCAACGAGGTCTTCGCCCCCATCCCTAGGGATGGGCGGAATCGCCTTTTGGGCATAGTGCCCCCTGGGCGAGATGCTCCATCGCAGCCTGCGTGAGCGCAGGCCGGTGGTTGGGGTGGGCATATAGCCCTTTTCATTCGAAAAGTTTGAAGGCAGCGGCAAGATAGGAGAGAGCAACGGGTTTCTTCTTGTTGGTTTGGGGTCGGGATCGCGCTTCACGTCCCCTGGGCAGTCTACCCGAGCCAGGTGAGATCTCCGGTTACCCGGAGAAGGCCCAGCTCCGAGTGACACGCATCCTGGGAGACGACTGATGCGATCACCGACCCCATGGTCTTCACGAGAGCGGCTGTGGAGGCCGCAGATGTCGGGTGAGCGGCCCTCGTGGTCGCTAACGCTGACCTAGCAGGTTTGCGATGCCCACGAGGACCGTACGGACGATGCTCATGGGCTCTTCGCCTGCACGAAGAGCGATGAGCACCTCCTGCAGCACGTCGACGGCGGCCTCGATGATCGCGGCCTTGTCCGCGCTCGTGCATGAGGCTGGAGGCTTGCTGGGAGCTCCCTGCTCCTTCTGCACCGCATTTGGGGCTTGTGGGCGGGAGTTGGCTTTTACGGGAGCGGCTGCCCCCGTGGTGTTTTCGGGTTTTTCACCTTCTGCTGCTGTTTGTAAGGCCTTCTGCCTACGATTTCGCCTTCCCCGGCGTCTCCTGCGGTTACCCGCGGCTCCGCGGGGGGTGGGGTCGTTCGCTGCAGCCATCAGCGAGCCTCCAGTTGGTTGTTCCCCTTCTGGGATGGGGTTTACCGGTGCCGGCCTCTCGGTGACAGGGGGCTGTCGGCGCGAGCTACCTCCGGTGATGGCTACTGTCCCGGCTTTCCTGTTCCGGCCCTCCCTCCGGAACACGGGACAGTTGATGTGGTTGGCGGGGTGAGGGCCACCGCAGTTAATGCAGGTGGCTGGCTCCTCCCTCGGTCGAGGGCACTGTGCCGCCCTGTGCTCGCCCCCGCAGCGAACACACGCCAGAGTCCTGTGGCACGCATGGCTGCTGTGCCGGAAGCTCTGGCATCGGTGGCACTGTGCGGGCTTCCTCTTCCCTCGCCAGGCCTCTACGATGACTCCGGGAACTCCGAGCATCTCGTTCACTTCCCAGATTGCTGGTATGGTCGTGGGGGTCCTCCTCAGGACTGCATGTAGAATGCAGCCCGGTCGGTCTCCTCGAGCCCGAATATTACGAACATATTCGGGCTCGAATCCGAGGCTCGATAGTTCTTCCCCCACTTCCTCCGGGGTCGCATCGCATGGGAGGCCTCTGATGGCCACCTTTAAGCTCCGCTCCGCAGGCATGGAGTAGCAGAACCACGGGACGGTCTCTGTTTTGTTCAACTCGGTTAGGTACCTTTGTACCAACCGGTATTCGTTATCATCACTCGGGGAGAACCGTACGCCCTTCCCGTAGGGGCGGACGCTCACGGTTCTCCCGAGGAGCCTTTTCAGCTCCTTAAGATGATGAGCCCAATTCGGCAGTCTCTCGACGACGATGGGCGGGCATCTGATCTTCTTTGCCGCGGGCACGCCGCTCATAGAGGGGCACGAGCGGGCGGCCGGCGGCACAGCTGCGGGAGTGGGCGGCGCTTGCGCAGCGCCGGCGTAAGATTGCTGATTGGGCGTGGCTTGCGTAATCGGTGACGCCCGCCTATCTGGAGACGGACGCCTACGTTTTGCCAATTCGTCTTGTCCCTCGTCCGAAGAGCGGTGGTGACGCGCGTTCCTCAGCGGAGCGGCATCCACCTCCATGGCGGCGTCCGCATGAACTTGCGGGGCCGGGGGAGGGGGGAGCTCGGCTGGGTCGTCGACGGGGGTTGTTGGCTGCGATGTGGAGACGGCGGCGGCGGTGTCATCACGTTCCGGGCTGAGGCCCGTGATCTGGATGATCTTCACCAGCCGCTTCTTCTTCTTCTTGACGCCCGCGTCCTTGGCGAGTCCATCCGAGCCGTACGAGCAGAGGGAGACCAAGGAGGCCTCAGACTCTGCATCGGACGCCGCGGAGGACCGCAGAAGGGCGGACGAGTCCAGGTGGGCAGGGTCCATCCGGGGGGCCGCCGAGAATCTCGACGGGGGTGTGCGGTTCGTCCCCGGAGGGGGGGGCGCCGGACGTAAAGGCGGCATTCCGCGCGCGAGGACTCGCGACGCGAGCGCCTGCATCGGCGCGGCGCGGGACGTGCTCGGCACAGGCGGCACCGACGGGAGCGGCCGTCTGGGAACCGCGGCGGGGACCGCACTCCGGGGAGCGGATGACGCGGCCGCGCTCGCGGGCAAGCGGCTTCTTACCGGGCCGGACGCATTCGCCGCGTGCGTCGGCTCCGGAGACTTTGCTACCCGTCCAGGATGGGCAGCGGCGGCTGCCGAACCCTGAGAAGGGCTATTTCTTCGCTCTTCCGGACTCTTTGCAGAGCCGGAAGCGCGGATGATGCGGGGTTGCGCGCTTGGAGGGCTGCGCCACGACGACATCTTGATGTTGTAGGTAGGCTTGAGCTTGAGCGAGCTGCACGGCCGCGACCCAACGTCGTAACACGACGAGAAGTCCGGCGGCGCGCGGCGCGAGTCGGCGAGTACGGCTGTGTCCAAACGCGGACACAAGCGCAGTCGCCGAGAGCGCGCGCGCGAGTGAGGTCCGTACGGCGATCGAGTGCGGTGCGAGGCGAGGCTTGCGACTACACCCGACGGCAACTCGGGCAGTCCTATCCCACTTCTTGGTTTGAAATCACTTTTATATTCCGTACTAGTGACGTCACACGTCCCTCGACTGCGCTTGGGTAACAAGTAGCCTTTTATATAACAAATGGACCTACGTATTTTTAAACAAAGAAAAGGCCAGTACTGAAACTTTACTTTAGCCAAACATTAGACCTTGTTGTACTTAAAATAGCATGCCAATATTATTTTAAACAAACATCTTATCTAGTTGAAATTAAACGTATTTCGTTCGAAAACTTAAAAAAATCGAAAAAAGAGGGTGAAAGTCTATTCGAAGTAATGTCTTGTCTAGGGCCTCGTAGTCAATTTTAGTCGTGGTACGGGTGGTGGTTCTCTTATTATTTAGGTGGTTTATACAGAGCAAGGTAGAGTGGTGGTCAGTAACCGTCGATTCATAGACAAATGTTATGGTTGGGGACTTCGATCTTAGCATTATGTGATCTAAACAGTTTTTTATCTCTAGTTGGGTGAGTGTGAGCCGGCAGGAAACCATGAAAGGCGAGGTAGTTCAAGTATTCCGGTGCACGCTCATCAACGCTACTAGGTTTTATATCTACATTTATATCACCCGTTATTACCACTGATTTAAAGCTAGCAAGGGTGGGCAGTAGTGTGTTGAGGACTGATAAAAAATTGCTGATATTAAGACACGAGGGTGAACGGTAGATACATACTATGGCTACATTAGAATTAATTTTAATTAAAATTCCAGAGCCGGATTGATTTAGGTGTAATTCTTCACATATAGCCGATAGTTCAGATTTCACATAAGCAACCACGCCATCATTTTGATTAATATGTTCAGTGGTTTCAAAAACCGTGTAATTTTGAAGATATGGTGCGTTGGTATTAGTTAGACATGATGACCAACATTCAGTTAATATCAGCAAGTCAGTGTCAAAAGGAATACGTTGTAAGAGTGTTTGCAAACTTAGAAAATTGCGATTTATCGATCTAATGTTTTGAGTGAAGATTTTTAGGAAATTATTTGGGTGCTTCACATAAGTAGCAGTTTGTTCTGGGGAGCATATTTGAATTTCTGATACGGAGAGTTTATCTATACTATCAATTAAGTCATTACTGTTGTTAATCATTTTTGTAGAGGATGATTTTCATGACGTTAAATAATGAGAACAAACTTTAAATCGCGCTGTGGTCATAAAAAGGTAGCAAATTAATACTGAACTGTGAAATCGTTGAATTTCAGAATTCCACTCAATGATCTTATCGGAGTAAACTTTATTTACGCATAATTTAAAATTATAGATGATGGGTTTAATATAAACATTACTTGGTCTAGGATGTTTTGGTATGACTAAAGTGTTATTTGAATGAAGGTTGTACTACATATATATATAGTTTATGCTGTGTGTTCTCGTATAATAAGATTTTGATTGTGTAGGCTGGTAGTATTTGGGTGTGTTTAGTGTGTGTATGTTTGTATTTAGTATTTTAATAAAAAGATTGGAAATACTAAGTAAAGAAACTAGTTCATAGGTAATATAACAGGTTAGTACAGCTAGTCATACATTGCCTGGCTGGGACAGTTGCTGCAGCTGTTGTTCATTTTTAATGATTATGGCCTGGCTATTTGAGTCCTTTTTTAACATAACCTGTCCGTTTGAAGTCCAACAGAAGCTGTATTGATATGATTTCGCATAGATCCTTGTAAGATGGAACATTTTTTTGGCGTGAGAAGTTAATTGCTCTGTAATGTAGATTGGTAGTTCTTCGGTTGTTTTTATGTCCAAGTGAGAAGAGTTGACCTTGTTCTTAGGGTTTTGTTTGTTGTACTGTTTGATGGCATTCAGAAAACTGGTCTTCAATAGGGTGTTCGAGAACTCCAATGTTACGTTTGAAGTTGGTTTTTCCTTTTTTGAGGGTTGTCTGGCTACATCCCGAATATGAGTGGTGGCTATTTCAATGTTTAACTGTCTCGATAAGTGTATAATCGTATCATATAACATAGATTTGGTTTCAGCCACTCTCTTAGGTACATTGCGCAGTTCCACCGAAGTTTTAATAAGATTACGATCGTGGACTTCCAGTTTTTCCTCCAACGTTGACAGCTTTATTATCATTGTTTGCCGTTCTTTCTCTAAACCAGTTATCTTGGTCTCCAGAGTAGACAGTTGGTCAGATACATACGAGATTGATTTTTCTAACTCGCTGCTGGTTGTTTTAATATCTGCATAGTGGCTTTTTATCTCCATGAAATGGTTTTCCAATTTATCGAGTCGAGTATTCTGGGTAGTCATAAGGTCATTGATCATCTGCCTGATCTCATTTTTAAAACTATCAGACTCTTCTGCAGGTGTCTCAGGAGATATACACTTACGTTTAGATCGTTGTTTTGAGGATTCGGTTTCATACAATTTTTGAATGTCAGACTCTGATTTTGAGGGTATGGTTTGTTTTGGTGGTGTCCTATGTAGTGATTTTGACATTGTGTTTTATAAGATCAGAAATGCCCCAGATCAAAATTAGTAATAAAAAGCAATAAATGTTACCCGTCAATCGCTATCGCTCGTGTATTGTGGCAAGCGGTCTAGTAGACGACACTGGATGACGCGACGTATGTGGGCGCAGCGTAGCTGTGTTGATAGCTTCGTCTTTGTTGTTGGCGTCTCACTTTCACTCGCACTCCGCGTGCATCACTATGCGTTATGCTTGCCTGGTAGCTGGCGAACTTTTTGGCGTATTATTTTTATGCGAAAAATATATCATTTATTATTTAATTTTAAATTTTATTAGAGATACTCTTATAGAAGATGCGTCTACTCGCTTTCGCGGTCCAAAGGGAGGGGGGGGGATATGTCTGTTAAAAGAAACGGATCCTGAATTAATTCCGATTTTCGTTGCCAAGGACCTCCAGAAGCTGCCACCGGTACTGTTTGACCATGTTGACGTCACGAGACTGCTCAAGGACTTATTAAGAATGCAGAACGAAATAAGTCAAATAAAGGAGCTATATGCAACTGTACAACAATTAGATTGCTTATAAAGTGAATTTGAAATTCTTAAAGTGCGCGCTATTGAGAGTGAAAATTATGTAAACATGGTTAACATTAAAAGGGGTGCGGGTGTGATTCCGGAAAATAATAAATCTAGCAGCTGTGATTCCATTTTATCTGTTCCAAATAGTCCGTTAATGAATTCTACACTAGTGGAGGGTAGACAGAAAACACCAACCAGTGGTATAAACTCAAATAGCGGCTGCGCGCTTGTATACGCTGCGAGCGCGCATGATAGCATGATGATTCACCACATACCAGTTTATAAAAATGTACGTATAACATCGGAACAAACAGTGGGAAGCGGACACACGGGCGCCTCGAATGTAGCACATGTTGACAAGCATATGACTTTTGCTAATGCTTCGAGAGCTGAAAAAAAGACACCGGCTGATAAAAATGAGGGATGGATTGTAGTAGAAAAAAAGAAGAGATTTCGCGGAATTAAAGGAAAGGCTGTGGTGCAACCAGAAGGGAAGTTTAAGGCTGCGGATATCCAGATACCTATATATATCTCTAACGTGGATAAAAAAGTGTCTAAGGAAGATATAATTACATATATAAGAGAAAAAACGGATCTCCATTTAAGGGTGGAAAAAATTAGTATGAAACTGACTAAAGATTACGACAGCTTTAAGATCTTCATTCCCAAACAAAAAGAAAATATTTTTATGAATGAAGAGTTTTGGCCAGAAGGTGTTACATATCGCCGGTTCATATATTTTAGAAAAAATATTATAGACACCGTTGAGACACAGAGTACTAACCATATAACAAGCAATAATGGATAAGTCTGTTAAGTTACTTAGTTTCAATTGCAATGGTCTTACATCGTCAGTTGGTTGTATTAGGCGGCTGTGTGTATCAGCCGACATAATCACCTTGCAAGAGACATGGTTATTGCCACACGACTTGGATATACTAGGTAACATTCACGATGATTTTGCGTATACGGGAACCTCGGCCGTCGATACATCGGCTGGTATACTTCGCGGTAGACCTTACGGAGGTGTGGCCCTGCTCTGGAGGAAAAAATTATTACCATCGGTAAGTGTTGTCCAGTGTAATAGCGTACGGCTTACAGCGATAAAGGTTCGACTTATAGAACGTGAACAAAACGTTTCCGGCGATGCGTTAGGGTCCAATAAATAATACAAGATGATTTCTATGAACGACAAAATTTAATAAAAAAACTTTAGTATTTATACCGGTGCTTGTAACGAAACCATAGTGCCATTTAATTTTCTACTAGCGCCATCTATTGACCACAACTTAAACTAATCGATTGTACAGAACAAAATTATTTATTACTATATTGAACATTCCGCCCACCATGGACAAATTAAGACATTACCACTCATTTGGCACAACAATTTGTCCATTATACACCTTGAATACAAACACTATAAAATCCTAATATTATCAATAAAATTGGCATCCTTATTTAACAATAACTTTCCCTTGGCTATGGTGGGCTTCAGCAAGTAATGCCGGCAAAAAAAATGAAACTACTATAACGTGGTCGCAGCCACTTCTAAAACTAAACACTTATCACTATAAATAAATATCCTTTGTAAAAGATGCTATAAAAATTTCATAATACTAATACTCAATTGTTGACAGGGAGTACACACAATTTAGTTACTGGTCTTTTAAATTCAGACCCCTTACTTCGTAAGCTAACGACACGCGTAATTCCGTCTAATCCAGGGTGTTTTTTAGTTATAATTCCATATAGCCACCGAGCTGGTGGTAAATCGTCTTCCTTAACTAACACAATATCTCCTATGTTTGGTTCAGGATTCTGATATGCCCATTTATACCGGTTCATAAATTGAGTCAGATATTCTTGGGACCATCGACGCCAAAATTCCTGAACCATTCTTTGAGTGAGCTGCCATCTTTTCAAACTAGTAAGAGTGGAAGTTTCGTAATTAAATTCAGGAACGAGTAGAAGAGGTTCTCCTACCAAAAAGTAACCTGGCGTCAAAGGATTTTGATCTTCAGCCGTGTTACTTAACTGGGAGATTGGACGTGAATTTAAACAGGCTTCGATTTGTGATAAGACCGTCGACATCTCTTCGTAAGTCAATGTATTGTTTCCAATAATTCGCTTCAAGTGATGTTTCGTGGATTTTATACCAGCTTCCCATAGTCCACCAAAGTTTGGAGCATGGGGTGGTATAAAATGCCAATTAGTTCTGTTATCCGCCAACGCATCTGCTATTTCTTGAGACACGCTAGATTGTTCAACAGCCAGTAAATCCTTTAATTCTTTTGCTGCACCAACAAAATTCGTGCCATTGTCACTGTAAAGGTCTGCGCAATGTCCACGTCTCGAAACGAAGCGTTTAAAAGCAGCTAAAAATCCCTTTGAGGTCAAATCGCTGACAGCTTCTAGATGAATTGCTCTCGTTGCCATGCATACAAACAAGCATATTTACCCTTTGTAGGCGTGATGACCTCTTCCTTTAGATGTCCGTAGGTTTATAGGACCAGCGTAGTCAACTCCTGTTTGGCGAAATGGGCGTGACACCGTAACCCTTGATGCAGGTAATTGTCCCATGAGTTGCTCTCTAGATTGAGCTGCATGCCTAACACATGGGATGCATTTCCGGATATGGAATTTGACTCTATTTTTAACGTCAAGAATCCAATATTTCGACCTTAAATAATTTATCATTAATTGCGGCCCTCCGTGTAAAGTCTTCTGGTGAGCGTCTACAATTAACAAATCGGTAAAATGTGACTTAGCTGGCATAATTATTGGATGTTTCCTATTTTCATCCATGTTTGCGTTCTCCAAACGTCCACTGACCCGAAGTATACCGTCTTGATCAACAAACGGACTGAGTGAAGTAAGTATACTTTTCTTTTGTACATTTCCTGTCTTGTTTAAATCTCTTATTTCTGCACTAAAATATTGGTATTGAACCTTCTTAATACATATAATTAACGCTTCGTTCATTTCTTTAACTGTTAACCATTTAGGACGCTCAATAATGCTATGGCTTTTTCTGCAAAGTAAAAAACGCCGGCAATAAGCTATGACTCTGATTAATCTACTTAAGTTCGAATATTTGGTCCAAATAAGCAATTTTGGATTATCTACTGTAACATAACTGACCTTGTTTACCTTTTCTTCCAAATTTGTAGTGCATTCTAACCTTTTACAGTAGTCTATTGTTTTGTTTTTTAGCCACGTAGGGCCTTCCTTCCATAATGTGTTCGAAATTAATTCTGCTGGTTTCAATCCACGAGACGCATAATCTGCAGGATTATCAGCCGATTTCACATGAGCCCACTGGTTGCTATCTGTAGTTGTCAATATGTCAGATACTCTATTGGCAATAAATGTCTGCCAATTAGATGGATGCTTGCTTAACCAAGCCAGGACCACTGTGGAGTCAGTCCACGCATGAATATTTTGTTTCTCAATGTTTAATACTCCAGCAACCTCACACAACAGTTTGGCCAATAACACAGCACCGCATAGCTCTAGACGAGGGATTGAAATTTGTTTGATGGGCGCAACCTTTGTTTTTGCTGTTATTAAGCGAACATTAGCCATACCCTGCTGATTAACTACTCGGATATAAACTACTGCTGCATAGGCTCGGTTGGAAGCATCACTAAATCCGTGCAGCTCCAGTGAATCACCATTATAGGAGTGCAGCCAACGAGGGATTCGATACTGAACTAATTGCATGAGTTCATTGCGGTAAGTATACCATTCTTTAAGTAATATAGATGGCAGCTCGTCATCCCAATTGATTCCTGACAGCCATATCTTCTGAATTAATAATTTAGCTGTTATGATTGCAGGTGCCAACCAACCCAAAGGATCGAACAACATAGATATGTGAGAAATAACACTTCTTTTAGTTACAGGTATTTCTAATTCCGGCAGATTCACCGTGTAAACAAATTCATCAGCTTCTTTACACCAGGTAAGTCCTAATATTTTCATAACTCTGTCTGTTTTTAACTCTAATGTTTTATCTGTAGCTTGGGCTTCATTCATGTGCTTTGATAATTCTAAATTATTACTATTCCACTTTTGCAACTCGAATCCTCCTCTTTCTAATAACTGCTTTGTTTGACTATAAATCATTTTTCCGTCTAATATGTTTTGGCACCCTGTCATCAGGTCATCTATATAAAAATCTTGCAGAACAACATGCCGCACAGCAGAAGAATATTTTTCCTCGTCATCTGCTAACTGACGTAGTGTTCTAACAGACAAATATGGGGCTGAAGCAGTGCCAAATGTGACTCTTAACAATCTTAAATGCAGAATTTTTGCATTTGGGTCTGGTCTCCACAATAATCTTTGATAATCTACATCCTCCCTGGCAACAATCACTTGCCGATACATTTTGTCAATATCAGCCACTATGCAGATGGGATGCATTCGCCACCTCATTATAATATGCCTCAAATCTGCCTGTAAAGTTGGGCCAACCATCAGCTCACTGTTTAATGATACACCATTCTTTCCTGCGCTGGATGCATCAAACACCACTCTAACTTTAGTGGTTGCCTTGTCATTTCTAATTACTGCGTGGTGGGGCAAATACACTACATTTGGTTTGTCAACTTCATCCATTGGGATTATTTCCATGTGGCCCAGGTTGATGTATTCATTGATTACTTCGGCATACTGTTCCTTCATCTCGGGATTGCTAGCTAACCTCTTCTCCAAATTAAAAAATCTACGCAATGCTATATCTTTTGTTTGACCATTTACGCAGTGTGGTGTAGCTGTATTAAATGGCAATCTCACAATGTAACGACCCTCAGCATCTCTTTGAGTTGTTTTCATATAAAATTCCTCACATTTTATTTCTTCTTCTGTAAAATGCTTTTTGAGCATTGGTGCTTCTTCTACTTCCCAAAACTTTCTTAGGAGATCATTATGATCTACATTTAGCGTTAAATAGCTTCCACATGCATTATCATTTTTATTTTGAGTAACCTTTCCTGACAATATCCATCCCAACTCCGTATCTTGTGCTATTAGAGACTCCGGAGGACCCTTACTAAGCCCTTGTTTCAGAACTTTGCTATACACCGAAGAACTCAAAAGAATATCTATCTTTCCGGGTGTATCCCAAGTAGGGTCTGCTAAATTATATTGTTTCAGTTCTTCCCACAGTGGAAAATCAATTTTGACTGCAGGAAGACTTGAGGTAAGTTTCCTTTGTACATGAGCCTTGACTGTTATAACAAAGTTGGAATTGTGCATTGATTGCAATTTGAGGTATACAATATATTTTGAGGTCAATGCACAATCCTTATCATCTTCTCCCAATCTTAATGAGTATTTATAGCTCGTGTACTTTTTAAGACCTAACAACTGAACAGCTGACTCTGTTATATATGAAGCTTGTGAGCATTGGTCCAGTAACGAACGGAGTGTTACTTGAGAATTCATACTGGAATTGACTTTTACTAAGGCCGGCAACAAATCATGACTTCTGGAAGTTGCAGCACAATTTGTTACTGTGTTAGTTAAATCATCTTGTTTTGTATCCACTGTTTGATTGGCTTCTACTTTAAGAGCAGTTGACCCCGACGCATCTTTAGAATGAAGTAAAGAATGATGTTTGCGTTTACAAATCCGACATCTGGTCAGCAAACGATAGGCATATACAGCGTGACCTGACCCGAGACAATTGAAGCATAATGACTTAGATTGAACGAAATTACGCCGTGAGATTACATCTTCATTACAAATTTTTTTACAATGACCTAGTTTGTGTTCAGCGTGACAAAATATGCATGACGGAGAAGCTACATGTAAGGTTTTGACAGGGGTATTTTTTGTAACCACATTTTTTTGAGCCTTGTTATCCAAGAATTCCAATGACCGAAATCTCTGCTCTAAAAACTTTGTATATTGTTGCCAAGTAGGCAAGTCTTCAGAATATTCACAAGTTTTTGCCTCCCATAATTTACGAGACTCGGCGTCTAGTTTTAAACTTAAAATATGAATAACTATTACATCCCATGTCTCAACCTTGATGCCTAAATTCTTAAGCGCATTCAAACAATCGCTACTTGTATCTAATAATTCTTTCAGTGCAGTGGCTGACTCGGTAGTTATGTTTTTCTGACTCAATAAACGTTTTAAGATACAATTTGCCATATACTTTTTATTGTTGTAGCGACTATTTAATTGTTCCCAAGAGGTTGTATAATTCGTTGCACAAATTGGTATGTTTCTCAAAAGTTGATCAGCTTCCCCGGTTAAATGACTTTTTAAGTATTGAAGTCGCTGAACATCATCTAATGAGTTATTAGAATGAATTAATGATAAAAACAAATCCCGGAAGGTGATCCATTCTGAGTACTGTCCTGAAAATATTGGTAACGTAATCTTAGGTAATTTAACATTAAATGATTTATCCGAATTTTCTTTTCCAACGTGTTGCGATACAACTTCAACCTTTGTACATAATCTATTAAGTGTTTCTTTCAATTCCGTTTTATAAAGTAAATACAAATCTTCAGTGCAAGTATACGTCTCCTGCTTGTAATATTCCGATTGCTTGTATTCAGATTCTTTGACTTCACACAAAATTCTACGGTGGATGTCCATGAAGGATGCCCACTTCGCCTCTAAATTTTCTAATCTAACTTCTACATATGCTTTTGTTTTGCGTTCTTTAGGAGACTTTTTGAAGTTAGACTTATCCCGGTTAACAGCATCATTGATGTCTATTTGTAATTTATTGAAGCCTTCCATCTTGTGGTCTCTAATATTACTTTTAATTAAATATTCAACTTAAAAACAAGATTACAAGTTACTGTATGTAAAATCACAGAAACTTTTCTAAGTCGCTGGAGAGATAACTCATTGATATTTTTATAAGTCGCTGAAGAGGTAACTCGTTGAAATTTTTCTAAGTCGCTGGAGAGGTAACTCGGTGAAATTTTTCTAAGTGTTTTAACTTTTCGACACTTGTAAAATTTTGAGCATGGATTCCCCGTCACTCCACTTTTTGCTAAATTTTTCTAAGTCCATGCATTAGTTATCACAATTTTCTAAGTTACTTTCTTCTAGATTATAAGGTTCAAAATTGTTTAACAGTACTCACGGTTTATTAGTCCACACTTTACTCCACCACACACATACACTCACGTACGCTGCTGCTTGTTACGACGTCTCGATCCGCTAGATGGCGCCGCCTGGTTCCCAGCCGCTCCTCTTCTGGGGATGTTGCGCCCCAAGCAGCGATCCACTGCCTATAGGTGCGCTGAGCACGAGAGATTCTCGGGAACCGTCGAACACGGAACGATATCGCGTTCAAAATTTTACCGGAACTTCCGACTACGAAGGACCATAAACAAAACGTTTCCGGCGATGCGTTAGGGTCCAATAAATAATACAAGATGATTTCTATGAACGACAAAATTTAATAAAAAAACTTTAGTATTTATACCGGTGCTTGTAACGAAACCATAGTGCCATTTAATTTTCTACTAGCGCCATCTATTGACCACAACTTAAACTAATCGATTGTACAGAACAAAATTATTTATTACTATATTGAACAGAACGTGACATTCTTATATTTTCGGTTTACATGCCGACCAACTCTAATGAAAACCTAACCGAGTTCACAGACTGTTTAAGCGAAATTTGTGCAATTATAGACAATAATAGTGATATTCAGTGTGTTAGGAGATTATAATGCTCATAAAAATGAACAGTTTTACTCCGAATTGATGAAATTTTGCGAAGAACAGCGTTGGTGGTGCGCGGATATAGAACTTCTACCGTGTGATTCGTATACATATGTAAGTGACGCGTGGGGGTCTAAACGTTGGCTCGACCACTGCGTAGTCACAGAGGCTGCGCGGCGTACGATCACTAGCGCGAAAATATTGTACGACTGCTATTGGTCTGACCATTTACCTTTGTTAGTTGAGTGCAATCTCAAATTAATTGCACCTAATATTGTAAAATATGGTGGGGATCGGAACAATGTGATATGGGGAGACCGAGATTGCGATCAGATAAAATTATATGAGGAATTGTGTCACTCTCGCTTACGAGAAATTGATTTGCCGTCTGAGTTCTGTAATTGTTCAGATACAATGTGTAGGGATCCTCAACATAGACTCATATTGGATGAAATGTACAGAGATATAATTTATATACTCACGGAGTCTGCCGAGCGTAGTGCTTCAGTTAAGAACCGAAAGTATAAATCATTGATAGGATGGAATAAACATGTACGGAGTGCTCACTGCGAGGCTCGGCTTGCGTTTCAAATGTGGAATTTGTATGGTAGGCCGTCCATGGGGTATATTTACGATAAAATGCGTGAAACACGTAATACCTTTAAGAATAAATTAAAGTGGTGTCGCAAAAATCAAGAACAAATAAAATTAGATATTATTGCGAAAAATCTTGAAATAAAAGATTTTGGAAGATTTTGGAAAAATACAAATAAATCGAATCCCAAGCAGAGTCTCCCAGTGAGTATGGCGGGACTATGTGACCCCACAGATATAGCTAATCTTTTTATGAAACACTTCAAAGTTGATTCGCCTTTGGAGCCAGCCGTGGCAACCGTGTCGTCGGGGTTTGACGCGAGGGACATTCCTGGAAAGCTTAACATAACTTTTTCTGCTAGAGACATTACCGAATTGATTAAAGACATGGTTCGAGGACGGTCTCCAGGACATGATCACCTTAGTGTTGAGCATCTGCGATATGCCGGGGTACACTTACCGAGGGTCCTATCTATGTTTTTTACGCTGTGCATGAGTCACTCGTACTTGCCGGGTGATCTTATGAAAACGACCGTAGTGCCAATTAAAAAGAACAAAACGGGCGACCCGGCGGACCCGGCTAACTATCGTCCGATTTCCTTAGCTACCATTATAGCTAAAGTGCTGGACTGTCCGATTGATACACACATGGCGAGTCGGATTCCACTTCACGATGCTCAATTCGGCTTCAGGCCTGGCCTATCATCAGAGACCGCCATTATGTGTCTCAAGCAGACTGTCCAGTACTACGCAGCTAGGAAGACCCCAGTTAACGCTTGCTTCCTTGACCTCTCCAAGGCGTTTGACCTGGTTTCGTATGACACACTTTGGGAAAAGCTTCGTCAGGAAAGTACCGTTGATGGTTCAGTAATTTCGTTGCTTAAATACTGGTACAAAAATCAGACTAATAATGTTAAATGGTCGGGAGCGTTATCAGATGTATATAGGTTGCAATGCGGGGTGAGACAGGGAGGGATAACGTCACCGCGTCTGTTCAACTTGTATATTAATCGGCTGATCGTTGAACTCAGCAACACTAAAATCGGTTGCCATATTGACGGAGTGGCTATAAATAACATAAGCTATGCTGACGATATGGTGTTGCTGAGTCCATCGATCAGTGGTCTCAGGCGGCTTCTAAAGTTGTGTGAAGATTATGCGGCGGCTCATGGGCTCAGATATAACGCCAAAAAGAGTGAGCTTCTTGTTTTCAAGGCCGACACCAAACATTACACTCACGTGCCTCAAGTCACTATTGGTGATACTCCCTTAACCAGAGTGGCTCAATTTAAATATCTGGGTCACTGGGTCGCCGATGATCTTAATGACAATTTAGACATAGAAAGAGAACGCAGGGCGTTGGCTGTCCGATGCAATATGCTGATCCGTAGATTTGCATGATGCACCAAGGATGTAAAAGTTACCCTATTTAGGGCGTATTGCCAGACATTTTACACGTGCAGTCTGTGGGTCGCATATACGCGGAGGGCATACAACGCCCTGCGGGTACAGTACAACAATGCATTCAGGATGTTGGTTGGGCTGCCACGCTTTTGTAGCGCGTCGGGGATGTTTGCGGAGGCGAGGGTCGACGGCTTCCATGCCATCATCCGCAAGCGAAGTGCATCCCTCTTGCGGAGAGTACGGGGGAGCTCACACAGCATCCTGAGCGTATTGTGCGATAGGTGGGACTGTCCGATGCTGGGGCACTGGGTACGATTGCACGCAATGTAGACAGTGTCCTAGTATTGTGGCGGTCTCAAATTATCATAATGTGTACCTAACACCTATTAATAATATTATATTGTTACTAACACTAGTATTAAGATTATTGTTACTAACACGCTATGGACCCTGGTCCGAAATAAATGATTTATTATATTAATATTTCTTTATTTCAAGTACGTCGTGAAGACGAATAATTTTGTTTTATGTTTTATGAATGCTAATATATCCATTTATATTGTTAACAGATTTGAGGTAAAAATTCTCAGCATCATCTTTCGACTCGTGTCGATATAAATAATACCATTTCACAACTACCCGTAAGGAATGTCACTTATGTTACTAGCCGAGCTCTTAGTAGATCTTCATAGTTCTTCGTGGCACTATGTGACTATATAATCTAAGTAACTATACAATAAACAAGTCACCTGTCAAGTTTTTTTTCTATTTTTAAAAAGGGAATCAAGACAAAGCTTATGAAAGGCAAGTCAGTATTTGTGCACGGAGGAGCAGGTGCTTTAGGACAGGCAATAATTTCCATTGCTTTGGCTTTAGATTGTGAGGTATACACGACCGTCAGTGATATCTGTAAAAAGCATTTCTTGCAAAAACTGTTTCCATCGTTAAAAGGTATGTTTATTTTGAAAAACTAATGCATTTTTAGACAATTAATACTGTTAATTGATGGCACCTTGGTGGAACTTGCTACACATATTGAATCAATCACTTGTAAATTTCCACAGCATTTACTTATTAAACCAGTCAGATTTAATAAGTAAATATTGTGAAAAAGTACAAGTGATTTGATTCATAAATGCACGTTACCTGAATTCTGTCTTCCAAATCTGTCTTCATAATCAGTGATATTCCATTCTGTCATGTCAATTAACGACTAATGGTTACAGTAATAATATATGTTTCCAGCTGATCATATTGGATGTTCGCGTGACCACACATTTAGTGAAATGGTTCGAATAGTCTCTGAAGGAAAAAATTGTGATATTGTTATAAGCTGTGCTAAAGGCGAGCTCAAAGATGTAAGTATATTTTTAAACACACAATATTTTTTACAATAGTAGAACTATTAACGATATTTAAGTAATATACGTGTTATAGTATAACCTTATCCAGGATGTTGCGATATTAAGCCTGAATAAATAATTCGGAGTTAAATTCTTTTTGCAGGTGTCTTATCAATGCATGTCCTTTGGGAGTCTGTTTTTTGATATTTCACAACTTCATAACGGAGATGATTATACATTAGGAATGTCATTCTTTTTGCAAGAGAAAAATTACATTTCTGTAGACTTCTCATCAATTTTTGAAGCCGACAATATCGAAGAACTTAAAGTAAGTTTCTATACCTACTGTTGTAAAATTGTAAATTGGTTGTGTCTGAACAATGGTGACATTTAAAAAAACATATTATGTTAAATCAACGATACTGATAACAAAAATTTTTTTTTTTTGGAATTCTTGTCTGTTTATCTATTGTGTTGTGTTAATGGACGCAAAAACTGCTGAACGGATTTTGCTGTGTTTTTTTTATAAGGTCTTGTTCAGACTTAAGATCAGCCATATGCTTGATTACAAATGGTTAAGTAGAACGATAACCTATCTCCGCGCGGGTGGAGCCGCGGGCATCAGCTGGTTAACATGTAACCAATTTTCTTATAGTGGTTACTCACCGGTTAGACCAGGTGAGTAAATGAGGTCTTAATCCCAGGGCGCCTTGTCAGAGAGGTTCTAGGTGGTGCATGGGTCAGCTGGTCTCCAATGAAAAACACTCACAAGTGCATACATATATTTAGAAGCTGTTAAAAAAATACAGATATATATTCTGGAGGAAACTGAGACACATAGATACAGAATATATATAAGTTAAGGTACAAAGAGATAGGCTTGAGAGTAGTAACAGGTTACAGCACACAGACAGATATATAGTAATAAGTTACACCGAAGGATATAACATAGAATACACAGGTACAGGTACACTTATATGTAGAGAGGTAATTAAGGCAGTATACAGAAGCTGGTCACGAAGGTGGTTCTCACCAGGTGCCAGTCAGTAGTGGTCCAGCTCAGTGATAGCAAATCAGCCTTGCGCCGGTCAGCAGTAATACAATATAATAACAATAAAAGATTGCTTGACCTTTTTGCTCCAGAGGCTCCACGGGATACCATTGGTTGTGCTCCGGCAGGACAGATCCCAGAGCGTCCCTTGCGATCTGTGTCCCAATAGATATCCACCCAGACCTCAAATATTGTTAGCCTCAGAGCCAATGCCGTTTGAACTGAATGCCAAAGATCTTAACTTAACCAAACGACCCTGCAGCCAAGATATACAACTTTTATCAATATCAAATCCCCATAAAGAGAGTACACTGACAGCGATGGAATAAAATCACTTACCAGTTCAATGCTGGGTACCAAAATCACTTAACCTCCAAATCGGGTATTATAGTTCTCTCACTTACAACAAATATCACAATAAATAATTATGGAGTATAGACACTACTAGTGACCTTGCCAACAGAAAAATGAAACATAGGGTCACTGCGATCATTCTTATATACCAATTTCGTTCTCGATATTGCTAGAATGCTCCCCCATTTGAATAACGACTAGAAATGCCGATGCCTGAGGATAATACATATCTCACGCCACCTGGCGTGGATTAGCCGAATCAACGACTACAGACAGCCACATCGAGGCATTCTAGCAATACAACACCCAACAACAGATTGCGCTAACTACAATTACACTCTTATATAATTTAATGTTACAAACAACATAATGATAAAAACTAAACTTATTAGCTCTTACCATATTTCGCCAAATATATTTTTGGTCCTACATAATTGAAGGCGATCTTCACCGAGACATTTACGGCCTCTAATCAATCAATCACTTCATGCAGTTACTGAGAATTTCTTTACACAGAAGCTCAGCTATTTCTTGCCCGACTGGGAATAAATCATGAAACCACATTAGTGCGGCAAACAACTGCAAAGGTGTGCCATGTAACCTACAAGGCATCATGGCCACACCATTCTTTTGATAAAAAAGTAAAGTTTGTGAGTGTGTGAGGTTGTAGAGGGTAATCTCTGGATCTACTGAACCAATTTCTAAAATTCTTTCACTCATATCATCACGCTACCACACAAAGGAGCGGAGCAGTAATCATAAATATCAACAAATCCGGCAAATTCCCATACTTTATATGAAAACTAATAAATTAGGACCATATATGGGTTAAAGGGATGCAAAGGGGGGGAACAAGGGCTCGATTTAGCGCTCGATATAGTTCGGCCTGCTAGTATATAATAAATTGATGAAATCCTCAGACTATACATAAAATGGTAAGTGAGGGCATCGCTCGTGGCTACGTTCGTCCGCTATCGAGGGTAATATACGGACCACATGAAGTAACACGCGCTTTCCGGCTACTGGCTGCGAGTTCCCACCGCGGCCGTGTGCTGTTACGTATGAAAGAAAATACTATTCAAGCACAGTATAGGTAAAATATTTAAATACTAAATTTTATCGTCATTATCCTAGAACCAATCCTGGTTGCATCCAATGCTTGGACTTTGGAGCCCGAGGTCTGTTCTCGTACTCCTCGCCTGATTAAACCAATCTTGGCGACTGCCATCTGACCCTTCAACCCTGAGAAAAAAGCCTAAACCAGAGCCTGGTCCGCCAATCAGCAGGTATATATCGACAGGTGAGGTTAACATGGTCCACGAAGATTTTGATGGGGGTGAACACCTTTAACCACTGAATGTAGGGTATTATATTCATAAATATGCAAGCAAACATTTTTTTTAAGCAGTATTAACCAAACATTAAATTGGTTTCCAGGTTGAGATGTAAATTGCATACTTCGAATCTCATATTGTGTGGCAAGACATCGTATGGTCTACAGTTTGCTGATAGACTTGTGACCAGAGGTGCCAAACAACTGTATCTGCACGTCCCGATACAATCATCGTATTTACAGTACAAAATACGGTATTCATTTTTAATATTGTTAAGGTTGCTGTTCACTTTGAGTTATCGCCTTTTTATAGTAGTGGTGAACCTGTAATACGTTAATTGTTAGTCGTCTATTTACGGACTGAAGCGTCGGTAGCTTAGTCGTTAAGGTGACCTTACTATGGAGAGGTCCTAGGTTTATAACCGGTCATTACACTACTGTAATGATCGAGACAATTTAGCTTAGCTGGGGTGGTTAGCGGGAATACTAGTACATTCGGTTACTAGTGCGTACTCTTTAAAAAAGTAATAATTGTTAATATATCAATATTATAATAGGTTCTTGAAAGCTACGGTACACCGTGACTGTGGTGGTAAGATGGCTCTAAAATGAAAGCCCCACGTGCAACCACGAATTACTATTTAATGATAAGTTATATGTTTTAGATCTTGGCAAAGATTGGGTATAAATGTCGTCGTGTCTTCGGAACTCTTAAATAACCACAAAGCTGTAGCTTCTTTAGTAACCAATAGTCTACGGCTGGGACCTCTGGATGGTGTTTATATATTTGCAGAAGAAACTAACGTGGATCAGAATATGATAAGCAATTTGGATGCTGAAATAAGGAATTTGGGTCTTAATTTAAGGTACATCACAGAATGTTTTGACTTTTTGATTATTTATACATTGACAAATGACTAGAGTGATAGATTCAAGCAACAGTCATTTTGGCCGTTGCATGAATGGGCTGACTCGAACGGGGAAGCACGACCCTCTCACAGAATATCGACGCCAAGTAACAGTATTTGAACTGTTGCGTTCCGTTTGGTGAGTGAGAGTGCCGGAGCCCAAACTCCTTTCTCATCCCCTCCCAAACTCCTTTCCCATCCTTTCCTTTACAGGGTCGGCAGCGCGAGTTTGACGCCACTGGTGTTGCACACGTCCATAGACCGCGGTAACCGTTTCCCATCAGGTGGACCGTGTGCTTGTCTGGTATAAAAAACCACCTTAGTGGTATAAAAAAAAAAATGAAGTGTCTAGTTTTTATATTAAAATAACAGCTTCTTAGCTCCACTACTGGACATAGGCCTCTCCCAATGTACCTTATAGCTCCTGATCCCCCGCCTTCCACATCCAGTCTATACCAGCTAAGTTTTTCAGGTCGTCAGCCCATCTGGCTGGGGGATGTCCCACTTTCCGATAACCGACTCGTAAATACCCTTAGTAAATAGGGTATTTATGATATTGTCGGAAGTTTACGCGAATGTCACACATTGAAATAAAACTATTTTTAACGGATTCTATCGTGATTTATTTGATGTTACATACATACTTACACTCACGCCTTTATCCCTACGGGGTAGGCAGAGACAACAGCCCGCCATCTGCTTCTGTCCTTACATACTTCACGAGCTTCCTTCACTGTCATTAAACCTTTCATGCAAGCCCGCCGGTTTCGACTGCTTTTGACCTGCCCTTTTTTCAAAACCTCTTTAATTTGATCAGTGTATGTTTTGCGATGTCGACCCCGGCTTGCCTGCCCACTTACATCTGCCTTATATACTTGGTGTGTCATCCGCTCAGTACTCATTCGTTCCAAGTGCCCAAAACACCGTAGCATACCCTTTTCAATTCTTATGACAACATTCTCTTTCGGCCTGACACCATTCTCGTATATTTGTATTCCTCTTCCTATCAGCCAACCTTTCTCCACATATACTACGCAATGACCGCATCTCAACTGCATTCACTCTACTTTCATGATTTTTCTGCCATACCCAACTTTCACTTCCATACATTAATGTGGGGACTAGCACGCCGTTATGAACCGCCAGTCGTGCCTTCTTCGGCACTGACTGAACACTCATGAAGGAGTGTAGCGCACCATTCACGCGATTTCCTGCAGTTACTCTCCTTTCAATACCTCCATCGTATCTTCCAGCCCTTGTGAACAAACTACCCAAGTATACAAACTCTGACACTTGTTCTACACATTCACCTTCAATCATAACATTACATTCAGTTCAATAAAAAATTTAAGCATTTTGTATGCTTACTTTTTCTGAAGATCTAGAACATCTAGAACGGGACTTGAACCCGTATTCGCAAGAATTACGGTAGATGGCTCCAGCGTCGCCTTAAGACGTATATAATATATCGGAGAATTTCGAATATCTGGGACGTGTCTAAATAGCTCAGCTGGTCAGAGCCTTCCCCCTGTAAAGGACTGGTCGCGGGTTAAAGGCTCGTTCCAGTGGTTCTCTTTTTCTGATCTAAATCATAATCATTACATTCAGTTTTTTCTCGCTGCCTCTCAAAAACCATAAATTTCGTCTTTCTTGCATTCACTTTCATACCTCTCATTGATCCCGACGTTTCGGTTGCTTTTCAGCAGCCATAGTCACGGGGAGACTAAAGATGGTTGTTGTCTTGTAGTTTGAAGTGTAAGTTATCTCAAAGTACCCTAACAATTTTTTTTTACGTGCCGAAATCCCTCCGGGGGTGGTTATGTCGTGTCTCGACTAAAACCGCACGGTGTCCTCCCCAAGTGTCCGTTGCCGGGCACCCCGGGTAAGCCCTCGAAAGGATAACCCAAGGGTTGCCGGCGGACCTTGGCCGCCAACGCGGCCTCGCCTGGTGGGGTCGGGTTTTATCCCGCTTCGGTGAGTTGGCAGGCATGTGTAGGGCACACACGACACGCCTCCGCCACGGCCTGCTTCTGTAAGTACGGCGAGTCAGCCAACTGCCGTCCTCAGGCCCCGATCATGGAGGTCGATAGCCCCGGGCGTAGATGAGTCTGCGGCGTCCTCGCCGCAGACTGCGAAACTCGGGGGGCAGGGGTCTCTCCCGCTCCGTCTCCGCCGTCTCTTTCGTGCGCATTACCTGCTCGCAGAAAGAGGCGGCGGCGTGCCACTTGCTCCCGTCGGAGACCACGGCCCTCACCATGGTCTCCAACGAGAGAACTTCCACGCCCAGGACAGAACGTCCACGCCCAGGACGGTACCCGAACTATGTTGAATTGTTGGTGTTACTATTACAGAATGAGCTCGCAGTGTCTTGTTGTATTTTGATTTTTCTTGGAATTAATTAAGAGAATGACTGAGTCCCAAGCTGGTGGTACATTCCAACCATCTTCTCTATTAAAATTAGGATGTTTTTTAATTTCAATAGCTTCGAGGAGCATCCTGGGTAGGAATCGCTTTTCTTTGGCGGTTATCTGTGGTTTATCAAATCTTAAGTAATGGTTGGTCCCTTGATGCGCTTGTTCACATTCAACAGACTTTTTTGAGCGTTGCTATTTTATATCAGGTATGTGTTCTTTGACGCGAGTGCCAATACTTCGCTTGGTTTGACCAATATAAGAGAGCCCACAATCACAATCTATTTTATAGACCCCTGCATCTTGTAGGGGCAATTGGCATTTGACAGATGGTAAAAATTAACATATCTTCATTCCGCCAATGAAGTACGTGTTAATTGAAGCTCGCTTCAAGATGTAGCCAATCTAGTCAGTGATCGTACGTATTATGGTTGGACAGCAGGCTGGCGCTCGACAGTGGCTGGCTTTCTCGGGATCTGTGACTGATGCGCGGTTGTTAGAGCTTGTTGTCATACAGAACTTGCTTGACATGTTGTAGCTCAGCGTCCAGGTGTTTCTTGTCACAGATCCCACGGGCTCTCTGAAACAAAGACATTTCCACGGTAGCTAACCGTTTAGGGCGGTGTTGAGATTCACCGTTTAAGTACCTATCAATATGGGTCTTTTTCCTATAGTGTGGCAAAGTATTATTAGAGTTTCTGATCACAAGAACGTCTTAATTATTCGTTTCTATTATTTCCCTCTAATTCCATAGTGAATTGTATGTTATTGTTATTAATGGAATAAAGGTGTGGTAAAAATGTTTTTATACTATCTATTGGTAGTATTGTGAAGGTGTCATCTACATACCGTTTATAAAATCTAGGTGTAATGGCGGGCGTCTGCATAGCTCGTAGCTCGTGCCTCGAAGGCCTCCATATATATGTCAGCAATGACAGGCGATACTGGGGAGCCCATTGCCCCGCCATCAATTTGTATGTAGAAATTGTTATCCCACAACAGGTAGCCAGTTCTTAAGCAGTGATTGAGTATTTCTGCATATTCCTCAGGCATGGTGCTCTCTCTTAACTTTCTCCTAACTATACTATACAGTCATGTACAGGTTAGCACGTAAATAATGACTGTACATCAAAACTGACCATTGTTTCATTATTAGTGAGATGTAGATGTTTAATTTCACTAAAAAAATGGTAGGAATCTCTAACATACGCTGTTGAATTACCTCGAAGTGGTGAGAGTACCTTCGCTACGTGCTGAGCGAGTCTGTAAGTTGATGTTTCGATGTGGCTCACAATAGGACGTAGGGGAACATTTTCCTTGTGTATTTATTGCGGTAACCCATATAGTTTGGAGGTTTTATGCTTGGAGGTATTAATGTATTTACGTCGATTTGTAACTTTTCGGAGTATTTATTTATGATATCACGAGTTTGTTTCAATATCTTATTTGTAGGGTCTGTTTTGACCTATTTATACGTGGTTTCATCCGATAACCCCGTGACTATGGCTGCTGAGAAGTAACCGAAACGTCGGGATCAATGTAAAATATAAAAAAACATCCAATAAATCACGATAGAATTCGGTAAAAATATTTTTATTTCAAAAAAATCCGTTCCCGCAGGGGGAACGCACAGGTAGATTTCGTGAAGCAATTAATATTATTTTATTAACATGTTTAATTTTTTTTTCTCGAAAACGGTAACTTTTAGCGAAAAACTTTTCAGACATTTATTTTAGACTTAAAAATGGCCTATCGATTAAAAACGTTTCCGACGGCAAGAATGTTCACCGGTTAGAACTTATGATTTGTTTCCCGAAAAATTTTGGTTTTTCCCCCCTCCACTTTTAGTTGAAGTTTTAATCTTATAGGTTTAAAATTAGAAGTTGTTGATATTCATGTATACTATGGGATAAAATTAGAACGGTTTGAATATCTTTCATGGAACGTGAAATTTTGAGGAAAAACTGATTTCACAAAAAGTGAGGCCCTACCGTCCCCTTAGGCCGGATCCCACCCGTTCACGAACTTAAACTAAGTTTACACCCAAGCAATTTTTGACCGCAGTTTGAAAGCGATCGGGGCAAACATGCGACCGTGAGAGTGCCGCAAATTTTGGGAAGTGGATATATATATATCAACTTTTTGATCAGTGGTCATTTCGGACTCAGGGGGTCATAACTAGACCTCCTATGAAGAATTTTTTTTTAAATTCGACAGTAGTCAAGAAACCAATAGGTAGATCGATTTTCCCGAGGGGGCCATCTCGAAACCGGAGATGGCCCAGGGTCAGTCGGGGTGCGAGGGATATGCTCTATGGGCAACCTTACACCCCGGCGTCTGTAGACCTCGCTTCAAGCCCGACATAACCGCCCCCGCTGGCACGCCGGGGGGTATCCGAAGGGATTTCCGCACGAAAAAAAAAAAAAAAGGTAGATCGATTTCATCGAAATCTACCTAAAAAAATGCGTGTCAGGTTTCGCACAATGTTGTGTACCGCCTTTGTTATCTTGGGTTAGGGGCGTTATTCGTAAGTGGCTTCCCCGATGGTGGTTTCCTCGAATAATAATAGTACTTTCAAGAACAATGGATGACAAACTTTTTTCCCCGGAAATTGATTCGTGCATAAATCAGTTTACACAATAGGAAGGTACCGATGACGCGTCCTCCATGAGCGCAGGCCTGGGGGTGGCAGGTAAGGCCGCCTGTCACCCCAGCAGAAGCAGGCCGGGACGGTGAGGCGACTAGCGCCCCTTCCCCAAACAGGGGCAAGACGGGGACACCGTGGTTCCCAAACCCGAGGGGGCCATCTCGAAACCGGAGATGGCCCAGGGTCAGTCGGGGTGCGAGGGATATGCTCTATGGGCAACCTTACACACCGGCGTATTAAGACCCGAGACGACGTGCGGTTTTAGTCGGTTCAAGCCCGACATAACCGCCCCCGCTGGTCGGCGGGGGGGTATCCGAAGGGATTTCCACACGAACAAAAAAAAAGGTACCGATGACGCAATAAATGTTGCAAAATATATTTCTTTAATAAAATAATAAAATCATAGCGACTCTTAATATTGTAGACTCTTAGGGTTAAATTTAATTTTAATTTTTTAGCTACTTTACTGTGATTTATTTTGGTGACAATTCCACTGGCAAGAATGTGTGTCTGAATCGACTAACTGATCAGTTACCAGCCACAGTGCTCATGCTGCCTGAAATTAAGGAAGTAAGTTAACTTTTGTATCTTATTTAAGGTCTGTTTTTTTGCCAAATATAAACAACATCATTATTAGGCCTCCTTCACATTACGTCGCAAGCAGTGCGGCAGCAGCGCGGCAGCCGCGCAACAGCAGCGGATGCCTTCTCATTACAAATACAGCCGCGCGACTCAGGGTGGCCAGTTCATTTCTACAATGGACTCCAAAGAGGAAACGTCACTGCTCCTGCTTTTGTTGGTTCTCCTTCGGCGCCATCGACGTCGCATTCATAAAAAAAAAAGAATTTGCTGGATTGATCCTTTGTTTCGAAATCGACATGTGAATAGTGATTATGTAACAGTATTCAAAGTGTTGAAATATGGTAGTAATAAAAAATTGTTTAATTACGTCCGAATGTCAAAAAAGTCTTTTGGTGAATTATTATGTCTTCTTAAGAGTAGTATTCAGCGCCGTGATACTCCATTTCGCAACAGCATTTCCATCAACAATAATAATAAAATAACATATATGTACCTGCCACACTTTTCTCTGGCCCGGTTTTATTACTGAAATTTGGAATAAACAATTCACATAATTCATTCCAGTTTTTCTTTTTTATGGTCCTGTCGCTGTAATCATCAGTCCTCGAATCCCACAAAGTAGGACGTGTTTGAACTTGAATAATAAATTGTTCTGTGTCAAATTCGCTCATTGTGAAATAATGTTCTACCGTAAGTACGATTGCAACACTGGCTCGAAGCCGACTGACCGCACGCGGCTGCCGCGCTGCCGTCCACTATGGACAATCAAGTGTCGCGCGGCTGTCGCGCTGCTCTTTTTAGTATGGAATTAGCCACCGGTGAACAGCGCGTCTGCCGCGCTGCTATATTCGCGCTGCTGCCGCACTACTTGCGACGTAATGTGAAGGAGGCCAAGTATAGTAAGAGATCTTGGGGACCCAAGTCAACGTCATTTGCAAGCCAGTACTTTCATTTCATTTCATTTATTTATGAAACATACTAATGCTGATTGATAGCTCTGCGAAGGCTTTCCTTTAGAGGTTTGGGGTCAGATGGGAGTCGTACCTGTAAAAACTAAGATAAACCAATCGACGAGGAAAGGAGATGTTGGAAAGCAGACCCTGGTTTTCAAAGTACGAGCTATGGTTTATCCGGGATTGGCACTCTGATGATGATGAGATTCGAATACTAAGCTGAATTGAAATGATTATGGTAGTACTGAATAAATTCTAAAATGTACTTTACTTATGTAGGAATTATACAGCAGTTATACATATTGGCGAGCTGCGGTGGATGCTATGGAAAATGCTTTACAAGGCACTCATGGAGTGATCGTAGCACAGAAGAACAGACATGAACCCTCCCTTTTACAACAAATTGCTAAATTAGCCGGTAAGATGTCCTTGGTTATCTGTCAAATCGATTATTAAGATGGATGGTTGGACAGATGTTTGTTACTTAATCGCGCTAAATAGTCTGACATAGTACATTGGCTGCTTTTACCAGAATGGAATAAAATGAAATGGAATAGGTTTCTGTGGGCCAACAGCTAGTAATTGATATTATTATAAACATAAACTATTGTATGATACTTTTAATATAAAAACAGTATCAAGTACAATGAAAAATATTTCAATTCCAGAGATAAGCATACCCGATAACGCTGCGAAAAGTCTTACTTTAGAAGAATTCCATATTCAAAATCATAAATTGCAGTTACTTTGCACTTTCCTGCAAGTTAACTATAACCTGGCATTAGAAGAAGAACAAGTTCTATCACTATCAATAAATACGTAAGTTGATTGCTCTGTGCAATTTTCTTCTTATTCATTCTTTTTTTTGTTTTCTGTCACCCTCCGTCCTCTCTTGAGGCTTTCGTTGTTTCACTGTTTAATTTCCAAAATGTAAGGCGTCTTCTACTTTGTCTTCTATTCTAACACTTTCTTCCACTGTTATTTTATTTTGATTTCCAGAATATTAGAAATGGAAAGAAATCTAATAGACCTTTCGTGCGAAGATATAAAAGGCTTATCCACTTTCTACCGGTATATAGATTCAGATGAACTCCTTGCTACTACAGAAATAGTATTCTTGCCAACACTCGTCAGCAGTGCTTCTATGGTATGTACTTTGTACAAATTACTTTTTTATGTATCGTTTGCTATAGTTGAATATTAAAATATACAATAATGTATGTTTATTATTTTAGAGAGACAACATATTAGAGTTAAATCAAACCAAATTATACATAGTACCGGGGATAGAAGGGCATCACGAACGCTTTCGCATTCTTTGTGCGCGTCTTAAGTTCCCAGCTCTCGTACTGCAACCAGGTCTTGATCATCCGCATGAAACAGTGGTAGAAACCGCCCAAAGACTTGCCGAGGTATGTCTTAGTTTCGATTTTAGATATGCTTTTATCCTATCGAAATATCTATATATTTCGATCGAAGATTTATTAAGTCATTCTTCCCTCTTTCATTACTTTTCTTGTGATCAAAAATCTTAAACATGAATCGTAAACAAAGCTGAATGGAAAAGGATAATTTCAATTTTGACTCCACAGGTCAAAGTGGGTAGCTTACTTAAGAGAAAACCTTACGTTTTATAAGTAGCAAGTTTACCTTTAGCCACCAGTTATCTAAAACGCTGAAGTTATTATAATATTTTGTAAAGAATATTATAAAATCTTTTATGTATTTTATGTCTTATATGACCAAAGTTAAAAAGATAACCAGAGATTTCTTTCATTATGTGACGTATTAAAGAAAACAAGGTAGAGTACCTCTTTGACTATTCAAGCAACTGCTTTGCGCGAGGTCAGATTAATCTGACGTTAAAACCCATTGTTCCGAAAACATCACTGGTTTCTCTTTCAGGTTAACTTTTTTGGTATTTCTAGACATTCAGTCCGACCAAGACAGTTTCTCTTTACTAGCGTTACTATTGTCTGTACAGGTTATACTAAATAAAACTGGAATGAAGGACACATTCTATCTGTTGGGCTATGAGAGTGGTATTTTTGTTGCTCTGGAAATTGCTGCTATTCTGGAAGATCACGGTTCGTAATTAAGTTTTTTTTTGTTTACCTAGCTTACTAGCTACTCGAATAATAATGATGTTTTTTTATATTCTCAGGATTGTCTGGCAAAGTTTTTTGTGTTGGATGTACACCAGAAGAATTTGTAAACGAACTTGAAGAACAACTGTCATCATTTGAGAATGAGGAACAACTACAAGACGGGGTGTTGCGGCACATGTATTCTTTAATGACTGGAGGCGACTGTACAGCACTGGAAGATGCATTGCAAAATATAAAAACATGGTCACAGAAAATAGAAATATGTGTACGCACTCTTCTCGGTCGGGTTTCACACTCGGCGCAGTATGCACGCTCACTTATAGAATGTGCGCTGTCCCGTATTAATCAAACGCGGCTTTATAACATAACACCACGACTGCTACGCTCTCAGGTGATTCTACTACGCGCTGCGATAGAACATGCAGCACTACTACAAGAAACAACTCTGCAGCATATTTCAGAGCAACCGCTCATCGTTTACCAGCTTGAATCACCCCTAGCTCATATCACGACGGATTTACGTTGTACTACAATCATCAACGAACACTTGGACCCTGAAATACTCGAAAATTTCACCACTAAAAATATCTGCGATACATATCTTTTGAATGCTGACTCATTTGTTTTAGAATAAGAGAATTTATTAAAATAATTAGTACTTATGGTTATTGTTTCCTTTAAATTACCTAGCAGTAATATCATAAGTACATGGGGCCCGAAACTGGGCTTATCTTCTGGATGTTGGTAGGGAACAGTACACCCTTGTTTTACTTGATTACCCATGTAAATCTGAGCCTCATAGACAGTGGTCAAGTCCTACGAATAAATAACCAAATTAGAATAAGAATTTAAGAAAAACTGACATAGCCGAGAACACTCCCGGCCAATTTTCAAACCAAAAATAGAAATAAAATCAAAATTGGTTCTTCCGTTCGGGAGCTATGATACTAAAGACACACACAAACAGATACGTTAAACTTATAACACCCCGAAGTTTTCTCGAAGCTACGCCACAGAGGCCGCGTATTATCAGAAACGATCACTTGCAATACATTTTTAAACCCCGTATAAGTTTGATATATCCGTGTGTGTATCTGTCCGTGGCATCGTAGCTCCGGAACGGATGAACCGATTTTGATTTTGTTTTTATAGATATTTAATTTCTCATACACATGTGCAATGTGCATGTGAATAAAAAATTACAAGTACTGATGGCATTATCTCACTACCTAAAAGTCTTTCTGTTCTTATGCAATTATACATTTTGTCACATTTAAATTGGACCAAGCATTTGAAAATTAATCGGGATACCCAGGAAATTAACATGCATAAATATTATTTTATGTAATTATTTAAAAATTACTAATGCGGCGATAGCCCAGTGGCGGACGTAACGGACTGCTGAGACGAGGTCTCGAGTTCGATCCTCAGTCGCCCCGGGCACACACCTCTGACTTTTCGTAGTTATGTGTGCATTAATAAATGTTAATTATCGCTCGCTTAATAATGTGCCAGGTAGATGGCAATAGGCTCGCCCCCTATTACATTGGGACCTTAACATAACTGGCGAATCGTGGGTGTGTAATACACCTCTGCCTACCCCTTCGGGGATACAGGCGTGAAGTTATGTTATGTTATGTTAAAAATACTTTCCTAAAAGTGGTGTAATTTTGTTGATGACTTTTACTGTATTCGTGATTGCATTAAATTGCCTTGTTATATAAAACCACAAACTTGATATTAAGTACACATATATAAATATAAACACATTAAGTATTTAATAACTATTTTAGTACCAGTTAGGATATACTATTTTCAGTGTTAAAGACAATGCTACTGATATTAGAAATGCAAAAGGTTGTGAGTATGAATACGTGCGTTTGTTTGTTTCTTCACGCGAAAACGGTTAAACGGATATGGCTGCAATTTGGTACAGCGATAAATTATAGTCTGGAATAGGTTGCCACGGGAAGCGGGCACTGTATCAGAATTCTACACGGGTGGAGCCGCGGACAACAACTAGTCTGCTATAGGATGAAGTCACAGAATACTTTCACTAGCTGCCGAACAACCAGCATAAAGAGGTGCAGCAGCATATGTACAGTTTACGTTACTTGATACTTCCGCGTACAAAGTACTGTTAACCTCTTAAAGGCCATAACACCGACTACTCAAGTTACATCTAATCTGAAAACACAAATACTTTCAAACTAGAAAACACATTACCATAATGTTAAATTGATTGTATTTCATTTAACGACCATAAAACAAAAGATTTATGTAGGTAGATCATAAAGAAAAGTTTTCGATATTTTTTATTCTTAATTTAAACAAAAATAATGATTGTTTTATGGATTATTTGTATTTTGAATTTCAATTTAGTTAAAGGCAGTAAGTTTGTAACCAGTTACTCCAGAAGATTTATATTGTTTTATTTTTGTAATTCACATTCATTATAACATACTTTCAGCCCAGACTCAAAGTCCTCATAAATATTCACAGATATTACAACGTGTTAATGAATTGTTAAAGGAAGTGGATGAAAAAATTGATAAGGAAAAGGAGTTACTATCCAAATTCAGTGACAGTAATTATAAAAATACCCTCCTACTGAGTATTTCGGCAGTCACTACTGCAAAACCTTCAGCACCTGTACAGCTGTATCACAAAAATCTCGAAAGGTCGCAACATTTGTTTCCTCGAATTCCAGCAGAACAGACCTCTAAAGGAAATACTCTTAAAATTGTAGATATAGTTTCCGATTGGTTAATAAAAAAAAGTCGGCGGAAACATGGAACAGAATATAAAGGAAAGGGAACAAAATAATAAATTAATTATCAGATGTATATTATGAATTATAATATTGTTACTCAAAAATGAAATGCTTATAGTTATAATAAATAAAATAAAATTGATGTATTTTTTTAAATTAACTATAAATACAAAATTCTTATTGAAGTGAAACTACAATAATCCAATCACCGATATTTATTTTAAACTTATACAACTTACACTTATGCTTATACTTGTACTTGAGGACACAACCGTCCACAACCGATGCTCCAAACGAACTGACTCCCTGACTGACTGCTCAGCAGTCTCTGCCCATAAGCAACCCCACCACGCTGTCACAAGATGGCGACCGGCGTATGTAGTGTTGCTATTTTAAAACTACAAATTACCAACGTCTTTAAATCAAACTATCATTTCGAAAAATATCATTACATTCGGCCATCCGACTAATGTACGGCTCCCGACGTACAAAAACCCAAAATCAAATTCTTAAATAACTTAAAATGTAACTATACATAAAAATATCATTATATTTTGTTAACCTAAATTATCTGTAATTTTCTAAATTTTCAATTATCTAATTTTTAAATAAATTTTAGTTCAGCAAATTAACAATCTGTTGTTTAATTTCAATTATATGATATTATAAATTATGAACAAGGGAAGTATAAGCCATGTCTTATTTACACATTTGAATTATTTTACCATTTTATTTACATGCCTTAATATTATACACATAATTGACTATAAATTAATTAATATTTCCATAGTATTTACAAATAATTTTTCTTTTTATCGCTTATTGTTTAATTTACGCAAAATGTATTATACTATTTTTATTATAATAAATATTATATAATATATATTTATATCGAATTACTACTTTGGTTTTACATAAGATTCTTATTAAGTATATGAGGAAAACATTATGAAGTGGAAGATTCATCCGAACTACTCGTATCTTCATCACTATCATTTAACTCCAAAGACTTAATATGAATCCACGGTCTTAGCCGATCTGCTGCCACGACACTTTCGTAATGTTTTCCCTTTCTATTAAAACCCGGTACATCGCTGATTTTGTAACGATCGTTACCTAATACCTCTATAATCTTATAAGGGCCTGTGAATCTAGACAAGAGTTTAGAACTCTTTCCATCATTGTAATAATTAGTCCTACTTAATTTTACTAGGTCACCAACTTGATATTTCACAGCTGGTGCATGCTTAGTGTTATGTTTTTGTTTAGCTTTATTCTGTTTGTTCTTAATAGTTGTGCTGACATTCTCTCTAAGCCGAGATAAATCTGTGCATTGCGGGCCAGTAGAAATATCAAGTTTGTTCATTAACTCATCCCGCATTCTAATACCAAATAAAACTTCAGTAGCCGTTTTTTGAGTTGTAACATTAATAGTATTGTTTATACCAAACTGAATCCCACGCAAGCACCTGTCCCAGTCACGTTCGTTTCCACCTGAATTCTGAGCTGATAAAGAATTTAATATGGTTTGATTAAATCTCTCGGCTTGACCGTTCGCTCTGGGACAGGCAACCGCGTTGAGGACATGCTTGATACCGTATTGATCACAAAACGCTTTAAACGCTGTCGATGTGAAAGACGTTCCACGGTCAGAAATAATCCTGGCAGGTATACCAAAGTCATAGAAAATGTTCTCTAAAACTTTGATAGTGCTTTTTGTTTTCGTGTCCCGGACTGCTCGTATAAAAAGGTATTTTGTAAATCCATCAACTATAGTTAGTATATAACAAAATCCACTTCTACTTTTGACGAATGGACCTAGATGGTCGATATGTACCGTATGAAAAGGTATGTCGACTTTCTCTATAGGGTACAAATAACCCCTTTTTTTTTTAGCTGACGTATCCTTGGTATATGCGCAATCGATACATGCGGCGACATATTTCTTAACGAAACGTCTAAGTTTCGGAAACCAAAACTGACTTTGAATTTTTTCTACAGTTTTTGCATAACCCAGATGCCCTAAATCATCGTGGTTAGCCTTACACACCTGCCACCTAGCGTTTCGGGGAACTACAAGCCGAATGTCACCATCGCCTACTTTTCTGTACACCGCGTTATCCTTAACTACATAATTCTGTTTAATTTCTTTGCAATCTTCATCTATTTCCGGTTTAAGAACTTTAAAAATTCGAGCAACTTCCGCATCTCCCATTTGTAAAGTAAGAATCCAGTTATCGGTAGTGATTTTGTACACTAACGCAGTGTTTTCACTTCCTTCCGCAGATTGTCTGGTGTTTCGACTTAAGGCATCTACGTGTGCCATTTTAACTCCTGGTCGATATTCGATATCAAAGTGAAATTCACTTATTTGAAGCCACCACCTGGCAATCCGCGGAATCAGATCTCTTTTAGACAAGGTCGTACGCAGGGCAGCACAATCTGTAAAGATCTTAAATGGCATCCCAAGTAAATAAACTCTGAACTTCTTCAAGGAGCAAACCACAGCCAATGTTTCCAACTCATAAGAATGTAGATGATTTTCATCGGGTGTGGTCTGCCTGCTAAAATATGCTACTGGTTTCACAACATGGGGGTTGCGCTGCCACTGCATTAGTATTCCACCAATCCCTAGAGCGCTGGCATCTGTATGAAGCTCAGTTTCGAGTTTGGGATCATACAACGCTAATACCGGTCTCGTCAGTAAACGCTCCTTTAAAGACGAAAAAGCTTCTTCTTGACGGTCGGTCCACATCCAAGAAGAGGTTTTCTTTAACAAATCAGTCAATGGACGTGCAATTTCTCCATACCCTTTTATGAACTTACGAAAGTATCCAGTTAGCCCAAGAAACTGCCTAACCTCATGTATGTTTCTTGGGGTAGGGAATTCTTTGACGGCCAACAGTTTGGATTCTCCAGGCTTAATCCCCTCCGAAGAGATCTCATAGCCAAGAAAACTAATAGACGTGTCAAAAAATCTACACTTTGAGAGTTTTAAGGTTAAACCGAAATCACGGAGTAGTTTCAGAATCTCCTCTAATCGTTGAAAACCCTGCTCCACGCTTGATGATGGAATGAGAATGTCGTCCAGGTAAGCCAACGCGTATTCAAATCGCTTATTACCCAGAATTTTATTAATCATTCTTTGAAAAACTGCTGGAGCGTTGGCTAACCCGAACGGCATTCTCTTAAATTCATAGTGACCGTCAGGTGTTACGAAACCAGTCAAATGTTGGCTCTCTGGATGCATTGGAATCTGGTAATAACCAGAGGCAAGATCCAACGTAGTGAAAAACTGGTTGCCACTGAGATTCGTCAACTGATCTTCAATCAGCGGGAGCGGGAAACGATCTTTGATCGTCTTGTTGTTAAGAGCTCTAAAGTCTACACACAGTCTAGACTCGCCTGTTTTCTTCCTAACCATAAGAATGGGACTGGCATAATCTGAACTAGATTCCTGTATAATGTCGTTCTTCAGCAGATCATCAACAATTTCACGAACCTGCTCGCGTTCCGCAAATGACAGTCGATAAGGTCGGTAGACAACCGGCTTGTCATCTGAAAGATCTATCTTCATTTCAAATGAATTCGCACAGCCTATTTCTTCGAGTTTAGTAGCAAAGCAGTCGCGATAATCTTGCAACAATGTATACAGTTTGTCAGCGTTAGCTTCGTTCAGATCTTGTCCAGCCTTAACTTCAAACCGTTGCAATGGTTCACAAGAGGAAATTTCTGTTGCAATACGTTTGACTTGAAGGATCTTCCTTTCACTGAAAGGTACAGATCGTGCAACCAAGGATTTTTCCTCTATTACAACAGGTTTTAGAGACAAGCTGCCAACAACAACAACAATAACCGATCCGGTACCATTGATTATGTGGTAAGCGCCTTGCAACAAACGAAGCTCTCTACCAGGTTCATAAGAATTGTATCCTTTAACATAAACGTCTCCAGTGAATGAAGTATCACTTGTAACCACTGGCACTAAAGTGGTAGATGTTACGGATACCGATTCTTTAGCAAAAAGCTTTAGTGTTGAATCCTCATTTGTCAAGCTATCAACAGGACTATGATAAAACAAAAGTGTGCTTCTGTCTTTTAAGACAGAAAGATGAGGTAGTTCAGTAAAGTTTTGACCGATTAGTGCTGCACTGTCCATTAATCGATCTTCCATCACTAGAATTTCCAGGTTCGTCTCAATATCATCTAACTTCAGGTTTATGAAAGATTTATACAATGGACCGTTTACAGAATCACCGAACCCCTTCACTACTGGTAAATTGTCGTAAAACTTTTCAAGTCCCATTGACTCCGCTTCGCTGCGTCGCAGTAAACTGCACTCGCTGCCGAAATCAATAAACGCGACACATTGATGATCGTTTATAGAAACAGGCTTGAAATATTTATCATTAACGTTACTATCCACGGTAATTTTTAGTGTTTTCCTTTCAGTAGGATTCTCTGTTTGTTGGTTAGTATTTCCAGAAAAGAGGCGCCTATTACAAGATTCATAATCATGACCTACTCGGTTGCAGCGTCGGCACTTCACTAAAGGTTTTGTGCACTTACTGAATGGATGTCCCTTTTTACGACAATTAAAACACGTGACATTGTTGTCCTTGTGTGGAGAGGTATTAGAATTTGCAGGTGTCAAATTGGAGTTGGACCTTGGAGTGCTACGCTCCCTGTTTCTACCACTAGTCGTTGGCTGCATGCGTTGTTGAGAACAGAGAAAGTTCAGTAAGTCCTCGGGCTCGGAACAATTCAGTGCCTGGGCACCATTTCTGACAGAACGATCATATATACCATGTATAATACAATGGACAGCTTTAGTTCCTATTATCTCGCAACGATTTAACAAATTGAGTTTATCATAAAAATATTCTCTTAAACTTTCGTCGCTTCGTGAAGTGCGTGCCAACATTTCCTCCAGTAGTCTACCATAATTCTCTTCACTGGGAAAAGCTTTAATTAATTTCTGCTGCCACTCACTCCACGTAAAAACTACAGTAGGCAGAGCCTCAAACCATCTCTTCGCTAACCCGACAAGTTTTTGTAGCGAAAAATGAATGGTTTGTTTCTCATCCCATCCGTAAATTTGAGCACATTCGTTAACTTTACGCAGCCAACATTCTATATTTTGAGATCTACTTGCCGGATCAAATTCGGGCACAACGTTATTAAGTTGATTATTTTGTACAGTACTCTTATCGTTACTCTTACTTGATTCGCCCTTCCAGGCAGATAGTATCTTGAGAACGTCCTCCGTAGTCAGCCCTGTAGAAACCTTTCGTGACTTATGGCCTCTGCTCAGACTTCTACTCCGGGATTTGGATTTCCTCTTCCTTCTCTCCTTTCCCCGTGACCCTGCAGATTCAGACTCACGGGGTGGCGTACGAGATTCTTTGTCAGTTCCGTCTTTCTCCATAGCTGGGATATTATTTATCATTAGTCAACTGTTCATAAATCAACGTCTGAATTCCTTACCAGAGTTAAAATGAGAATACCCATTCTTGGTTGCGCTTTTAGACGTTCGCGTCAATATTTCAAATGTAAAAAAATAATAATATTGATTATAGTATGACTTTTCAACACTAAATCGCTTCTATAGAACTTGGGGTTTGAAATTAAATTATAAAGATATAAAACTTGAATGACTAATCGTTTCCATTTTAATGCAAATATACCAATCTTTTTTAAAATAAAATGGTTAAATAATAATACGTGATAATAATTCGCAATGTGACATTCAAATATATCGCAGTTATATCATCTTAATATTTCGTGTATGTATTCGTAGTTTATTAGTGATAATCAGTTAAAGTTGTAAATTAATGTATGCTTCAGTGGTAGCTTTCTCTTAATTTATACATGGTATCCCTATCTTAAAACATTTCAAAAGAAAACTCAAACGTCAGTTAAACAGTCAGTGTCACAATATTTTCTTCTTGTTGTTTTTCTCTTTGTAATCATTTAATTCCTCAATAACCCCAAGTTCTCTTATGCGTTTATTTTCAGATAATACTTAATGCAGTTTATACTTATGTGACATAGCAAAAAAAAAAGTGTGCAACCGATTTCCATACTGACATGGGCATTGTCCTTTGAAAATATCTTAAATGTGTGAGCATACACAACTCATGTCAAATTCAGCCATGGATAAGCATACAAGCCATCAAAATGTAATGGTCCTTTTATAGACATATCACATCAATAAATCAATTTACTATGTAAGTAACTTCTATTAGGTAACAGCTAGGATCACGACACACGTAGCCGATAAACATAGATATTCGGGATTTTATGGTTACATAGTCTCAGTAGACAGACATACATACATAGTTCAATGAATGGGCATACATAGCCCAAAAACATAGACTTTGTAATTCTGGTTAGATAACCTCAATCAGCACACATTGCCCATTTGCACAGGTATACATAGCCCAGAGACATATAACCTCAGTGAGCATACATAGCTCATTTGCTCAGGCATACATAGCCTAGAAACATACATAGTTACCATAATTTTTGGTTAAATAACCTCTGTGAGCATACATAGCTCATTTGCTCAGGCATATATAGCCCAGAAACATACATAGTTTCCGTAATTTTGGTTAAATAACCTCAGTGAGCATACATAGCTCATTTGCTCAGGCATACATAGCCCAGAAACATACATAGTTTCCGTAATTTTGGTTAAATAACCTCAGTGAGCATACATAGCTCATTTGCTCAGGCATACATAGCCCAGAAACATACATAGTTTCCGTAATTTTGGTTAAATAACCTCAGTGAGCAAGCTCATTTGCTCAGGCATACATAGCCCAGAAACATACATAGTTTCCGTAATTTTGGTTAAATAACCTCAGTGAGCATACATAGCTCATACACAGATTCAGTAGTTTTGGTTAGATAACCTCAGTGAACATACATAATTATACAAGTCGTGATAATCAAGTCGTTTGTCTATATTGTCATGTAAAGTTACAAACAAAATGTTACACACATTTAATCAATACCAACACCATCAAAGAGTAGCCCTGACCACGTGTTGATCCAGTAAACATGTACACGTTTATAAAACTGTCTGAAAGTTAGTCAAAATGAAGTCTTAGGTTCTCCCAAATAATCCACACATTTAATAAATACCAACACGATCAAGGAGCAGCCTTGACCACGCGTTGATCTAGAAAACGTGCAGACATTTAGAAAAACGGTCTAAATACAAGTCAAAATTGCGTTTGGGGTTCTCCCAAATAACCCACACATTTAATAAATACCAGCACTATCAAGGAGTAGCCTTGACCACGTGTTGAGTTAGAAAACGTGCAGACATTTAGAAAAACGGTCCAAACACAAGTCAAAATTGTGTCTGGGGTTCTCCCAAATAACCCACACATTTAATAAATACCAACACTATCAAGGAGTAGCCTTGACCACGTGTTGATCTAGAAAACGTGCAGACATTTAGAAAAACGGTCTAAATACATGTCAAAATTGTGTCTGGGGTTCTCCCAAATAACCCACACATTTAATAAATACCAACACGATCAAAGAGTAGCCCTGACCACGTGTTGATTTAGAAAACATGCAGACATTTAGAAAAACTGACTTCAAAAATGAATCTTCTGCATTAAGTCAAAAAGAAATATAAAATATAACAAAATTATAAAATATAAAAGTACATACCGTCGTAAAATATCCACTCGTATGGGCTCAAGGGTCCTGTGTCACTTCTGAATTGAAGTGAAACTACAATAATCCAATCACCGATATTTATTTTAAACTTATACAACTTACACTTATGCTTATACTTGTACTTGAGGACACAACCGTCCACAACCGATGCTCCAAACGAACTGACTCCCTGACTGACTGCTCAGCAGTCTCTGCCCATAAGCAACCCCACCACGCTGTCACAAGATGGCGACCGGCGTATGTAGTGTTGCTATTTTAAAACTACAAATTACCAACGTCTTTAAATCAAACTATCATTTCGAAAAATATCATTACATTATTATGCAGGCTTATAAGTGCCCGGTTAATGGCAATAGGCTCGCCACCTATTACATTGGGACCTAAACATAAACTGGCGAAATGTGGGTGCTAGCACCTCTGCCTACCCCTTCGAGGATATAGGCGTGAGTTTATGTTATTATGTTATGTTATGTTATTATGCGTTTGCCGTAGGAATTTTCAAATTTATCTGTTTGCTACTCATATGTAAATTTTTGATTATATTTAACCATGATGCCCGCGGCTCCGACCGACCCACCGGTCAGTTTTAGTTTTTTGGTTATATCTCCGATTCTACCTAACCAATTACAATCAAACATACGGTAGGTTTTAAGTATGACCAAGACCTTCCTAATATTAAAAATCGTATCAAAATCCGTTCAGTAGTTTTTACGATCATTGTTAACAAACACACAAACATAAGAATTCCATAAAAAATATTTTTGTGTTCAGAATCGTGCATTAAACATTATCCAACCTTTTTTTTAATATTTCCAATGTACAGACACAACTGATTTACAATTTTATAATAACATAACATAACATAACTTCACGCCTGTATCCCCGAAGGGGTAGGCAGAGGTGTAATACACACCCACGATTCGCCAGTTATGTTAAGGTCCCAATGTAATAGGGGGCGAGCCTATTGCCATCTACCGGGCAAATTATTAAGCGACCGATAATTAACATTTATTAATGCACACATAACTACGAAAAGTCAGAGGTGTGTGGCCGGGCACCTGGGGATCGAAGTCGAGACCTCGTCTCAGCAGTCCGTTACGTCCGCCACTGGGCTATCGCCGCATTAGTAATTTTTAAATAATTACATAAAATAATATTTATGCATGTTAATTTCCTGGGTATCCCGATTAATTTTCAAATGCTTGGTCCAATTTAAATGTGACAAAATGTATAATTGCATAAGAACAGAAAGACTTTTAGTTAGTGAGATAATGCCATCAGTACTTGTAGTTTTTTAGCAGTCCGTTATGTAAGCCACTGGGCTATCGACGCTTTATTCGAATCTTTATCGAATTTTATAATAGTATCGATAGATATCTTATGCATCTTATATAAAAAGGACGTAATTACTATTCCGCTAACAAATCTTTATATTTTAATTTATATAAAGTGAATAAATTAGTTTATTCATGATAGTGAGAATTTCCTTTTCTTTTAAGTCGATTAAAGGTATGGGCTTAACAGCGCTGTAATTTCTTGGATAGTTCCATACTTGAAAGGCTACTTTTCGACTTATAGTGAACATTTGTTATCTATTCTTTCATTCCATCTATCCCAAGCCATGGTACAAGCGCATTTTGAAGTACCTCAACCTGATCCTGTGAATGGAGGAAAGAAACACATCGAACCAAGCGGTTTTTTAACGGCGTTTTTTTTACCGCACCATAATAACTTGGAATTCGTACCAGCCCACGTGTTTGCTTCTTCCTACAGTCCCGGATACATTAAGTGGCGTCCATTAAAGCTAATGAGGCCGTCAAGCTGAGGGCCACCGATGTAACAATATCGGTGTCTGTAATGGTGACCCCCATACCTGAGACTTCACCTTCAACTTACCATCAGGCGAGGTAAAGCAATATTGACGTGACCAATATAAAAAAAAATCTCTTTATCCGTAAGTATCTACTTAGTGAAATGTCCAAGGAATGTTGAGGACTATTGGACAATGCATGATTAAAATAGACTTTGTTTATTTGTCTTAGGGCTGGTGTTTGCCTTGGATTCACTACTACGTATTTATTTAGATAATAGTCAAAAACCAAAAAAAAAAACCTATTCAGTAAAAACCAAAGTCATTGTATTATATGACCAATGTGATAGTGTAGAAAACGAACGTCTTGTAGCTAGAATTTGGGCATTCTATATTAATCATAACTGCTTCATAACTATGGCCGTAGGTGTATACTAGTTGAGGTGAGGTTGACTTGGGCCCCAAAGACGTTGGTTGAACTCGATACACTCATACATAAATACATGTAACCATAGAAAATTCATTGCTAATAAAAATGTATTGAAATTGATTTTCAATAAGTTTCATATTTTAAAGGTTGTATTTATTATTGTATACCTATTACTCTTATCAACGAAACACTTCCAATACAATGTCTATTTTATGTATGATTTTTGCACTGGAAATCATCCTAATAGAAGGTAATAAGCCTTAATCAATTATAATTATACCATCAATCCAGCAATGTGCGATTATATTGATTAATGTGTATAAGATATTGTTAGAAGTTTACGCGAATGTCACACATTGAAATAAAACTATTTTTAATGGATTCTACTTCGGAATGTCGGGATCAATGTAAAATATAAAATAACATCAAATAAATCGAGATAGAATCCTTTAAAAATAGTTTAATTTAAATTTAGATCATCACGTATTATAGTAAAACATTTTTTAGGTGTAATGTTTACGGAGCAGATGCCACCACAATTGCTGGAAATGTCGTTAATGCATGTAAACACATTATTAGCTGACATTGCTAATAAAATAAGCATTGAAAGAAATATATTAGCTAAAGTAGACAACCAAACTGACAAAGGTACATAAACTATCATAATGAATACGTAAAACCTCGTAATTGTTATCTAAAGTTTAAATTGTACTTTGATGACAATCAGTACGTGTAAAACTATATGATACTATCTTAGTATAAAATATAGGAACAAAAACCAATCAATTTATTTACAGAACCTGATCCAACAACGTGCAAAGTTCCACAGCAAGAGCAAGATCTTCAGTTAACAAGAAAACGTTTTACTCGTTTTAAATTAAAAAAACAAATAAACAAAAAACAAGCCACCAAAAAACAAGCCACCAAAAAACAAGCCACCAAAAAACAAGCCACCAAAAAACAAGCCACCAAAAAACAAGCTAAAAAAGTAACTAAAAAACGAAAAAGCTTACTAAGTTATCATATAGGACAAAATATCGTGAAGCCAATATTTAAATCGAACACGAAGGTGATCGTAAACATGACAACGCAAGTAACAGGAGAGACTACAACAGCAGAACCAAACATATTCAAAATGTTGCAGAAAGTATTTCCAGAAAGTCCACGCGGAGTGATACCCTTCAGTAACGCAATACGTAAGTTTTATGAATAATTCGCTGCAATAATGGTTTTTCTAATCAACTTTTTCTGTAGTAAAGCAAGTTGCTGATACGTTCTGACATGGCTAATGTACCCGAGAATTTTAGAATAGTTGCAATATGTGAGGACGCCATTTACAAAGTTATAAATAATAAAATTATAAAATAAAATTGAAGCGTGAAAAATAATGTGTGAAGTAAAAAAAAACAAATCATATTGTTACAGAGAACAACCAGGCACCTGAGACTCGGCGACGATGGATGCATAATAATTTCAAACATATTATAAAATACAATAAATTGATACAACACTTTATTTCAAAACATTCCAAGCTGTTTCGTAAGCTTGAAATGCATTATGAGCACAGCCAAAAACAAAAACATCGTCATTCAATGCCAAAGAAACATCATCGTAAGCATCATCACAGTAAAAGCGATAGACATAAAAATAGCGAGTTAGACCCCAATATAACTACCGAAGTAGAAAATATTGGAATTGAAGACGTACCAGAAAATGAAGAACCATCAAAATCACATGAAAAATCTGCTCCAGATAAATTCTTAAATAAACCCGTTAACTCACAAAGATATAAGGAAATAATACGAATGCGTCACCAAGACATTAAAACTAATTCAGGCGTGGAAATAGGAAAATTAATATTTAACAACACCGTCGAGGTTTCAACTAAATTTTATAATAGAAGGGATAATTTAAATATGTCACAAATATATACAACACCAAAGAAATTGCACCTTAATAATACAGTTTTAAAGAACATAGTAGAAGACTCTAGTTACAGCGATGAAGAAATATATCTAAAAACTATGTTAATGGATGCGTTACTTCATGGTAACAGTACTTCAGCAAAAGATATGTAATGAAACTCATTCTCAACAGACCATCTCAGGTTCCGTTGCCAAATGGCAAAAAACGTAACCCTTATAAATTCGAAAATAGATTTAAAAAAAAATTTGGGGGTTCCAGCTCGGTTCAGTTTAGTTTGATTTCAGTACTTAGAAGTGAAACAAAAAATTTTTTTTTCTTCAAACTCATACGTGTGAATACGTCTTCAAAAATGATATTGAGGTTTCTAATATCTTTTTTTTCTAAACTGAATAGTTTGCGCGAGAGACACTTCCAAGTTGGTAAGAAGTGACCCCCCCCCTGTAACTTCAAAAATAAGAGAATGATACAACTAATAACATTATATAATTTACATTACCATGTAAACTTCCACCGAAAATTGGTTTGAACGAGATCTAGTAAGTAGTTTTTTTTCTAATACGTCATAAATGGTAAACCGCAATTTGCTTTTCATTCAATCAACTCAATTATAAACATTTTACTTGCTGCTACGGAACCCTTCATGGTATGGTGGAATGGTAAAAAGAAATCTGTGACTTTAATTACTAGGCCATAGAACTACATCCCTCGTGGCGGCCCTTGGAATGGTAGTTCTCTCACTCGGCGGCTTGCTCACAGTGATGGTGTGGAGTGTGAGTGCGTAATGGACAGTTCTCTCCCGATTCGCAGAGCCTGCTAGGCGCGTAAGTGACTCGGGCGTCGGAGCTTGCTCAACGACTGCCACTGGCCGGCGAGGGGGTATCCGGGAAGATTTCCGCACGAAAAGAAAAGGCAAGAGAACTACATACCCGGATTCTGGACCAAAACCCACGCAGCCTGAAACGAATAACCCAAAAAATCTATTTACCAGACAACGGCGCGCATGGTTATGTGTTGCCTGTCTATGTAGAGTATTTACGTATGTTCCACTGTAGCTATAAGCTGTAGGTAAGATACTGAACTGATTGTAATGAACGAGGTGTCAATCGATTCAGTAGCATACGGGTGCAATAAGCTACATTCTATATCATCATAATGGATGCCATAAAAATTTTTTTTTGGATATCCATTATGTCGTCGTATCTAGATTGATACCGGGGCTGCTTCGTGGACATGCCGCTTCACACACTGGCAGAGTGCCCAGAGTGGATGGAGCAGCGCCGTGTCCTTGAAGTTGCCGTCGGAGCGGGAAGCCTCACGCTGTGGACCCTGATGCTGGCTATGGTCGGCAGCGAGAGCGGCCACCTTATTTTTCGAGGCAGTGATGCGCGCAATAGAAGCGGCAGAAAAGGTACGGGAGAGGTCTAGTACTCTCTCGTGTCGTCCTACGCGCACCGTGCGGCGGAGATTAAAACTTGGAATTGTTATTGTAATTAAAATATTACCTGGTCGATTTCGATCGGGGATCAATTGCGGCTTAATTTGATTATTGAAACAAGTACGTGCTAAAAATCTGTTTAACTTTGAATTATTGTTTATTCATGTATTTGATTGGACCCGGCGGGAGGTCTGAATAGATATTTATCGGTGTTTACTTGCTATAAAATTGAAAGTAATGTATAATTTGATTTGTTTGTACCCGAGCGTTTGGAATAGCTAATTTTATAGTTTAATATTTCTCGGGGTTTCCGGGTAATTTTTGGTAGTCGATTCTGACCGAACTAACCGATTCACTGTATAACGGTAATGCAACTTCCCGGGAATTTAGATATTACTTTTGTGTGATTTGTTGTAAGTTCGGAGCAGTTCCTCGAATGCCTCGTGCGTTTTTAGTAGGTTCGATTAACCAGTTTTTATAAAATTGCGGTATTTTGTGTTTTGAACCGTTTTATATTCGTACCGTCTTCCTGTGTTTGATTAATGATTTTGTACCGTTTCTTGGCTGCACATTGGTGTAGATCCGGATCATTAGACACTTTATTTTAGTTAGATATTAAGTTTTAGTTTTATTTGCGTTTCCACTGTCGGCTTTAGATCACGCTTCGGAACGAAGTAGTGATTGCGTGAAAGTGAGTTGTGGGGCTGTGACTTGAATACTACCTGCTCATGGTCTCACTCCTCACCTGGAGACTGGTAGCAGAGCTATTAATTGTTTTTTTTTTACTGCGCTCGCTCGGTTCACGCACTGAACATTGATGATGAAAGAAATCAAATAGATTGGCATTTCATTGAACATTCGCGCTATTCTTATTAATCTTTTGTTCAAAACTTTGATTTCTTTATGTAATTACAAGTAGAATATTGTTACAGTTTTTATTCTGTAATTTATAAAAATAATAATAATAAATCATTTATTGCTCGAAACACGGTATGTTACAATGGTGTCAATAAAATAAATAACAGTTCAACATGTTTCGCAGTTAGACTCTCTGCAAGCAAAGTATTCAATTTAGTAGACATTTAGTATAGACATAATACTATCATAATACTAGTCATCAATCATAATACTAATAATTACATAATACTATAATACTATCATTTGAGAAAATTAAAAAAATGCAGTATTACATTGATCTTAAAATGAAGTTAAAATTTAAATAAAATGTCATTTAATTTCAAATTACATAGTGTCATGAATGCACGCAAAGATAAAATTGTAATAAACTAATACAAATCAAACGAATATAAATAATCATAACATATAACTTGGTAGTATTTAATCATTAATATTTATTACATATTTGGCGTTAGATTTATAGTGATTTGAATATTGGGCAAATAGATACGTGTTTAGTTATAAGAAATGCAATAATTTGTAGGTTATTGTAAGACAAAAGTAAGCAAGTAAGTAATGACAGCTTAAGTAATAAGATTATGGCAGCCTATGTGCGTACAGATCAGAAATTACTCTTTCTAAAATAAAAAGCATAATATAAGTGTAGATAGTGATGTAAGATGGATTCTCGAAACATTTTCATAATTCTTATAACGATAAATATCCATGTAGACGGCTCTTGCAAGCAGATTAAACTTTTTTATTTTTCAGCGTTTATAGCTATATAGATCCTATTTCGTAGGTATATTCGTAATAAGCAAAGACGTAACATAACATAACTTCACGCCTGCATCCCCGAAGGGGTAGGCAGAGACGTATTACACACCCACAATTCGCCAGTTATGTTAAGGTTCCAATGTAATAGGGGGCGAGACTATTGCCATCTACCGGGTACATTATTAAGCGAGCGATAATTAACATTTATTAATGCACTAGAAGCAATCTAACCTACCCGTTTTGCACAAAATAAGTTATGAGATCCATTCAAAAGGCTTAGCTCGTTAACTGTAATTTCAGTATAAATTGATCCACACTTTTTTTTAGCAAAGCAAAAATCCTTTCAATATGACCTTCATCAACAGGCTTTTCAAGAGCCACTATTATCATACAATGTTAGACATTCTTTTATACTATACCATCAATGCTTATATTGGAGTAGAGGTATATTACGTGTAGATATAGTGAAGGTAGGTACCTAGTATAAGTTGGAACATCGATCGTCGATTTCCTTTTTACCAGCTTCCGTTTAAAAAATTTTTACCCTTCACCTCTGGTTTATTCACTAGTCTGATAAGTAAAAACGCTAAAAAATATAATTATAACTAATAGGTTAAAAAACCGGCCAAGTGCGAGTCGGACTCTCCCATGAGTTAGTTGATTGAATGAAAGGTAATTTGCGGTTTACAATTTATGAAGTATGAAAAAAGTACTTGCTAGATCTCATGCAAACTAATTTTCGGTGGAGGTTTACATGGTAATGTATATCATATATATTTTTTAGTTTTAGCATTCTCTTATTTTAGAAGTTACAGTGTGGGGAGGGGACATTTTACCACTTTGGAAACACTTCCAAAGTGGTAAAATGTCCCCTCCCCACCCTGTACTAAACTGAATAGTTTGCGCGAGAGACACCTCTCGCGCAAACTATTCAGTTTAGTAAAAAAATTTGAAAAAATATTCGATGAAAAAATATTCTTCTTAATATCCTTATAGTTTCGGAAAAAAGTGGCTGTGACATACGGAGGGACAGACAGACAGACAAGACGAATCTTTAAGGGTTCCGTTTTTAGCCATTTGGCTATGGAACTCTTAAAATAATTCATGAATTTACTCACAATTTGTAGGTAATTAAAAATAGATATATTAGCATTATTTAAATCATTATAAGTCATCATATTAAAAATAAATAAATAATTAAATTAACCCGTCCCTCACCGTACACGGTGCAAAGGTGCCTATTACGCTTGCTGCATTGCCCCGTTGAATAGCGATGGCTAACCTTTTCACCAGATACGAGCCGCCGGAGCGGGAGTCAAGGAGCGAGTCAAGGAGCGAGTGTAGATAATTATACGACTCCCATATAATATTTACGATGGCATGGTTTGGTCACAATATTCCCCCTAAAAAAAGGACTACTTTAGATGTTGACTTTCGGATTCAAATTTAAAGTAAAGTATATCATTCAGTTTGTATTCCACCGGCACCTGCATGATCATCTTACTGATATATCCATTGTGTCTTCAATCCTACATGATGTAGACTTACTGCTACATATATAACGTCTACTATTTGAATAAGCATTTTCTATCAGCGATATTGTCAATAAAAGTTACAGTTAAAGTTTAATGGGCAATTTATATTTATTATAAACGACGATGCTTTTTATTTATATAGGCTGTGTTTTGCAATTGTTTTTAGACATAAACTGTAAGTATTATTTTATTTAAATTTCACATACCAGGTAATTTCCGCACGAAAAAAAAAAAAAAAAGGTACACAGTGTGTGTTCCCAAACACGAGGGGGCCATCTCGAAACAGGAGATGGCCCAGGGTCAGTCGGGGTGCGAGGGATATACTCTATTCAACCTTACACCCCGGCGTCTGTAGACCCGAGACGGCGTGCGGTTTTAGTCGGTTCAAGCCCGACATAACCGCACCCGCTGACCGGCGGGGGGGAGGGGTATCCGAAGGGATTTCCGCACGAAAAAAAAAAAAGGTACACAGTGTGTGTTCCCAAACCCGAGGGGGCCATCTCGAAACCGGAGATGGCCCAGGGTCAGTCGGGGTGCGAGGGATATGCTCTATGGGCAACCTTACACCCCGGCGTCTGTAAACCCGAGACGGCGTGCGGTTTTAGTCGGTTCAAGCCCGACATAACCGCTCCCGCTGACCGGCGGGGGGGTATCCAAAGGGATTTCCGCACGAAAAAAATAGGTACACAGTGTGTACATGTACATACACTATTATTTCAAAATATTATGAATAAAAACTTAGTAAATTTTCATCACAATCGAGTGAATAGCATAATAGAACATACGGCACCAAATATTTTTATATACGTAGGTATACATTACGGAGATAATCTTGGGGTGGGACTGGTTGGAACACCTCCAAGTTTGATGCAACTGGCAACGTGGGCGATGACGCATCATTGATTGCTTCTCTAGCGTAGCTAGCGTCAACGTCAACGGTCAAGATTCCGATCGGCCCTTCTCAGGGACAGCTGACCCCATTGCACGAGGGGGTCGTGGTATGGCGGACCTGCAAGGCCCGCGAGGGTGGTCGCTCCAGGTACTCATCTGCTGTGATCAGAGATGACACTGCGAGTGACGGGGTGATCCTAGTAGATCAGGGAACGGGTCGGCCCACTGCTTGCCCAGGGGCTGACGAGCATTCGTGCCGCCGTCGGAGTTGAGGGGAGTAGCTGCCCTCTCGCGCGTAATTTTCGGGTGAACGTCAAAGACTCGAATGCCCGCGACAAGGAAAAGTCTTTAAAACCCGACAGCGAAGCCGTAAAGACCTGGGGACCTCCACAGTATGTACCCCGCTTTCCGGAATGAGCGTCACCCGGGAAGTGTACTAAGTCGTCTCATTCTCGTGGGACAACAAAAAACCCCAAAGCGAGCAGCCAGTCGGGTCTTGCTGTGAAGCAGACTCGTAAGCGCAGACGCCGTACAAAAGCTCAAGCGGGGGAGGATGTGTCTGATGAGGACTATACTCTCACCGGTACGGCCTCCTTCAGCAGTGACGAGGCGTTGAAGCCAAGAGGGCTGCAGACCGCCGAAGGGCGCGATGTGGAACTAGGGCTGGGCAATCCACTCGAGCGCCCTCAGTCCCTGGGAGGGCTGAGGGAGAGTCGCCGTCGGGGCCTTCCACCTCAGCGGTGTCGGAACCGAGCGGGAGGACGCGGTCTCTCTTGGAGAGACTCTAAAGCGTGGCCGCGTCGTTCCAGGGGTCTCCGAACCCCGAACCGAAGGCGATGTTGAATATAGTGTTTGACAGTGCCTCCGAGAACGAAGCTTTCTCGGCACAGCTGGTCGAGTCCCGACGGGAAAGGGCTCGGCTCGCTGCAGCCCTAGAGGAGCTGAAAAAGGACGGTGTACTACCCACTACGCCTACGCCACTAGCGCAGCCGGAGCAGCCCGCGCAGTCGGTGAGAGTGACGCGATCGTCACGGACGAAGCAGTCAGCGCAACTAGCGCAACCGGCGCCCCTCGCTCGGATGACGCAGCCGTCAAGGACAACGCAGCCGAGGGCACCACCAGAGTCCTGACTACCGTATGTGGAGACGCTCGAGGTGCGTATGATGAGTAGGATGGAGGCCTTAATGAACTCCATCCGCCGTCCACCTCTGGCGCCACCGGTGGCCGGCTATGCGGTGGCAGTCCGGAGGGGCCATACACTCCCGGCTGCGGGACTGGCCCTGCCGGAGCCGGCTTGTCGCTTCGCTCTTGCTCAAGTCCCCGTTCCCGCTGAGATCAAGGGGAAAGGGTAAGGGAAGACGTCCACAGCCCTGGCCCCAGCCCCAGACCCAGTCGTGGCTCAGGCTACCTCCACAAGAACCCCATTGGGAGGGCTAAGAGATGGCTGGAGCCAGCAAAAGCAGGCGGAAGGCCGCCATGAAGGCCAGGAGCGCCGCGGCCACCGCTAAGGCAGTACCGGGGAAGCTCCGTGCCCCTCGAACTACGGCTGTCTGACGGAGGAGGCAGCGGGGAGAGGCATGGGGTATGCCGAGGTGTTGGCCAAGGTGAAGGCCAACGTCGACCTGAAGGCCCTCGAGGTCCCGGGTGTCCGATGCAAGAGCACACGGATGGTAGCCCGACTTCGAGGTCCCCGGCGCCACCAGTGGCCCCAAGGCTGACGCCCTAGCGGCTAGGCTGAGGGAGCCGCTAGTGCAGCCGACGTCCGTGTCTCCAGGCCTATTAAATGCGCAGAAGTGCGCATAGCGGGGCTGGACGACTCCGTCACGGCAGAGGAGCTTAGGCTCGCTGTGGTGGAGGCCGAGGACTGCTCCCCGGACACCGGTAAAGCCGTAGCTATACGCTTCAGCCGCGGTGGACAGGGGGCAGCAGTTGTCGGCTGCCCTGCAAGGCCCGCGAGGGTGGTCGCTCCAGGTACTCCTCTGCTGTGATCAGAGATGACACTGCGAGAGACGGGGTGATCCTAGTCTGATCGGCAGCCCAAAAGGTTGCTGACGGGTGGAGCCTCCTGTAGGATGGTTCCTGAGGGCGCAGGCACGGCTCCAGCAGGTCCAATCGGCTAGGTGCTTTAGGTGCCTGTCAGTGGGCCATGTAGGGGTGCACTGCACGGCGGAAGTGACGGCGGGTTACAGTTGTTTCGGCTGTGGCCAATTAACTGTAACTTATACATAGAATACCATAACTACTTAAATATTTTGGCTTTAAAATCTTATATTGTGATTGCACATTTCAGATGCTATGATGACAGATCAGATGCCACCAAAACTACTGGAAATGTCCCTAAAACACGTAAATACGTTATTGGCGGACGTTGATGATAGAATAGTTTTTGAAAGGCAACTAATATCTCAAATAGACAATGAGACAGACAAAGGTATAATCATCAGAACTGTTTGATCGCTAAGAAGCGGTTGAACTAAAACAACTATCAATATTCTAAGCAATAAATAATAATTAACTCACCAAGCACTAAACGCAAACAGTATAGGATTAATGTAAAAAATCGTACCATAATTATATAAAAAGTAAAAATTCTGTCATATCTAATACCTTTAAACGAGCGTATTTATCTTTATTTTTAGTATTCTTGTATGTATGTATGTATTTAATCTGAATCTTGGAAACGGCTTCAACGAATTTCATGAAATTTAGTAGGCAGGGGGTTTCGGGGGCGATAAATCGATGTAGCTAGGTTTCATTTCCAAAAAATGTTGATAAAAAAAACGCGTCCTCCAAGTAGTCACTAAATTATTCACACTCGAAAAACGAAGGTGGTATCATGAATCTTTTAAAAACATTTTAAGAATCTTATAATTAGTTGCACACTAAACAGTTATTTTAGTTACCCTAGAGAGTACTATATCTATTCTGTGCTAAGAGTGTTGCGTTAGTCTATTTCACAACGTAAAACTGTTGAAATTAAGATTATTTTATTTTTCAAAATAGTGTCGATGTATTCATGCATCTTCTTAATTAAATAATCTTTTTATGTAATTTCAATAAATATCAAACCTTATTAACCAAACTATTATTTGCACAGGTGCTGTTAAAGACGAAGCTACATTTAATACTGATATCACCGCTCATGCTGAACGAGCGTCAAAAGCTCCACTAACTGTGTACCAACGGGGTTTAGTTGCATATGAAAATAGTTTTACCGCTACTACCTCTGTCAATGAAGCAGCAAGAGAACTAATAGAATTATGGAAAATGACTAAAATAGGGCGTACGGTACCGGAAATTATACAACTAGACCCATTTGATGACGCAGAATTTGCTAGTAAGTTAACATTTACTCCCTGCCCGACATCTTAAAGGCTTACACAACAAATGGTCTTACACCATTGTTATCTAGCAACTCTCTGCGACTATACTCAAGTCGTTAGTATACCTTATAAAGCCGTTAAAATATATTTGTGAATATGCTATAGTGAAAGGAAAATAACTTCTGAGAATGTAACGAAACAGTATTGCATCACTCTTTTACAGAAAGCTCAATCTGTACCTACCTACAATATAAGAGCAGCAAAATATATTGTTTAACGAAGATCACATAGATATTTTGGCAGCTTTAACACAGCTTTAGTTTCAAGGTTGAATAACCCATCTTTAATCATTCAAAGTAATTTTTTATGTTTACTATAATATATAACCACATAATATATAATAGGAGTGATGTTATATAATAGATTTTTTCAAGCGACGATATCAATACAAAAATTAGAAATGATTTTATGTCTGCCTGCTAACAGTTTCAACAGCATCAACTAAAGCAGTAAATAAAATGGATTCAACTCCTATAAAACAAGTGATGCGGGCCTACATGCAAACACACAATGTTTCATATTGTGTGGGTGCTGTGTTTGGAGCACTTGAAGCTTTACACACAAAAACGAACGAAGAGTTAGAAATATTTGACGAGGAACTTGCAAATACAGTTTGGCGGTTAGTTAACGGTATTACTAATAAATAGTTTTTAATAGTTTCTATTAATTAGTTTGAGTTTCAATGACGGTGCGCTTAGCCGTGCTTGCCGAAACTTGAATTGGGCGCTGCAGCATCAGTAGTTCTGTAATAGTTCACCTTTATTGCGCTAAATGGCGCTGAGTACATGTGGTATCACTAATGTCTATTGAATTTTTTATAGAGGATTGATTTAATGACCGGTTCGCATTCTCGCGGTCACTTAATAGATATTATTATTATCGATTTATATCACGCCTCATCCTAGAGTAAGGGAATGGTGGCGAGATATTCCTGGCGAGGCAAGCATCAGTCGGCCAGGGCGTTACGACGATTGGCAGAGGAACCGCCGGACTATTCGGGCATTGTCAAGCAAGACCGCTCTCTGCATTGTAGCCGCCACTGACTTCCCACTAATCCCGGGCCTCCCTAGATGGACTGAGAGGTTTCTTGGGATCGACTGAAATAACAACCGAGACTATTTCTGAGGAACGCACCCCCTATTGTCGGTAACCTCGTGCACCAGGTCCAGCTATTTGGTTTTCTTATCTGCTTCGGTGCGGACGAGGTTCTCGTCATAGGGAATAGTGAGGTCCACAAGAAATACCCTTGACGCTGCCCGGTCTATCAGCACGATATCAGGCTTATACGCTAGAATTGTCCTATCCGTGATGATGGACCGGTCCCAGCAGAACTTGGCGCGGTCATTTCCGAGTACGACTTCTGGCACGTACTTGTAGTATGTCAGCCTCTGCGCAATAAGGTCGTATTTAAGGGCAAGTTCTTGATGTAGTATTCGGGCTGCTAGGTTGTGCCTGTGCAGATACTCAACTTAGTAAGCATGGAACAACCGGAGGTCACATGTCTGAGTGACTCGCTAGGACAGTGGCATTAACGACACACATCCGTGGTTCCATCCCTCAGTATGTACCTCCTGTAGTTGTTCGTCTTGATAACCAGATCTTGTATCGCACAGACAAATCCCTCGGTTTCCTTAAAGCGCAGCCAGTGCAATGAGGCCTTTCGGTCCACGTGAGGCTCATGTAAAGGATTAAAGAAACGTCCGTGCAGCTCTTTACCCTTCCATACGGTCTCACGCTCAGAGGTACTAAGTACTGCTGGTGTACGCCACTCTGTGTTAGCCAGAGCTAGCGGGGTCAGTCCTTAATCGCATTCAATGACCTGATATGCATCTCACTGTCCGTCTCCGACAGGAAATATTTCCTGAGATTACATACATCGCGATTGTGCATAGCCTTGGCACTGAGTGGTGCCACTGAGTGGGTGGAGCATTCTATGGAGGGTCATAGTTGCGCGGACTCTTCTATCCAGGGCGTTCGGTCTGAGACCACCTGAACACGCCGAAGGTGTACAACAGAACGGGCATCACCCACTCGTTAAACGCCCGTGTCTTGTTCACGCCCGATAAATGGCTGTTACACACTTTTACCAGACGTTTCCAAAACACGTCGCGTGCGATCTGTTTGATGTCCGCCGCGTCGACACCCACATTCTGAAACATGCCCAGGTACCGGTATATTTCACCCTCGGAGAGTGAACGAAGTGAACAACTTGAGGTCTTACATGTAGAACAGGTGAGACACCCCCCTCTCCGAAGCTGAAAGCCCGTCCCTGACTCATCTAGCAATGTGCTTAGAGGATTCAAGGACAGACAAAACCACAGTTTACTCAGACAGTCACCCTGAAAGATACCCCGCTAAACCTTAATCCGGTCTTCCATATCCGACAGTTGTACCCCAGTAAGACTAAGCATTGTGCTCCATTGCTCCATACACGCACCGATGAAGTCTCGAACTGTATGATCATTTTCGAACAGCTCGAGGACTTTCTTCCAAGGACCGAGTCAGATGCTTTCTTGTAGTCTATCCAGGCAGTGGAGAAATTACGTCGGTTGCGTTTGACCAGCTGGCCAACTACCGCGTCAATTAGGAGGAGTTCCTTGGTTCCACGACTACCACGCCGACATCCGTTCCGGGCATTAGCGACGATGCAACAGCTTTCAGTTTAATTATAACTATTATTTACTTCAATAAAATTCTGAAGCAATTAGTATGCTAACTTTTCCTATAGATCGGAATAAGAGAACATCTAGAACGGGACTTGAACCTGCGACCAGTCCCTTACAGGGGGAATACTCTGGCCAACTAGGTAAAAATTTATTTTTTGTATTAAAACAATAAATAAGAATATGTTTGTATATAACTGAGCTACCTAGACACTTCGAAATTCTCCGATATACCTATTATATACATCTCGGGGTGACGCTGGAGCCATCTACCGTAATTCTTGCGAACTACGGAAACAATGATTGATGTAACAATCATTTTTAGTTATTTATTTTTTTAGTCTTTTATTGTAACATCATTCATTGTTTCCGAAATAACAACAATAAATGCATTGTATTCGTGGTCGCAGGTTCAAGTCCCGTCCTAGATGTTCTCTTTTTCCGATCTAAATCTATATTATTATACTTATTATTGTTATGACGTGTTTTAGTATGGGGAGAGAAGGCAAATTGGATTGTTTTGATACGTTACTAAAGACCCGATTGATGACGTTGGCGACGTGGGCATTGGTGATGCCACCAATCTATGTAAGACGTGAGTTTCAATGTAACGTAACGTAACTCTTGGGGTATACTTTTGAAGCGTCGGTAGCTTAGCGGTTAAGGAGTCAACCTTACGATCGAGAGGTCCCGGGTTCGAATCCTGGCCATTACCACACTACTGACGTGAACCCACTCTTAACACAAGCAATTTAGCTTAGCTGGAGGGGTTAGGAGGGATATTAGTAATTTCGGTTACTAATATTTAAAAACAAGTTGAATTCCTGAGACGAGCTCAGCCGAATACAAGGGATTTTCGATTTAGCGATTTTTTTTTTTGCGATGTTTTTTTTATCTTGCAATCGTTCACCCCAGCACGAATCTATTACCGAAAACAGCAACTCGATAGCTCATCTCCTTCATACCCAAAACCGTGACAGAAAATTGGCAACGACGACGACGACGTCGACGAGAACTCCTTAGCAATAGGGCTTTTCTAAAGAAAATCCCTAAAAAAATAACAAAATTATATCTAGTTTTATATTATTTTGAAGCCTGCCTCACGTTTGAGACTCTTTATTTTCAATAATAGATAATAAATAATTAATCATCATCCGAGCGCGAATACCAGTTGCATTTAAAGTACTTTTTGCACTTTGGAACCCGGAGCGGGATCCGCTTCTTCTTTTGGTTTGGTTGGCATCTACGGGAGATTTCTTATTTTTAACCGACGAAAACACGGAGGAGGTTTTCAAGTCGACGCGTATATTTTTTAATGTATGACCACGCATAACTTTTTACAGAGTAGTCCGATTTTGATAAAAAAAAAATTATTGGAAAGAGTATACCCCAAAGTTGGTCCCATATAAATTTGAAAATAAAAACCCAACCCTAAGGGTAGGAAAACAGGGGTGTTTTATTGTTCACTCACAGATTTTAGTGCTGAATGGAGTATAACAAAAAACAAGTTGAATTCCTGAGACGAGCTCAGCCCAGAAGGGATTTTTTTTTCTTTTTTTTCTTTTTTCTTTATCTTGCAATGGTTCACCCCAGCACGAATCTATAACCGAAAACAGCAACTCGATAGCTCATCTCCTTCATACCCAAAACCGTGACAGAAAATTGGCACCGACGACGTCAACGACAACTCGATAGCAATAGGGCTTTTCTAAAGAAAATCCCTAAAAAATGTACTTTAATTAAGAAAATACTGATTCTAGACTTCTGGTTTCTTTATCTTGCAATGGTTCACCCCAGCACGAATCTATTACCGAAAACAGCAACTCGATAGCTCATCTCTTTCATACCCAAAACCGTGACAGAAAATTGGCAACGACGACGTCGACGACGACAACTCGATAGCAATAGGGCTTTTCTAAAGAAAATCCCTAAAAACTCACGATGAATGAGCTTCAGACCTGTCAGTCTCTTTTGTGTAGATCTATTAGTCTCTGCATTTCTGCTAAAGCTCGTTCATCGTGAGGTTTGTGTAATAAGTATCTTATTTGGCTCTAGATCAGATAAAGCAATACCCTCAAGTGTTTTTACTCAACTCAGTGCCACGTATCGTAATATCTCTACTGCCATTGCGAGTCTTATCAATGCCTGTATGAAAGCGGGAAAGTATCCAAATGAATTGAAGCGTGGTTGTGTCCGTCCCATACACAAAAAAGGTAGACATGATAGTGTGACGAATTATCGACCCATTACGCGTTTATCGACCATTAATAAAGTGGTCGAGAAATATTTCAGCGAACAAATACATTCTTTTTATAAAAATAATGACATTATTTCCCAAAACCAATTTGGATTCCAACCAAACAAAAGCTCAACTTCTCTATCGTCTTAATTCACAGATGATATAAATACAGCCTTGAATACTAGAAAACATGTACTAACCGTTTCCACTGATTTCTCCCGTGCCTTTGACACATTAAATAAAATCAGACTTATAAAAAAACTAAGCAATACAGGTGTACGTGGCCCCCGACTAAAATGGTGTGAAAATTATCTTGAGAATAGATCTTATTGTGTCAATATAAATCAAACTTACAGTAAAATCCTTACAGCTGATGTAGGTACGGCCCGAGGATCAGTGCTTGGCCCTCTCCACTTCATTGCATACGTCAGTGATATGAATAATGTTATTAGTTATAGTACTTCATATCAGTACGCGGACGATACCTGTCCACTCATTGCAGATAAAGATATTTCTGCAGCGTTTATAAAAATGCAAGTAGATCTGGATAACATTAATAAATGGTGCCATGACAATGGTTTGGTTCTCAATGTCAAGAAAACCAAAGTTATTCATATATGTACTCCATATAGCAAAACTCAGTATTCTAAAAGTGAAAGGATGGTGGCTCACGAAGGTTGGTGCCAATGTCCTACTATTGAAATGGTTGACAAGCACACGTCATATCTTGGTCTAGTCATCGACAGCAAATTTAACTGGTTACCACAAATCAACAGACTATATGAAAACTCAAAGCTTTTCTAGCCAACCTATATATCATCAAAATAGAATATTTTTCAAAGTCAAATTTATGCTGTATAGCGCGCTTGTGGACGCCATTATAGGATACGGCATCACAAGCTATGGCAGAACATTCAAAACTTACCTAGACCATATCTTTCAAATACAAACTAGAATTCTAAAAAATATTATCCCGCCATGTAAAAAAGATATATTTAAAGATAATTACATGGAATTATATAAATACTGCAAGGCACTTCCTGTCCACATTAAAGTCACATTTTGTCTCCTTAAAGAACTTTTTTTAAAATTAAATCATTAAGAATGATATCTGACAACATCCAAACTCGAAAAAAGACTAACAAAAAATTGGAAACAGTTGGTGCAGTAAATGCTTATACTGAAAGAACTAATAAATACATCATTCCGCGCCTATTAAATAATTTAAATCCATCTTTCATTCAAAGCATTACAAACATAAATATAAAAAAGAAATTAAAAGCATATTTTCTGAGCCGCCTGTAGATGCCTCGTGCAAAACTGGTTTTGCTCGGTCGCAGCGCAGTTCGACTTTAGATTATTTTAACCTACCCTGATTTGAATTGTATACTTTGTCGTTCTTTTCTATTATGTTATTTCGTTCACTTCCAACACTTATTATAGGCACACTTTAGTTATTAATGGCATACCAGACAAGCCCTTAGTGGTTTAAGGTGTGCTATTGTGAAGAATGTTCTCATATATTTTTCAAAAATCAATAAATTAAAAAAAAAATATGCTTGCCCTTTGGCAAAGACTTTCTTTCCGAGGTCGATAAAGTTGCAGCCTTATTCTTTTATTATCATACTATTATACGAAAGTTAATAGCTTAAGTAAGGTAGGTAGATATTTTATAAGTAATCAAAAATTAGCATGTAGTTATTAGAGGATTATAGCCACAAAAAATATGAAATAAAAACTTTTTAACAAAAAATTTAACCGCCGAAAAAACTGAAAAGCAAAAAATAATATACCTTTTTTATTTAATCTTAATAACTAACTTCTTAAAGTAATGAAACTATATCTAAGTATGTATTTTTGTAAATAGTTGAGTTTTTAATTAACCTTAATAACTAAGTTGTTGAACTAACGTATTTGTATTTTTTGTATTTGTTTATTTCCTGAACAATATTACATTGTTTTGAAAATACAATGGAGCTTATCTTAATCTAAGTTTAGTAGTATCTACATTAATCTTATATTCATCTATAGCACAACGATGATAAAAAAAAAAAAATTAAATAATGGAAACACCAAATTACAAATAATGGCAAGATACCAATTAGATTGAAAAATATAAGAATATAATACAAATGTCAAAGCATACATTAAATGGTTTACTAATGTTATGCAAAAAACGGTCCCCAAAGTGTCACATGCCAAAGTATGTTTCCCAAATTTTCATTTGGCAAAAAAACATTTGGCAAAACCACTTTTCGCAATTTTACAGTTAGCAATACTATTTTTGGCAATTTATTGTATAGTTTCATTTTACCAAGTATTAGGTAGGTAGTCAGGGGTGTGTGTTGGGTAACCTCCTCGAGTGTCGCTCCGATTCCGATCCCGCTGCAGTCCGGGGGGAACGGAATCGGAGCGGCCGGTACACCCTGGGCGGCGGTCAATGGCTTCCCCTTCACCCCTTCATAGGGTTGGCATTGATCGTCGGCCAATACCCAACGTGGCGGGAACACATCGCTCTCCGTACTCCTCTGCTTTCAGAGGAGACAGGATGAGCGATGCTGTTAGTGGTGAGATGGCCCAGGGTCAGCCGGGGTGCGAGGGATATGCTCTATGGGTAACCTTACACCCCGGCGTCTGAAGACCCGAGACGGCGTGCGGTTTTAGTCGGTGCAAGCCCGACATAACCGCCCCCGCTGGCCGGCGGGGGGGTATCCGAAGGGATTTCCGCACGATAAAAAAAAAAAAAAAAAAAAAAAGGTAGGTAGTCAAATATGGTTTGGCATAACATACTTTTCCCTGGCATGGCTGGCAACATACATGGCAAAAAAATACACTGCTGCATGGGTGTTTGTTTCACCTTGGGCAAATAATTTACAGGTAAGAACTTCTATAATAATTATATTGCTATTATAAAAATAAATAACAACGCTTCGCCGGCCGCTGCCGCGGCACGCTCGCTGCGCTCGCTCGGCTCGCGCTCTGTTGGGAGGGCCACAATTCTAACCTAACCCACTTTTCTTGCAGTTCCGATCTAGCCTACATAACTTATATGAAATTAATGTATTTTTCTTTATATATAATCAATTATTAATGAGACATGCTTTTTGAACGAACTTACTTTTGGAATATATTTTTTTACAAAATAAAGCATTTGCTTAATGTATATTTGACTTAATTAAATTTGAGCAAGTAAAAAGTTGCCAAATGAATATTTGACGAAGTGATCAAAATGCGAAATATAAATTTGCTAAAGATTCTTTCGGGAAATGAAACTATGCGATAAGTTTTTTGGGAAGTGAAATTTGACGAAACATATTTTGCCAAACGGCAGGATCCCACATTAAATAAGGTCAAAAGTTATACCAAATTGAAATAAATTGAAAACGACGTCAATGCATGCATATGTAAACCATGTCATTTCATAAACTCGTCTCGAACTCTTTCGTGTAAACTGCGCTTCTTATATCTAAAGGAAGACTGTTAAATATTTTTACTGCATTACAAAAAGAGCTATGTTTATGTTTGACCACATCAAGAGTGGGTGCAATCATTGAAGGCATACCTATGTTTCCTTCTTGAACTCTCTCGTTCTAGTCTACTTTCCCTGCTTTCAAAAATGTGTATGTTTTTGTAAGTATAGCTAAGTAATTTTGAGTCGGCGCCAAACAATCAATGTACAAAGATCACTAAATTGCCTTAAATTTAACGAAATAATCAAATCTAATTAACAATGCAACATGCAATCTCCAGTGATACATATTAACATTCCAAAAATACGCTCTCCGCACTACCACCCGCCACGTATGCCCTCGCGTGTGTGTGTGTGTTCGGGTTATTGTCTCGCTGACATTAACTTCGTGAACGCTCGGCATTTTCCGGCGAAGGAGCGTGTCGCGCCGTGCCGCCGACGCGCATTACGCTTTACGTAATTTTTTTTTTTTTTTAATAATACTTTATTTATTTTTCTTCCACAAAGGTAGGCACATAAAATCCATTCATACAATAACTATTACAGTCTAAATCCTTTGTGGGAGACTGGTATCTGCACTAGAAAAACCTGTCATACAGATTACCAGGCCCCCTACAGATGAATATATGTAATGCTAGATTAGCGCAAAGAGCGTGTCCAATTCCAAGAAAAAATACCACAATATTATCCATATAAATCACAATTGCTACAATAAATTAAAATTGAAATCAATATCAAAATTATTCTCGACCATATTCAAAAAATAAAATACAATTAATAATAAAAAATCAAATCAAATATTAAAATTAATAAAAATTATTTCAAAATAAATTAAAATCAGATCAAAAATATTATCAAAGTAATTTTATTATATTGTACTTTATTTGATTAGATTTATTTCGATTGAACGTTAATCGAAATAAATCTAATCAAATAAAGTACAATATAATAAAATTAGACACATTAATAAAAATAAATAATAATAATAATTAAAGGTAAATCAATGAAAATCGAAATAAAATCAATAATACAAATAAAATCTTTAACATTATGCATGCGTGAGTGTGCGTGTGTGTGTGTGTGTGTGCGTGAGTGTGTGTATGTATGTGAGTGGGTGTGTGGGTGTGTGTGTGTGATGCTCCATTACACAGGAACGACTAATAAGTCTTCAGTGGCGTCATAATCAAGGTTTAGTAGGTAAGACGTGAGTATTGCTTTGCATTTTGCCTTTGTTAATGGATTTATATTTAGTATAGAATTTAACCTGTTATATAAATACGTACTCAGAAAACAATAACTACAATGAGAAAGACTGCTCCTAAACAATTCAGTTGTGCTTACTCTGTTTTTGTTGCGTTTATTTTCAAATTGAGATGGATTGTAGGTCAAAGTAGCATGCTTGTGCAAGACGATTTGCACTATGAAAAGTTGTCGAACGGTAAGAACTTTGCACATAGAATAGAGCTCTGTTGTGGGATGAAAGAATGGCAACGAATAAGCAACTTTCAGTACCACTCTTTGGGCTCTTTCCAACTTTGACATACACGTTTTTCCGGTCCCACCCCATGTTGCAATACAGTAAGTCAGTAGGGATTGGCATAATGCAAAGTAGACAGACCTGAGCACAGCCCCATCAGCAATACGACGTAGGTTTTTAAATATGAAAATGAGCTTTCTTATTCACTTAGACAAAAGGTTGATATGTGTATGGAAGTTTAGATTTTTGTCAAGCATAATACCAAGGTATTTTATTGAATCCACTCTTTGTAGTTTGGGGCACGTGCAAGAATCTGAATGGGAAGAGGCATTGCATGTATGTGCAGTTATGTTCAACAATTGATTGCGAGTAGATGGGTGATTATTAAGTGAGAATTGTATATATTTGGTTTTGTCTGTGTTTAGTGTGAGTAAATTTTCTGTTAGCCAAGTGATAACTTTGGAAAAGCCAACCTGAGCAGAGTGGTAAACTTCCTCCCAGGTGTCCCCGTAAAAAAGGAGTGCTGTGTCGTCTGCGAAGGTGATAATCCGTCCATTAAATAAGTTTAACTGACATAAGTCGTTAATAAATATCAGAAACAAGGTGGGGCCCAGTATACTTCCTTGTGGAACACCAGTATCAACCTCACAGTCATCACTGAGCCATTCCTGCACTTTGACGCGTTGATATCTGTTTATTAAATAACTGTGGAATAATGTCAGCTGTGTGCCACGGATTCCAAGTCTCTCCATCTTCTTCAGTAGGAGTGGCACAGAGACCGTGTCAAATGCCTTTGCTAAGTCAAGAAACACCGTTAGTACTTTCTTCTTTTTATCAAGCCTAGTCACTATAGTGTCTGTTGGTTGCTGTACTGCATCGGCTGCCGATCTACCATTTCGAAATCCAAATTGGTTCTCTGATAATAGGTTTTTTTTTTCTAAGTAGTTGGTTAGTTGACTGTTAACAATTTTTTCAATGATTTTCGATAGTGAAGGTAGGATAGATATTGGGCGGTAGTTATTGACACAATCTCTGCTGCCACTCTTGTGAATTGGATGAATGAGAGACTTTTTAAGATCTTCAGGAAACACTCGTAGAAAAGCAAAGGTTGCATATAAATGTGATAGGTGCCACTAATACATTGGAGTGCTTCTTTAACAAGCTACTGGGAATGTTGTCACGGCCCACTGCACAGTTGGCTTTGAGTGAGGTTATTGTGACTTTTAATTCATGTATGTCAGTTGGTAGAAGGACAAATGAGGAATGACAAGGTGACACCTGCTTAGAAGCATAGTCAATGCCACTTGTATCAGTAAATCCTGCAGCCGTCCTAGTCAAGGACTTACCTACATTTATGAAGAACCGGTTTATATCATTAACAGATTGCGAAGGGTTATTTGAATCAATTAGATCTATAGCTGGTCTAGTATCTTTCTTAGTGTATGTGATAGCTTTAATTTTCTCCCACATCTTTTTTGTATTTCCTTGCATTGAACAAATTCGGCTTTATCGTGATCTTGTTTAGCTTTTTTAAGTAAATTATTACAAAAATTACGGTACCGGTTGTAGGTTACCCTGAAGACTTTATCATTAGGATGTTTTTTACATTTGAGGTGCAACCTATTCCGATTTCGCATACAGCGCAATAAGCCAGGTGTAATCCATTGTTTTATTATACGCTTCCGTCTGGGGACAATGATGCTTCTAGTACAGCTACTTATTGCAGACGTAAGAGTTTGTAGGAAGTAAGTCAAAGCTTCATTAGGACATTCAAGTGTGTATATTGTATTGAAGTTTAGTTCTTTAACTTTCCTGTCAAGGGCTGCATGGTCCGTTATTCTGATTGTTTTTTGTGACTTGACGTGAAGGAGGCATACCAGAGACACTAATAATGAGGCTATAGTGGTCTGTGATGGTTGTGTGTGCAACGAGGCATTTAACAGGTAGCTTTGCCTTGACCACGACATGATCAAGGCACGTTTTGTCGTGAGTGGGTGTATAGTATGCTGGCAACATACCATGGGATGCCACGATATTGAGATAAGTCTCGGCATTTGTATGAAATGTGGGCTTAGATATATCTATGTTTATGTCACCGGTGAGAAATATGTTCCTATACGATGAAAGGGATGATAAGATATCGTTCAAAGACTCAAGAAACCTGTGTATATCTGTTTCACCGGGAGGGCGATATATACCCAGTAGAACAGTGTTGACATTAAGTACAACTATTAGGCAATTTCCACCTGCTAGTAGGGGCTCATATACGTTATAACTGTGAGTAGATTTGTAATATGCAATGACACCCTCGTTTTGCGAGTTGACATTGTGTGTGCCTGCGGATCGGTAACCACTCAGGGTTGGTATAATCGGGTTGCCGAATAGCCAACATTCAGTTAGGATGATCACATCCCAATCAATCCCGGATCTCGATATAGCCGTGCTCAGTGCAGAGATATTTCGGTTCACACTTCTTTTTTTGGACCAGTATATTTAAGGAGGAATTACTGGTATACATCAGATTACAGCACTTCTCGATGTCACATGTATCGAAGTCGGCCCCAGCCAAGTCATCCAAGTCATCATTTATGAGTATTTGAGCGTTGTGGTCGAATTTTAATTGTTGATATAATTATGACTAGTATATGTCTCTGGGGTGAACATAATATAAAAAATGTGCTGCATTTTTGAGACACAATAACTTTAGAATATGCATAGGTATATAATGAACCAGTAGGTGTGCGTATGTCTATAGTACTATGAGCGTTTTTTGGTATAAAAATAATAATAAAATATTGTACGTATTCAAAAAATAAACGGTATATAATATAGTTTGTTGGTATGCATTGCTTATTATGGTGTAAAAATAAATTGGAATTATAATACGATGTAAGAGTAGGCTTACATAGTAAACCTAGGGTGGCTGGGAGTGTGTATGTGCTGTGTAAAAGTGTGTACAATTGTGTTTTTAATATATTTGTTACAGCGGTGCGATGGTATATGTGAGTTTGGTAATGTGTAAAATTGTCGGTGTGAGTACGACTCGTAAGTAGTATATTAACATGCTTTTCCGAACACAAAAACAAAGAAAGGTAAAAAATAAATAGAAAATTTATCAAAATTAAATTAATAACAAATAGTCATATTACAGCTTTTCTCAAATTATCAAGGTCTTGCTCGGTGTTTATTCGAATCTGTATTGACTCGGTATTCTTTTTAAGGTAAATAATTCCATTAGCGGTCCAACAGAACAGGTATCCATGACTCTTTTGGAAATATCTTGCCAAGTAGTACAATCTGTTAGCCTTTTGAGTAAGGCATTCGGATATAAATACTGGTTTATGCGGGTGTCGGGGGTTTATGTGAGTAGTATTCAATTTTTCCACTTTATTCCTGGATTTGTTAAATCTTTTTGTGCCCCTCATAAAACTTTCCTTGATTAGGGTGGTAGAGAAATCAACAATTATTGGTTTTACGTTATCCTTAGAATTGATTCTATAAATGTCTCTTATTTCCAACTCGTCAATATTGATACCTAACGTTTTTCCTAGTCCGACGACCATGCCACACAACTCGTCCTTTGTTTCACCGCTGGACAGAGGGATATTTCGAATTTCAATCGCCGATGAGCGGGATTTACGCTCTAGTGCTTCGACCTTGTCTTCTAGCTGCCTGATCACCCTCCGATCGTCCCTACGATCAGATTCTAGACTACTGATTTTTTGCAGGAAGTCCTCATATTTGTCGGACATCATAATAACACTCCTTTGTAATTCACTATTCTGGTCGGAAAGTTTATTAATAGTGCACTGAAGCTCATGGAAACGCTTTTCCTGGTCACGGGAAAAGGTTGAGAACATTTCCTGTATGATGTCCGAAACATCAACATCTTCAACGTCACATTTCCTCTTTTTGCGCTCCATAATGATCGGTGTAACAATATGAAGATTAGGCACCAACTCGCTATTTTGCATGGTTGAAATATTAGTTGTTATGGGAAGCGCGTCAGGCGCCTCGTCCGATGTTGACTGTGCAGGTGTAACAGGAGGTGATCTTTTTAGAGGCATAATTATTTAATTAGGTTATTTTATTATCACAAAACTTCTTCAATATCGCAGTTTATGAAGTACAAAGAAAACTTCAAAAAATACAAAAAGTACGGCAACCACTCAGGCTCGATCCGGAAGCCAAAAGCGCAGTGGGCCGCACCTTAACCTCTCGCGCCACCCAAACAGTTAGAAATTAAACAAAAACAACCGTCTTCTATCTACTTGGCAGTACGTTCATAACAAAGTACATGCCTTGACACTATCGTTCAAGGTCAACTTTTTGTTTTGCACTTTCACTCAATACTAAATTTGTTAAGCAAAAACAGGTAGATTTAAACTTTATTGTTAAAACGAAATGAAATTGTTTTATTGGAATTGATAAAAACACGACATGCAGTGTATCCACAGAATCAAACAACGCACTAATAGTTAATTATTCACTTTACCAGTTTGTTGATCGGCTTGAAAATCACAATACAACGATTTTAATCACCTAATTCAATTTAAAATAATGGAGCACTTTGAAACACAACCTTTCGCTATCGCAGTTTGCTTGTTTGGCGCCGACTCAAAATTACTTAGCTATACTTTCGTTAGTTTAACAACTGAGTTATCGAGGCTAATTAAAAACTCAATTATTTACAAAAATATACACTTAGATATAGTTTCATTACCATAGGAAATTAGTTATTAAGGTTAAATAAAAAAGGTTTAAGAATTTTTTGCATTTCAGTTTTTTCGGTGGTTAAATTTTTTGTTAATCTTTTTTAAATTAAAACTTATTTTACAGGGTTTATGCACCGAGTACGTAGAGCTTTAGAAGAACGAAATTTATTAGACGCCAAAGAAGAAGAAATAATATTAACCTTTGATGGTTTCTACACTGACAAAGAAGGTGATGAATTACTTGATAGTGTTGTAGTTATTTCAGCGAAAAGAATCACAGGTGATTTAATACTATTTAAAAAACAATCAACCACCATAATAATACTTTCTGTGTATACTCCATTCTTAATCTGAAACGTACATTCATCTTTTCTTGGGCCTACCTCTGCTCCTAAAGCCTGTACATTCATATTTTCAACCATCTTGATATGACATTGCATTAATATTTTTTATATCAGATAAGGACGTTGCTGGTATGCTGTGTGAATACTTTTTAAATAAATTCATGGCCCCAGTAAATCGGTTGTGTGGAACATTCCAACTTAAGTCCTTAATTATTGAAATAAATGTGGCTTATTCGCAATATTATCCAACAAGTGGGCGATCAGGGCGTAAAGCGATAATTGATTCATTATTTGGTAAGTATTAAGAATAATAATATCATTTGTATTTACATGGTTGACTAATTTAAAAAGGCCCACTAGCTCTTACAAGGTGCTTGCTTGCTGTAAGGGAGTCCGTCATCACCAGGACAGTTGTTGTTCTTCAGCTTTTCGAGAGCCACGTCAATCTCACACTAAACGATTTCGGGTATTTCTTGGGTCAAATAGCACGTGAGTGGGGCTCTGTTATCTTCATCCCTGTTGACGATGGCAATGGCTACCGGTCGGTGAAATTCAACCGAGAAATGGAAAAAATATTGTAGAAATTATTGAGTACACGAAAGTACCTAAAAGTAATTAAAAAGTGAAAAACATTAGATTTTTGTCTCGCGTTTAGCTTCATGGTATGGTGCCTTAAGAATTATGACATTTCTGTTTGATTTTTTTTTTTATACCACTCAGGTGGCAGACAAGCTCACGGCCCACCTGATGGGAAGCGGGCACCGTGGCCTATGGAAGTGTGCAACACCAGGGGCGTCACACTCGCGCTGCGGACCCTAAAAAAAAGAAATTGCAAAGCGGGAATAGCCTTTAGTCTTCCGGGAAGACCAAATGCTACTCCCGCCTCTCCCTTCTTTTTAGTTTTTGTGCTATCAGAAGGAAGACTCTTCCCTCTGACAGCACAAAAACTCTCAGTGAGCTCTGGCTACCCTACTCACCGCCGGGAACACAACACGAGGTTATAATGGCCGCCGTATTCTGTAGGGCGGAGGTACTTCCCCAGTCGGACTGCTCAGTTGGACGGGAATACCGTCATGTCCTACCTCTCTTATTATCCTTATTATCTTATTGTTATCCTTTCGAGGGCTTACCCGGGGTGCCCGGCAATGGACACTTGGGGAGGACACCGTGTGGTTTTAGTCGGTCCGATTCCGAAACACCCACCCCATCGTCGGCACCGATGGTTTGAAGCCCGTGGGGGTTTCCACACGTATAAAAAAAAATCATAAAATTGTAAATTATTTGTATCTGTAAATTAGAAATATATTAAATTAAACTTGGGCTATGTTAAATGAATGATGCTGAACTACATTTTTTTAAATTCTTGTCTGTTTATTTATAACGGACGCAAAAACTAATCAACGGATTTTTATACAGTTTTTTTTATAGAAATGTCTTTTTTTTTTTTTTTTTTTTAATTTTTTTTTTTAGTGACACTACAGACAGACCCTCGACTACACAAAAATTTAACCATTTAGCTCCCAATATCAAAATTCTGGAAAAAGCTTCTCTGCGCCACCTGGGGTCCCCAGTTCTGGAAGATGGATTTCATTCATTTATTGAGGAAAAAATTCAAAATTTTGAAAATATTGCAGATTGTTTACAAAAAATAAGTGTTCATTCAGCCTTTACTATACTTCGGTTATGCCTTTTTGTCCCTAAATTTACTCATGCACTTCGTTCATCCCAATTTTGGCAACATTTGACACTTTTGGCAAAAATTGACAACATTCTTCAAAACACTCTCAGCAAAATTCTAAATGTGGCCTTGAACGACCGAGCCTGGCTCCAAGCGTCCTTACCAGTTCGCTTGGGTGGGCTCGGCGTTCGCAAAATTACTGATGTTAGCCTTCCAGCATTTTTGTCATCGGTCCACGGCACTGAGGAGTTAACCAGGAAAATTCTTATAAATACACAGGTTAACTCTGAGGTGTCGTGCAAGTCCGATGCCATTAATGCTTGGAAGGTTGCTTGTCCCAACACTGAATTGCCTGGCAACCTTTTCTCCCAGAGACAATGGGATGCGCCGCTATGCAAGCTGGTAAGAGACAGTTTGATACGCTCGTCTTCCCATGTTTCAGAGCGTGCGCGCCTGTTGGCTGTGGGGGAATGGGAGTCAGGTCTCTGGATTCAGGCACTTCCGTCGCCCAACATAGGTACTATGTTGGACGATACTACTTTCCGCCTTGCCACTTGCCTTCGCCTGGGAGCGCCGTGTGTTTCTCCCCATCGTTGCCTCTGCGGTGAAGCTGTCGACAGCCTTGGGCACCATGGCCTTTCATGCGGCAGAAGCGCTGGGCGTATATCACGACACGCCTGCATCAACGACATTATCCGCCGTGCTCTTGCCTCTGCTGGCGTGCCAGCCATTCGTGAACCTAATGGGCTGGCGCGTGAGGATGGCAGGAGACCGGATGGTATGTCGTTGCTGCCTTGGAAGATGGGTAGGCCTTTGGTGTGGGATGCAACATGCGTCGACACCCTTGCGCCTTCACATCTTTCAGGCACAGCGGGCTGTGCCGGTGCTGCTGCTGCATCTGCGGAAAACCTCAAACGGCGCAAATACTGTAATTTAACAGGTGATTATATTTTTGAGCCGTTTGGGGTTGAAACGTTGGGGACATGGGGCCCAAGTGCCCGCTTCGTGTACAAAGATTTAACAAAGCGGCTGATCGACGCTACGCGTGACCAGAGGGCTGGTTATTATCTTGCACAGAGAATAAGCATTGCCATTCAACGTGGCAATGCTGCCAGCCTTCTGGGAACGTTTCCGGTCGGTGACGATGTAGAGGAATTTCACGACGCATTATGCATGTAAATATTTTATTTATTTAATTTAGTTTATTTTAGTAATAATAGTGTGTAGTGTTAATTTAATTTAGTATTATTTTGGATATGTATCTCTTGATTATATATGATTTACCATGAAATGTCTTGGTTAAACTTAAATCTGCCCTATATAGACACGATAACCAAACTCAGCGTGGGTGTAGCCGCGGGCATCAGCTAATATTAAATAATGTTACAGAAAACAACTCAACTTCTAGTAAATTATTACGTCGATTCTTATGTGAAGATCATAAAGACATTAATTGTGATTATAGAAGAAATATACGTTACCTTATCTTTAAAAAACCAAAGCTGTTTGAAGAATTTCTTACACATAAAATATATAGTGAAGAGCGCAAAAGCCACTTAAAAAAAAATAAAAAAAATACCTTAAATACTCCATATAGTCATAGCAACAAACTATTTGGGAGAAAGAACAAGATGAAAAAGAATTCTAAACAAAGGAACCATTCAGAAGGATATTTTCAACATTTTCAAAATAGATCTTTAAATATGACTATTAAGAACCTAAAACGTCTTATGAGTGTACACAAACCTATTACTAAATCCAATGATAAGAAACCGGATTATCTGCTAACAAATTTTAGGGAACGTAGCATATATAATTCTGATGGGAATTTTACTATGCATTATGAACAAAATATTTCGAAACAACCTTATACCTTGAAAAAGAATCACAATAAAAATGTTTTAGCCCAAATAATAGAGGATTCCAGCTACAGTGATGAAGAAATGTACTTACGGGTCATGTTGAAAGACGCTTTTTATCATGGTAATAATATGACGCGCTGGTCTGCTTGAAGGAAGAACGATAAAAGTAAAATACATTGTTTTTTTTAAATACATTTCTACTTATTACACAGTATTTATCATCCTCCTCCGAGTTTTTTTTCGACTCAGTTGGGTTCAGCTTTTTGAGTATAACTAAGAAGCGGCTAAACTCCGATATTTGCATGAAGTGACAACCATCTGACAACTCACTCAGTGACAACTCACTGTTGATGGTGTGGGTGTGGTTTGTTAAAACTCTTCAAAAATGTGCTTAAGATTTAGTGAACATTCTCAAAGAATTGTGAAATATTGTCGTTTCATTTATATTGTCGTTTCATTTATCAAAAATAAGTCAAATATAAGCGAGTTGTATGGACTGGTATTGTAGTATGGCCTATAAAGTTGGGCTCTCAGTTCTCAAATAGAGGATTGAGAGCCCACCTTAGTAGAGCATAAATTAAGGACACTACAGAAATGGTGTTTACGCCAAAATTTAAGCTACGAAATTCTGTAGTTAGACCAGTTGTCGGACTTGAGGGCTCCCGCTACCCATAACGATCGTCATACATGTTTGTATGACAACCGGGATCAATGGCTTCACGTGCTCTCCTAGGCACGGAGGTGTCATAATGTGTCAGAAGTATGGTCACCCATCCTAAGATTGCCTTGGCCAGTGTTACTTTGTAATGTGTTACCCTACCTAGCCTAACGTCTTATCCTACTCGGTTACCACTTAACCACGAACCCCTCTATTGATAGTCTTCATGTCTATCGTTATTGACGTCTCAGCATTTATAAATGCTTTTGCCAGAAGACGCCGCTCTTTTATTAGCTATTAGTTAAATCTGTTCTCAGGTTTAATTCTGAAGTTATATTACTATGTGGCGTCACCATGTTACAAATTCTAGTAAATTGTATTTGACATTACTACGATTTAAAGATACCCCTTAATCTGGCATTAACCTTTTGGAATGGTGCGCGCTTATTTGTTAAATACGATGTTTTACAATGAAATAAAACACAATTTCAGTATCATAAGTTTTTAGAATAAAACTCATTAACAATTTTAAGGAAAGCAGGTGGATCTTCTGCATGTGCGTTGTGGCCCACGTGATCAATGTATATTAGTTTTGCTTGAGGGAACAGCTCTCTGATTGCTGGTTCATGAGTGGGTCTGTAATTATAATTTTCACTCAGATAATCAACCACTTGTAAGGACCACTTTTAAAGTAATACTTATACTATGTGAGGCACATCTTAAGCTTTGCGTAAATAACAACTAACTAAACTGCTTTAGTTATAAGTCTGTGAGTAGTACCGCATGTGTAACGCGCGTGTAAAACGTGGATGTAAATGCTAGGCAAAGGCTGTGCTGAATGCTGTGAAGATTGAATACTTGGCATTGAATTGTATCGATTCTTCATCCATCGGCATAGGTGATATTTTGGTCAGGTGTACGGACCAGGTTAAATACCTGGCATCAGCTATTCACGCATCTGGTGACATCGTTGTCCCTAGATGCGTGATGTCGTTTGTGATAATTGTAACCCTAATGATGTAACCCCCTTAGCTAGTAATTATCCTAATAGCTTTATACAAAAATAATATCATCTTACGGTAAATAGTCAGATTGTCCACCACCTACGAATAATGTTGGACCAGGATACTGTTTGCCGGCAAGTTCTTTTGGAAACGATGATATATTTTGAAAATTATTATGTAAGGCATCTACGTTACATTTCCATCCAAACGTTTTATTCGGTAGTTGTCCTATATTCATTAAAATAAATGCTAGCCCTCCTGGATCATTTGCCACACCAGAAGCTATAATAGTTTCAGTCGCAATAGCTTTGGCTTTTACTCCATTGTCGGCTCCAGTAAAATTGACATTCTTCATAGCTGCTATAAGTTTTGGAAAGAAGGTCGTAAGTGCTCCAGGTAATCTAGGTATAGGCGATACATCTACTACTATCAGACTGTTAACTTTGGCAGGCTGTAAAATAATAAACATGTAGCATTATAATTTTTAATTGAAAGAAGTTCCTAGAAGTTGAGAGAAATAAATCCTTGGTAAATTACCCATGACCAGTTGAATAGTGATAATTCTTCTCCTAAATGGATCTCTTTCTGTTGTTTTTTTTTGTGTGCGCTTCCGCAAACGACAAAAAAGAAACAGCAAACCCTCGGGCTTCACCTCACTGCAGTTAACAATGAGATGGGTATGTCGGACTCGAACCGACTAAAACCGCAACGGTCTGTGTAGGCGCCTACATTGGCGACCCCGAAGTGACTTTTAGAAAGACGCGCGTGAAAACACTACGTGACGCTCTCCTGGGCCTGCTTCTACTAGGTCGTCGACTAGTCTTCTAAATGGCGTGATAACAATACGATGTATGGTTCTTAGATAAAGCTGAACTGCAGGCACAGATTTTCTTTAAATTATACAATCTAATTATTATTAATTGTTTAGGATTTCTCACATAAATAATATTATTATACCAAGTTCAAAGCCTCACACCATCGATCAAGGTGTGCGGAAGGACAACTACTTACTATATGATGTTAAACATCACGTAAAGGTGTCATTCCAACTCTTACCGCGGTCTGCGATCTGCGGTCGACCGCAGTGACAAGACTGGTTTCTATATATTTCTTTCTTTATGAAAGTCGCCTGTGGTTGCGGTCTGCGGTCGGTTTCGGAATGGCACCTTTAATGTTAACGGGAACGAAACTAAAATGCTGATGAAGAATGAAATAGGTGGAAGATCTCTGTTAGACCTCTGTTAGAGCTAAAACCATTCCTGTTCTGCCTCCCATGCTATGTCCAATAATGTGACTCTTTTGAAGTGACAATTTCTTTTGTAGCTGTGCCGCATCAGACGCCAGGTCAAAATACGTATGGGAGCTGTCATGTGGGCTCTCTCCATGATTGCGAGCATCGGCTGCTATCACAGTTGCTTTAGTACTATCTGCAATTTTTGTACATAATGATCTCCAATTCCTTTTAGACCCGAGAAGTCCATGTAACGTAATAATATGTTTTTGACTTTCTGAAGGTTTGGGTCCATAAATATCATGAGTTACGTCGACAGCTGATCTTGTATTTGTTTTGATAATTTTCCATGTTACATTTAAAATTCTGTATTTCTGGAATCTAAATATACTCAAAATATCCATGCATGTCTTGTTCCCTTTATTCGTTTCATTTCATTTCAGTTAATTTTTAAATTAATCAAATACAGCACTTCACAAATAAATAAAATAGTTCAGTTGCCAAAAATTGTCAAATTTATTTATAAAAAACCATAACCAAAGATGTTATACATAAAGGCGAAATATTATTATGGCTCTAAAGGTTTTTTTATTCCATTATATTTATTTAACACACATTTGCATGATTTGTTGAATGAAAAATATATGAAATAGCATAATTATTTCGTTATAACAAGAAACAAAAAAAAAGCGGCGATAGCCCAGTGGCGTACGTAACGGACTGCTGAGACGAGTTCTCGAGTCCGATCCCCAGTCGCCCCGGGCACACACCTGTGACTTTTCGTAGTTATGTGTGCATTAATAAATATTAATTATCGCTCATTTTATAATGTGCCTGGTAGATGGCCATAGGCTCGCCCCCTATTACATTGCGACCTTAACATAACTGGCGAATCGTGTGTGTGTAATACACCTCTGCCTAACCCTTAGGGGATACAGGCGTGAAATTATGTTATGTTATATGTTATGTAACATCAAGAAATATTTATATTCATTTACTTTAAAAAAATGTAACCCAGTGACTCACAGAAGAACAGGAATCTACCAATCTAGTGACTATATGGTACAGTACTCGGCATTTGGTTTAGTACGTTCAGGAAGAAAATAAGATGCCAGTTAAGAGCTCGCATAAACCTAAAAAAAATATCAGATTTCACCGCGCGCCTCACACGCTCTCGTCCATTGCATCTGCAAGAATAGGTATGTTGCTACATTTGCATTGTCGCCGCGTGTTGCCATAGCTACCGTCTTGTTTTAAATACGCTCGCGCACAGTATACCCAAAATAATCAGACAAAAATTGTTTAACTGCAAGTCAGATTCTATCTATCAGTATCTAGTTTTGCTGGTGATAAATAAAACTAAAAGATAGGTAACTAATATAATGTTTTTTTTTAAATAATATAATGTTACTTTAAATGTTTAATTTTAACACATATTTAAGTCTCGCTTGATTTATATTCATTACTATAGTGCTAATGTTGGTTTACAAACCAACTAAGCGCAAGCGTCTTTGGGCGAGGCGGATCCACCCGATGGAAATGCGCGTCGGGTTGGTGAACCCCTATTCTCAACACCTGTCCGGTGTAGAGTCTGGCTAAGGCCTGGGAGGAGCGCAGGTCGCGAAGATCCCCAGAGCCAGGCTAGTGGTTACCTTCACGCGGTGCCGCCTATTATTGGTCTGGTTCCCTAAGAAACAGACGCAACAGAAATCACAGCTAAAAATTCCCCCCATCCAATATCCCATCCTTTATGTCGACTTATCGGTGCGCGGGACTGGCAGCCACACTCGATCACGGGTGGGGCTGCGAGGCCTGCGTGCCGGGACATCGACATATTCCTACCCCATCCAGCAAAACCGGCAGCCCCGGAAAATTCTTCTAGCGCAATGGACAAAAGACAAGATGATATACCCCAGGGGGGTACCGGCGAAGCCGGAGAATCCCACCCTGGACCTTCCCAAGGTCCAGGCAGTCCCTCGTATTCTGGGGGGGACACCCGTGCGCCATCTAATTTAAATATTAAGAAACCCCGCGGTCAGGTGGTGAGTCCCGGTAGGTCTCTATCAGAGACTCTCGGGGACGACCTGACCCAAATGAGCATTGCAGAGAGCAATGCTCAAAGTAATATTCAGTCCAAGGAGTCAATAACCAAGTCCATGTATAAAAGGTTAAAGGCTCGTAGGAAAAAACAGGTTGAGCTATCGAACCAGGTCAAACCCCGGGGCTCGTCAGCCGCAGTGGCAACGACTGTGCCTCAGGGAGGGGCCGGTTCGAAACCTCAAAAAGTAAAACGTCAGAGCACCGATCCTGACGAGAAGACCCAGCAACGTCCACCAAAACGACCCAAGACCGCAAGGAATGAGGGAACACAAAGACCCAAAGCGGTTCAGAGTGATCTCTCGGTCATCATCCAGCGGGAGGACGGGGTGGCGATGGACGAAGCAATCGCGGCTGAGATCAGGACAAGACTGACAGACAAGATCCTCAAAACCTTACAGGAGGAAACCGATGAACGCGGCCGTAACGTGGCATTCGATGCCTCGGGCTTGGTGGCAGAGGGATATTTCCTTGTGACACCAAACACCGAGGAGGCGATGACCTGGTTATTAAACTGCGACTTCGGAGACCAGGATGGAGTACCCCTGAGACCCAGGAAGCTTGACAAATATAGGATGTCGATCTGGATGCCAGGTAGCACCGAGAAGATACCTGTAGACGAAATGTACTTTTTGCGAAGGCAAAACGTCTACAGGGAAGAGCTGCGGTTCCCTGAGTGGTCCCTCATTCGCAGGGAAATACTCCCCCTGGGAGTACGACTTGTGATGGGGGTCCCTCAGGAAGTCGCAACGCAGGAAACCATCTGGCTCCATTACCAGGCTACCAGGGTCCACGCCAGGCTTCTGGGCAAAGCACCTGCCGAACCAGAAGCCAGATGCATCTGTAAAGACGTCTGCCCAAAGCACCCCACAACAAAGTCACTGGGCGCGGTGCCGGCCGACAACCCCACCGCAGGGAGTAGATTAAGCCGACCAAGCACAACACCCAACAGCACACAACAGGCACAAAACACGGAGGGGCCAAAGCCCGAAGGCGGGGGAGACGGATCGCAAGCGGGCACCTCACAGAAAGAGGTCCCCACTGAATGTCGCAGGCCCCACCGACAGGCTAGCCCCGCACACCCCACCACCACACACCCCCCCCCCTACGACGCGGAAGGACCTGACAGCCCCACCAAGTGTAGCATCGCTACAACCACATTGGAAAGGGGTGCAGTCTCCCAACGCGAAGACCAAATAGGGAGGGAGCAATAACACACACACGCAGACATACATCAACACAAACAAATGAATACACCCAGAAACACACCACAAAAACACACACAAAAAATAAGAATAGTCCAAGTAAATCTCCACCACTGCCATGATGCCATGAATGAGCTGTGCAAATATGTGGTGGAAAAGAAAATCGATATCGCTCTGCTGCAAGAACCACACGTCTAAAACGGACGCGTGACTGGGCTGGGCTCACTTGGAGGAGACATCTTCTATCATGCTGATGGTGAGTCAAAACCAAGGGCATGCATCTACGCCAGCAGCAGAGTGAGATCGTTAGAACTAATAAAGGCAGATTGTTACAGTGACCTCGCTAGTATTGCAGTGACAGTACAAGCGGAAGCAGGAAATAAAGTAAGAGTGCTCTTTGTCTCTGCGTACCTACCCAGCGAAAGGGACTTCGAGCCACCATCCCAGGAAATGGAGGAAAGAACAAGAAAATACCAAGGTAAGAACATTCCTATTATTCTAGGTTGTGATGCCAACGCCCACCATGTGGTATGGGGCAGCACGGACTGCAATAAAAAGGGGGACTTACTTCTGGATTTCATAAGTACCACAGGAATGGAGATTCTAAACGTGGGCAACTAGGCGTGTTGCCCACGTTTAGAATCTCCATTCCTGTGGTACGTTTGTCACCAAATCTAGAAGAGAAGTGCTGGATATTACTATCGCTACGAACAGTATAAGCCAGTACATCAAGGACTGGAAAATAGACGAAAGTGACTCAATGTCGGATCACCGAAGAATAACCTTCAGTCTAGAGACCAAGATAGACAAGATTATGATAAGAAATGCGAGGAAGACCAACTGGGCTACATACGAACACCATATAAAGAAATGGAACCCGGGAGGTGAAACCTTATTAATAGATAAAAAAGAAATAGAAGGAGAAGCTAATAGACTGGACGAAGCTCTTAGGGAAGCATACCACAAGTCATGCCCACTCAAGGAGATAAAACCAGGCAAAGGGCAACCCTGGTGGACCAAAGCACTAGGCAAACAAAGGAAAAGAACACGGCGAGCTCTCAAACACGCTCTGAAGAAGGACGATGATGAGAGCTTGCGCGCGTACAGAGAGGAAAGAAATATTTACAAGAAAGAATGTAGAAAGGAGAACAGAACAAGTTGGAGGGCGTTCTGCACAGGAGTTGACAAACAACCTGACGCGGCACGACTTGTGAAAACATTCTCTAAAGTTAACACATGTAAACTAGGAAGTATCAGGAAAGGGAAAGAGTTACTAACGGACCCCAAGAGGATACTTGAGGTCATGCTGGAAACACACTTCCCAGAATGCGAAGAATATGAGGATGATAACACGCCGATAGACTCAACCCCCATAGAGTACTCACAGTCGAAGGCCCTTATCACAGAAGAACATTTACAGTGGAGTATACGATCATTCCAGCCATACAAGGCGGCTGGACCGGACGAAATCTTCCCTAAAATGTTACAAGTAGCCTGCAAGTACATAAGCAAAGATATGCTGGCTCTTTATAACAGTAGTATCAGAGCTGGATATATCCCAAGAAAAGGGAAAGAGGTAAGAGCAGTGTTCATCCCGAAACCCGGGAAGACATCATATCAAGAGGCCAAATCCTTCAGGTGCATTAGCCTCTCCTCATTCCTTCTTAAGACATTAGAAAAAATCCTGGACAGATTAATAAGAGAACAAATAAACAAGAATGGATCTCCACTCCACCAAAATCAACATGCATATATGGAGGGCAAGTCCACCGAAACGGCCCTCCATAATCTGGTGACAAGAGTGCAGAGATCAATAGACAACACAGAATATGCACTGGGCTCCTTCTTTGATGTAGAGGGCGCTTTTGACAGAGCCACCCCAGATTCGATAGAGGCCGCACTAGATCGCGAAGGAATCTACAAAGACATATCAGAATGGGTGAAAGCCATGCTAAGACACCGACTGATAAAAGCAGAGATTGCAGGAACAACACACACGGCGATAGCGAGAAGAGGCTTCCCACAAGGAGGATGTCTATCGCCACTACTGTGGTGCCTGTTAATAGACGAACTAGTAAACAAGATTAACAGGATGCACATATACACACAAGTGTACTCGGACGATGGAGTGCTCCTGATCACAGGCAAAGTTCTCAGCGTCATGTGCGACATCATGAACAGAGGCATAAAAGAAACACTAGTATGGTGCAGGAGCAAAGGTCTTAACCTCAACCCTGATAAAACCAAGATAGTATTGTTTACCAATAAAAGAAAAATAGGAAGAACTGCGCCAGTGCGCCTGGATAACCAAGCCTTGGAAACTGTCAAGGAAGTAAAATATCTAGGGGTAACACTGGATAGCAAGCTCACCTTCAAGACTCACATCAGCAACACATGCCTAAAAGCCAAAATGGCTATGATGCAGTGCAAAAGCGCAATAGGAAGAACGTGGGGGATGAAACCAGCGATAGTGCTTTGGATCTACAAAGCAATTATCCTGCCAAGAATCCTACATGGTGCCCTTGTATGGTGGCATAAAACTATCATTGGGAGAAATAAAGCCGAACTAGACAAAGTACAAAGGTTAGCAGCTCTGATGACCACGGGCGCGATGAGGACAACTCCCACAGCCGCGCTCGAAATCATATTGGGGCTTAATCCCCTGGACTTAGAAATTAAAAGAAAAGCAACCGAACAATAGTTCATACTCAGGAGCACTGGCCAATGGATCGGAACCATTATGGACAAAGGCCATGCCAGTATCAGCAAGAATTACGAAGAAAGGCTGTCGATGATCCTCTCTAACAATGACTTGATCAGGAAGGAGAGAATCTTCGACAAGATTCCCAAGCGACTACAATATGGGGTTCTTCAAGAAGGGCATTCGAAGGTTTTTACAGGGTCGGCAGCGCGAGTGTGACGCCCCTGGTGTTGCACACGTCTATAGGCCGCGGTAACCACTTCCCATCAGGTGGGCCGTGAGCTTGTCTGCCACCTGAGTGGTATAAAAAAAAAAAAAAAAAAAGAAGTACAGAGTACACATTGGACCAAGAGATAACTGTAGGACAGATGCCGGTGGCACGGTCTGCTACACAGACGGCTCAAGAAAGGAAACAACAAAGCTATCAGGATCTGGAATACACATTAAGTGCGAAGACGGATCAGAGATAAATAGATCAATATCCTTAGGCAGATACGCAAGTGTCTTTCAAGCTGAAGTATACGCCATAAAGGAATGTGCTGAGCTGGTCGAACACCTGAACAACATCAACAGGGTGACCATCTACAGCGACAGCCAGGCGGCGCTGAAGGCACTAAGCAAAGCGGAAACGACCTCAGCAATCGTAAAGGAATGTAAAGAGTCACTAGAGAAACTGGCCAGAAAAGTCGACTCAACAGTCGCCTGGGTGCCCGGACATGAGGGCAACATGGGCAACGAGACAGCTGATAAACTTGCCAGAGACGGCGCCGATAAAAATTTGGTGGGGCCGGAGCCCTGGCTCCCAATATCGCACAAGATCACCAAGGGAGTAATTAGCTGCAGTATTACAGCAGACACTAACCGACGATGGAGATCATCGACAGGCATGAGACAGTCGAAGATCTTTATCAAGGGCATTGACAAGAAAAAGACAAGCCAACTGACCAAACTCTCAAGAGGGAACATGAGGCTAGTCATTGAAGTAATAACAGGACACTGCAGACTGAACAGACACCTGACAGTGATCGGAGTGAAGACTAACCCCAAGTGTCCGGAGTGCATGGAGACAGAAGAAACCAGTTTCCACCTGCTGGCCGAATATCCCATGTACTCACTAATCAGATGGGAACTTTTGGGATCGGACACACTGGACACGGAGGATTTGAAGGATCTGAGGGTGGAACAAATCGTAAGATTCTGCAAGGACACAAAAAGATTTGTAGGGGCGCCGTGAATGCTGGAATAACCACGCTCTCCCCAACGGGAGGGCAGGGGAAATGGATGAAGTGGCCCACAAGCTTCGTGGGTGGATCGTCCGTCCGGCTTCTGGTGTCCCCAATTGTAATAATAATAAAAAAAACTAAGCGCAAGTGGAATCTTCCATCTATATATATATATATATATATATATATATACGTGGGACACTCAGAAAGTTTTGCGAAAATAAAAAAAAGTGTTCTATAGGTAAATATTTTTTTATTAAATATTTTCAAAGTACTCTCCACCAGCCTCTATACAAAGTTTCATGCGTTTGAACCAGTTTTCAAAACACTTTTTCCAATCCGCCGCAGATACCTCGTTTACAGCCTGCTCAAACGTTGACAGCACATCTTCCGGCGACGAAAATTGTATCCCTTTGAGCTGATTTTTTATTTTCGGGAATAAAAAGAAGTCTTCACACCTTCCTCACAACTTCACGGTGCAAGGTCAGGGCTGTAAGGATGGTGACCTAGGAGTTTAACCGGAGTGCTGTCCAGGAAGTCCCTCGTTTTAAGCGCGGTGTGTGCGGGCGCGTTGTCATGGTGGAGTAGTATCCCGCGGAGCCCTGTGTTTGGTCGCTTGTAGCTCACTACAGACAAAACTTCTGCCAAGCATTTGGTAGTGTACCATTCAGCGTTGATGCTTCTTTGATTTCGTAAAGGGATTGATAACAAGTAGCCAGACAAATTGAAAAAACTCGCGATCAAAATCTTCCCTCCGCTTCTAGATCGCTTCACTTTGGTAGGTGTTGATTCGTTTTGAAACACCCAAACCGTCGACTGGCGTTTTGTTTCTGGATCATACTAATAAATCCACGACTCATCACCTGTAATGATGTCATAAACACGCCGAGACGCGCCTGCTTCAAACTTGTTTATCATATCACGACACCATTCCACCCGGGCCTGCTTCTGAGCATCGGTGAGATTGTGCGGCACCCAGCGTGAAACTATCCTTCTCACACGAAGATGCACGTGTAGAATCTCGTGAAGGCTTCCCGATCCAATCTGAAGAATGTGCTGAATCTCTTGATATGTGACTCGTCTATTATCTTGGATTAAATTTTTCACTGCTAGCACGTTTTCTTCCGTAACAGCCGTCAAAGGGCGACCACTTCTTTCTTCATCCTCCAAAGTCAGTCGACCGCGCTTGAATTCGTTATACCAACCAACGATACACGGTCGCCTTGGAAGGGCCTTCATCCATGAATGCCATTTGAAGTCTATCGTACGATTCGTCTGGTTTCAGGCGACACTTGAAATCGTAGAAAATCATAGCGCGAAAATGTTCCCGACGCAGATCCATTTTTCAATGAGACACATTAATTGAAATTATCTTGCAAAAAATGCAGAGAGAAATTTTGAAATTGGAACGTACTTATTTTTACTCATAAATAATTTAGAAATAGATTATAACTGACCAGTCTCTCATATATAAAAACTTTTTTTCGCAATACTTTCTGAGTGGCCTGGTACTGCCAGTGGGGACGCCGTTTTTGACCAGACGGGTGATCAGCCCTTCTATGTGGGGCCATTTCACCCATTTCCCCTATAACGACTGTCATACATATTCGTATGGCAACCGGGACCGACATCTTAACGTGCTCTCCGAGGCACGACCAGACCAATGCAAATACTCATATTCATGCATACAAATATTTGCACTGAGCGGGGATCGAACCCGCGCCTCCTGCGTAGCGGCCGCTTTCAATACCGCCACGCCACGGAGGCTGTCTATCTTCCATCTATACTTCAAACAGTAAAAGAAAGCAGAAATAATATATAATATATAAGTCCGCGGGGGCTGTTGTAGTGAGATTATAATCTTTTCCTAATTTTAATCTAATAAAATGTTTGTTGACATTCATTATTACGTTGTTTTTTTTCCTTACTTTTTACCAATCCGTCTGGGCTGCATGGCAACAGTAGGCCAAAATCCTCTCAATGGAGATAAGCCACAAAAAAGGCCCCCACTTCTCGGTGGTCCTGCTATTTCCGGTCAAGGTAGCGGTCGTGTTAACGACTAGTCAGAGGGTGCGAAGAATCTCCGGGCTACGGTAGGCTACAGCTGGCAACTTTTAATTGCAACAACCTACGGCTGGACCAAAACCTCACCGAACTCAAGGTAGGGCTAAGTCGTATCAACTTGAGTCAGGCGACCTGCTCTACTTCAGAGGAGGTGATCAGCTCTTGGGGATCGGCTCTCCCCTGGGGGGAGGTATCGGTTTTCTGGTCACGAAGGACCTCATAAGCTGGGTTATGGAAGTCAGCAATGTATCGAACCGGGTAGCGTACTTTTTTTCGTGTGGAAATCCCTAATACTAAAAATCACCAACAGGCATTCCTTGAAGGTGATATAGGTATACGCGCATATCTTGAAACACCCTGACGAATCCGCTGAGGCCTGACATTCAAGGACATTGCTAGGGTAATGCATCATACAGCCACGACTACGTACAGCGTTTTTCAAAGTTCGAGATTCTCCTGGAATTCTACGGACAGCTGTATGCATCACGAATGTGACAAAGCGATGAAGACCACAGAGCTCCACTCATTGACCACTATAACGAGGAGATACCCGATGTCGAGCAATGCGAGGTAGAGGCGGCTTTCAACCAGCTAAAAAACAACAGGTGCAGAACCTGGCGATGACGGAATTACTACCGAGCTCCTAAAAGCAGGCGGGACCCTAATCCTGAATGAGATAGCGAGCCTCTTTAATTACGTTTTTCAGCAGGGCATAACACCTTGGGCATGGAGCGGGACTGCGGTGGTGCTGTTCTTCAAAAGAGGCGACAAGAACTTGCTCCAGAACTACAGACCCATCTCAAAGTCAAAGTCAAAAACCATTTATTCTGTATAGACCATTAATACAGCACTTCGAAAACGTCAAAAATAAAAAAAACTAATGTTTGGCAAATGGACCATCGGTTCGAAACGCGGCCCTGTCCTGAGAAGACTCTGGCAAGAAACTCAGCAGGCTGTTCTTTTTTTGGTCTATTTACAAACATGTTTACTTAATCTAATTACAATATTTCGTTTGAGTAGCATAGTGAGAGAGCAAACAGTGCATATCCAAGCTTGTTTACCGTCTAAATAGTCTTGAATTTTATAATAGCCTTTTTGGCAGAGTTTACTTTAGAAAGCGGCGATAGTCCAGTAAAAGCGGGATAGTCCAGTGGCATACGTAACGGACTGCCGAGACGAGGTCTCGAGTTCGATCCCAAGTCGCCCTGGACACACACCTCTGACTTTTCGTAGTTATGTGTGCATTAATAAATGTTAATTATCGCACGCTTAATAATGTGCCCGGTAAATGGAAATAGGCTCGCCCCCTATTACATTGGGACCTTAACATAACTGGCGAATCGTGGGTGTGTAATACACCTCTGCCTACCCCTTCGGGGATACAGTATGTACTTTTAATTTGGCTTTTAAATTTATGAAGAGGTAGATTCTTCATTTCACTAGGAAGCTTGTTGTAGAAGCGTATACAGTTACCCTGAAAGGAATTACTGATTTTGTGGAGTCGACTATTACATACCACAAGATTGTTTTTATATCTAGTATTTACGTTATGTATATCACAAAGTCTTACCCCAAAGGAGAAAGCCGTAGCTCATAATACTATGAAAATAACTGAAATAAACTATTCTAGCGGTAACTATGTCTGTTAAAGTCCTAATATTTTTCACAGCGTGGGAAGCAGAACTTAACCTACTAGCTATTTTTTCAATATGTGATCCCCACTGTATATTAGCATCGATACTTAAACCTAAGAACACGGTCGATTCCACAAGGCTCAACAACTGTACATTGAGTTGTACATTGGTTTCCACCTGTGTAACATTAGGTAAGGTGAACATTTGGTTTTTTTTTTCATTAAGGTAAAGATTATTTATATTAAACCAATGAACCACTCTTGAGATTGCGTTGTTTACTTCGTCATAATTATCTAATTGTCTTTTAATTTTAAATATTAAGGAAGTATCATCGGCCAACAAAACAATACTATTTTTATCCCTGATCGGGGCCTGAGGACGGCAGTTGGCCGACTCGCCGTCCTTACATAAGCAGGCCGTGGCGGAGGCGTGTCGTGTGTGCCCCTAAAGACGCCTGCCAACTCACCGACGCGGGATAAAACCCGACCCCACCAGGTGAGGCCGAGGCGGCGGCCAAAGTTCGCTGGTAACCCTGGGGTTATCCTTTCGAGGGCATACCCGGGGTGCCCGGCAATGGACACTTGGGCAGGACACGTGCGGTTTTAGTCGATGCACGACATAACCGCCCCCGCTGGCCGGCGGGGGGGGGGGTATCCGAAGGGATTTCCGCACGTAAAAATAAAAAATTGGTACCCCCTCTTAACATAGGATCATTTCGGTTTTGTAAAGCGTATTCTGGATTGAACATCGAACTGACAATTCAATACCTTTTTCTTTATAGAGTACTAAAAGCCGTTTGTGTTTCTAAAATATTAAAATATTACTGGTATATGGGTCAGTGGCCTACACGTATGTTAGTAAGTATGGGCTAGCACAGCCCAACACAAGATCGTACGATCTTGTGTTGGGCTTACGAGCTTGTGTTAAGTATTTCGATTAGATTTAATAGATAATAAGTAACATAATGTGAGATTATGAAATTAACAGATAACTGTATCTGTTCATTTTAAGTTTAACTTCAAGTTTTCATTTCTTTAATTTTTATTTTTATATTCTATTTATTTAATGACGTGATGTGTTAAGAATTCACTTGATATTGAGAATTTCTTATTACCGCAGTGGCAATTTCTTGCATGATCTAAATTATATTATTTTTTTCCGTTTCCAATCGTAAAGTTGGCGTTCCATGCTATTTTTGTAATGATTAAAAAATTTCGTAAGTATTGTTGGGTGTTTTAAAATAAAATGTTGAGCGATTTTAACAAAGTCAGATGTTGAATCTTCACTTGATGATCGTCGTGATGGAAATTTGAGTATTTGATCTGTAACAAGTGTATTTTTAGTAACGTTTAGATCATAGACAAAGAGTAATGGTCTATCCACACACATCAGGGACGTGTCAGGGCTGTGGCCGGCGTCGGCCTAGCCACTGAAGCTCAATTCAAATGATATGTATTTAGCTATATTTTTTTGAGCCCCAGACAGCCCATCAACGGCCCTTACACGGCCCTGATGTGTGTGGATTGACCTTAATGGGGTATTTACTTGTGATCCAACTGCAATGTTCATAAGCTCGTAGTCTAGTCCGATTTATTTATTAAAAAGCATAAAAATAGGTGCCCAAGACATTAGCGAAAACCTGTTAGGAATAACATTTAGATGTTACTAGTATTAAATACTTAACTAGTACAGTACCCGGTTTTTCATTTGGCAATCCGGAAAAAAGAGTGAGAGTCGGGTTAGGATCATCTTGCATCGATTTTGTAAAGCGTTCTCTCTGTCACACAGGGCATGTGTACAACTTGATATCTTTTCACAGTTGTTAAAACCGAGGCTATGGTATTAATACTTTATCGCAAACTATTTTAACTACTCTATAAAGTTATCAAACTGTCAGTCCGATGTATGATGAAGAGAATGTTCTACAACCGAAACAGGCTAACCTAAGGGCCGGCGCACATATGGCGGAGCGCAGCGCAGAGCATGCCCGCGAAGTTTTCTAAACACGTGACACATTAGGCTAATTTCTACCTGAGAAAGCGCGCGTGAGTATGCGCTAGACTGTGCTCACTGGACACACCGTCGGTCGTCATTCGTTTTGCATTTTTTCGAGAGACCAAACGTGTACATTAGTGAATAAAATTATGGATTGGGACGCGCTGTTAATTACATTACTAGTAGAAGAGGAATTATAAAAGAAAAGGATTATGGCGGAAAGAAGAAAAAGAAGATTTTGGGTTGCTGAAATTTGGCATTCAAGTTGTGTACCTGATGAATTTCACAAATTGTATATTAATTTAAGAGGCGAAAAATTTTATGATTATTACAAAATGGATTATGAAAAATTTACATCTTTCAAGCCCGTATATCAAAAAACGATAATGTAAATTTCGTTCTACCATTTCAATTGAAGAGAGACTAACTGTATGTCTAAGGTAAGTGAAACAAAACATCAATTAATTAATCATTTATTTTAATTTTTAGTTTACAAAAGAAAGGATAGTCAGTATTGCGGCTCTAATCATAATTTTCAGAAGTATTCTGAGGCTGGATTTGAGCGTCATCATTTAGTTGTGTCACATTGGATGGATTTTATGTAGGTGTCGATGTTGTAGTACTCGATGATACATAAGTTGCAGAAGTGGCTGTCGCATTATAATTTTTTGCAGAGGATGGAATGTATGCATTCTGGATTATATTCGATGATTCAAAAGTTCCAGAAATAGCTATTGTATTATCATTTTGTACAGAGGATGGATATGTGTTCTGGGTTATGTTAGATGGTATATAAGTTGCAAGCGAATCGTAGTGACTGTTTTCGCTCACATCTGAATTATCTTAATACAATGCTGTATGGTATTGCTCTTCTGCATCATTTACAATTTTATAAACATTCCGTTTTAATCTAGTTTGCAAATCTGGGGGCAAAGTTTTAACAGTTGTAGCCATTGTCATAAAGAAACTTATAATATGATCTTTTTGTTCCTGTTCTTTATGGTCGAGAAAACGTTCTAAGAATTCAGCTAATTTTGAGACTGGCTCACGAGATGGTCCTAAATAGTTTGATAATTCCGAATGTCGCCGAGATGACGAAATATCTGCAGATTGATCGGATTGCGTTTTTATTCTGTAGATGAATCTAAATGTTAGAAACTTGACTCTCTTGAATAAAAGATCGCAAGTATTGTAATTCTTTCTCATTTCTTATAGGGTGGCGCTTACCACCAGCAGAACCACTAGCATCTGTTCGGGCTTTTACTGTTTTCCTATAATTATCCCGTATTTTCTTCAATTATTTCTGACAATCTTCAACTGAAAAAAAAAGTGTTTCTTATTACAGATTTTATTTATAATACTTTCAGGTTTTTAACAACAGGTGCCAGTTTTAAAGCTCTGTCTTTCAATTTCCGTATGGGATATAGTACTATACGATCGATCGTTCATGAAACGTGTGCGGCCATTTGGAAATTACTCAGACCTATAGTTATGCCTAAACCTACGGAAGAGCAATGGAAAGCCATTGAAGAGGATTTAAAAAATATTTGGAACTTCTCAAAATAGCATTGGCGCTATTGACGGCAAGCACATTCGAATAAGGGCACTTATAAAAAGCGGAAGTCAGTATTTTAATTACAAAAAGTTTTACAGTACAGTGCTTCTAGCCATTGTAGATGCAAAGTATAGATTTATATTTGTTGATATTGGTGCATATGGGCGCAACACTGATGGTGGTATAATGTCGCAATCTAAATTGGGTCAAAATCTGCAAGGAAATAGTCTAAATATACCACGAAATAAAACTTTGTCTGGAACAAACCTAGTTTTACCATACGTATTTGTAGCAGACGAAGCCTTTGCCTTGACAGAAAACATAATGCGCCCATATCAAATTGAAGGAGACCGGAAATATAAAAAATATTTAATTATAGATTAAGTCGAGCTCGACGTATAAACGTAGAAAGTGCTTTTGGAATTTTAAGACAGAAATTTGAAATTTTCGATAGAAGTCTAAAATTACAGCCTAAATATTGAACTTGAACTTGTAAATATTAAACTTGTACAGGTTTACACAATTATATATTAGACGGCGAAAATTTAAGACACGCGGATACAATAAAAACACATCAAACAGCACAATTTTTGAAAATATAGAATCTCGTGTCGAAGATACCGCTTTCTTACCATATGACTACATGTGACAAATTTAAGGACTATTTTTCAGAAGAAGGGTGCGTTAACTGGCAAGACGATATCACAGATCGATGTTAATACTCGTTGTAATAGTAGTTTAAAAATAATTAAACATTAAATTTTAAAAACTTTAATAATGCTTTTACTTACCTGTTTTACCTATTTTCATATGTTTATCACGTAATTGTGTGACTCGACATTATATAAACTATCATGAGCTTGAATTAATAATATAAATTTTTCGTCGTTCATATTTTTAACAATCGCATCCGCAACGCATTCACTCTCTACACAAAAGTACTGTACCGTACGAGTATTGACAACAAAATGGCGGCGGACCGAAAGCGCATGCGCGCGCGGTAGCCCGCAGTCGCGTTCCTGCGCGTTACCTTTCGCATATAGTCGCTTCAATGCTCTTCAGGAACAAACTGTTTATAATTTATTGATTTTGGGTATTATTGCAATGAGAACAATTTCGATAATAGGTTGACAGTGAAAAATGCTCTGCGCTGCGCTCCACCGTAAGTGCTCCGACCCTTAATCTAACTCTCACGGTGCTTGAGAGTAGTTTCTGAGTAGGTGTAGTATAAATAACATTACCACATCATTTATTTATGATAGAATTTTTTCAACAACAAATATGAATTAAATAATTGACTTACCCGTACTTGAATTCCTTATATTTTTAAACTGCTTTCGGTTTGATAAAAATAAAGCGTTATTCAGCACATTATTGAAACCCTTAAGTTCATATGACCCGCAGTGACGTATAGTTGGAGCCAGGAGTGCATTTACGTAGGATTGAGTTAGAAATTCAACCCTGTTTGCTAAAAATATGAAATAGTTGCAAAACGTCAAATCATACAATTCTACAAGCTTAATTTATACAATGATAGATTTCGTGTATGATTGTAGGTGTGCTTTTAGGCGTACGGGGGCTCCATCAAGATCTCCTTTAAAATTCGACGTAATTAGACTATAGTCCATCTCTGTGCCAAATTTCATTCCAATTCAAGTGATGGCAATGCTGATAATGATGATAGTGATGACAATGATAGTAATGATGATGATGATGATATTGAGGATAATGATGATGACGATGATGATGAAGACGATGATGACGAATACGATGATGAAGACGATGACGATGATGACGTCGATGGCGACGATGAAGACGATGAAGACGATGAAGACGATGAAGACGATGACGACGATGACGATAATGACGATGATGACGAATGACGATGATAACAATGATGACAATGGTAATGATAATAATTATGTAGATGATAATGATAAATATGTTACCATTGTCTTCAATTCCAATATTATGAAGCTTTACAATACTATCTAATAACTTGTGTCCTTCTTCATCGTTAAACAAATGGTCATATTTTAAGAGTGGATCCCTTATTTCAGGACGCATCTTATCAATACTCTGTAGGGAATTAAGCATATTGCGTGCGTATGCTGTAAACATTAAATGGAATAAAATGATACAATATTAAGAATATTAACAATAATATTCTGGAACATATTCCTGGGATCATGACCTTCGGGGCCCAATTCAACCTTATATGCAAGCCGGTACGCCTGCTGATTAACGGGCGAAACTTTGGCGCAGGCTTTCCTCTCTAGGCAGACGTCGCTCCCGAAAAAGTCAAAATAAGCCGAATCAGGAGACAGAGTAGGATAGCGAACTATAGGTTTCATATTACAAACTTTGGCTGTAACCGGGAATAACACTGTGATATATATAGATATACTCAACTCACTCCTGTATCAAAAGTTGCTTCATAAATAAAAGACCTGTATGGACTGAGCTTGGATTCCGGTTCCGGTGTTTACTTATGTCAGTCGCTTTGCTAATCGCTCCTCGGTTTTATAGAAAAAGTTCACGGTTTTCTTAAGATCTACATACAAAAGTGCCGTTAGAAAGTGTTTGTGAGATAGTGCATTGAACTACAACAGAAAAACAACAAAAACACACCATTATAATGATAATAAAAAATCTTAAAAATACTAATAGTACAGGGTATGATGACATATGCACCAAAGTGGTTAAATCAGTGGACTATATTGTGGCACCTATATTAAGCCACCTAATAAATAGCTCGATACAGACAGGCATCTTTCCTGAAATTTTGAAATTAGCAATAGTTAAACCGGTATTCAAAAGAGGAGATAAAACGGAAATAGTTAACTATAGACCCATAGCTCTCATCCCAGTCTTTTCTAAAGTTTTTGAAAAGGTGATTTACAACAGTCTTTATACTTATTTCGAAAAAAATAATCTCTTCTGCAATGAACAAATGGGTTTCAGGCAGAATAAAACCATAAATATGGCCGTGTTTGATTTTTTACAAAAAATACACCACAATCTAGACAACAGGAAACCTGCAGTTGCAATGTTCATGGATATGACCAGGGCGTTCGATTATGTGGACCATAAACTACTACTGAATAAGCTTTATAGCTACGGTGTAAGAGGTAACATACTTGATCTTATAAAATCTTTTCTAGAAAATCGGACACAAATAACACAAATAAATCAAGTAAATATAAGAACTAAAACTGAAATCACATACTCCTCCAGCACAAAATTGGTTACCTATGGTGTACCTCAAGGATCTGTCTTGGGACCATTGTTGTTCCTCTGTTATATCAATGACCTCCCTGCTGCTACCGAGCACCAGATGACCCTATTTGCAGATGACAGCACTATCATCTTTAGTTCTGGGAGTATACATGAAATAGAAGACAACGTCAATACAAGTCTTGCTTCAATTATTGACTGGCTGAATATTAACAACCTTAAAATTAACATTTCCAAAACAAAAATTATGAATTTTAAACTAAAACAAAATACAATTTCTGAAGTCCAAATCAACTATAAACAAGACCGTGTGCATGAAACAAAAACAACAAAAATTTTAGGTATAAATATAGATAATGACATGTCCTGGAAGACACATATTGAACATGTCTGTACGAAACTAACCCAGTTTTCGTACGCTTTATACATGCTGGGTAAAATAGCGAATAGGAGTGCGGTCTTAGCTGCCTATCATGGGTACGTCGCCTCTACTCTGAGGTATGGTGTTATCTTTTAGGTAATGCCTACACTGAACATGTACTAATAGCGCAGAGCTATCTGTAAATTAAAACAAACAGATACCTGCAGACCACATTTCAGAAACTTGAAAGTTTTGACTGTACCGTCGCTGTATATCTATGAGGTTGTAAATTTTGTCAAGAGTAACATTAGGCTATTTAAAAAAGTGGAAAGTCAACGTCGCGCGGATAAACTGCACCTACTACCCACCAACACTAGTTTTGCCCACAAAAGCCTTTTTGCAATGGCTCCTAAATTATTTAACAAACTTCCCCAGGACATAAGAGTCAGCCAGAATAGCCACGACTTCAAGGGAAAGCTCTTCAACCTATTGAATGAAAAGGCTTATTATTCTGTTGAGGAGTATCTATCTGACCAGTCTATAAAATAAGTAAATAGGTTACATCCATTTTAAATTTGAATAGAATTTACATTGTACTTAAAACTATCATTCGTAACATTGTGCATATTGATATAATTTATATATTATTGTAATGCATACATGACATTATTACTAATTAATTGACATCTAAGAATCTAATCAATAACTATCCTAAAATTGACATTAATAAATTATCTATATCTGCCCTATTTTGAAGAAATTTTACATTTGAAATTCACGTTAAATTAAATTCTCTAAATTATGATACGAATTGATTGAATTCCCAAAATTTAGATAGTGGTTGGTCATAAAATAAGAACTGTCTGACTATATATACAAATGTAAATATAAATAATAAAATAATATAAATGATAATAAATTTAATGTGTAATAAATGTAAATTGTAATAAACTTAATATATGCATGTTATTTTGTATGCCAATCGGCGGAACATAGTATGTACCAAAGCACCCTGTAAACATCTATATTAACCTGTGTTCACGAAATAAATAAATGAAATGAATGAATGAACGATAACAAAAAAATTGTTTGGCCCCCTGCCGGCGACACGTGCGGGTGCGCTGACGTCATGCGTGCGCCGTTAAGTGTTTTTATGACGCGGGGTGAGCCGGCTGAGCGGATAATATCCTTCGGAGTGGTTGGCAACATAAACATAGATTTATACGATTGCAATTGATTTGCATTGAAAGTAGATTGACAGTTGGAACTTGGTTGAACTGAGTCAATAAAATAGTCATTAAAGTGTTGCGCTATTAATTTAGGATTGCTAATAATCCGTTCATTTATTTTAATTATGCCAACGCTCGTTTTGAGGGTATTTGCTTTCATACTGTTGATTACCTTCCAGGTTGCCTTGGATTTGTTATTGCTTGTTTGTATATAATAGCTGTTTTGCGCCCTCTTCGTCAATCTCATGACACGTTGGTACCTATCAGAAAATGTCCTGAAAGCACTCCTTGCTTCACTGCTACGTGATAATCTATATTGCCATAGCAGGACTCGTCTCGTCCTGCTACAGACTTTGACACCACGCGTTATCCACTTTGGTTTAGAGACTGTGGATATTTTACGTTTTGTGATGGGGAAACATTGGTCATAGAGTAGTTTTAAGATGTCAAAGAAAGCACAAAAGCCCCTACTCGGGTCCCCCCTACGGTCCTACGGCCCCTACGGTCATCTGATAGATATCACTAAAGCTTAAACAAGTCAAATAATTTTTAAATCTGTCAATGTTTTCCTTACAGTAATCTCTCTTCTTTGTGTAATAGTATTTCAAAATACATGTTCGTTGGACTGGGAACCTCATCAATTGTGCTCTATGATCAGAAACACCCAACTCCAGTATTCTACTTTTGCAACCTCGTATATTATGACAACAGTTGTCCAGACAGGTGCCACTGCTAGGGCGTGTTACTTCTTTTATCTCTATCTTAATGTTAAATTCTGCCATAAGTTGTAGGAATTCAGTGGACTTCTTTGTCTTCTTTAGCACATTAATATTAAAATCGCCGCAAATTATTATTTTCTGTTCACTTTTATAACAGAATGACTGCATCAAATTTCTTAAATTCTGGAAAAAAATATTTATGATAGCCCCGGGGCTTCTATACACACATACTACTATAATTTTGTGATCTGTTATATCTATAGCACAGCATTCAAACATGTTAGGAACATTAAGAGTCTGCACAGACTCCATCGCTGAATATCTAATGTGGTTGCGTGTAAGTATACAAGAGCCTCCATTTCGGTTCCGTCTGGAGTAAAAGGTAGCTAAACTATAATTTGGTATATTTAGGTAATCAACGTCACTAGCCTTCATATTGTGCTCCGTGAAACACAGGACATTTACATAAATCCCATCATTTGACAGTGTATCTAATTCTTCTATAATTATGTCACTTTTAGATATCAGCCCGTCTATGTTTTGGTGCAACACATACAAATCACTATACACGAAAAAAATCTTGACTCTGATTGTCGTTAGTGAAAGAGCAAAATGAGTTATGTGAGTCAAAGGTTTTGTCGTGCTGTCCGGAATCCTCAAATGAATTAGTAATTACGTCATAGTTAGTAGATATTAATGGCTGTAGATTTTTAAACATATTCTTAATACCTGCGTTATTGATTTGACCACTGGATCTATGAAACATAGTATAGTCACATGATAAATCTAGATTCGAGCCAAATACCTTCGCATAGTTATGGTTATGTATGTCGTAGCATAAGAAATTATTGAACATTTCTATTCTATAATTGTACATTGTGGCATAGTAGTCAAACTTATAAGTGGGCAGGCATAGTATTATGTTAGTATGTTTTATTATTGATAGCGTTTCTCGTATTTTAAATATTATTTCAGAGTAGTTACCAGTTTGTCTGAAATTCTCCCCGCCTATAAGTATTAAACAATAATCTTTCATTGTGTAGTTACTCAGTTTTGTGGGTATATTATGTAAAAGTCTATTTATTCCACAATTTGGGAAAAGATAGTGGCATATTTCATGACATGGGAAAGTTGCTTGGGCTATAGGTAATATTCGGTTTATCTTATCACTACTTATAATACATAGCTTGCTTTTAATTTCTTGGGGTCCCCTGTGAAAGTGAATGTTCGCAGTGATGCCGGAGATTGAGTTGACCATCTTGTGTGTTATTGATCTATTGCAAGATGACGGTAAGTTACAGGCAGGTGCATCCTTCTTAGTGGTCAATATAGCTGTCGTTGTCTTCAGTTGTTTATTTCTACGGTTTATATCTTCAATTACTGTTTTTAGTTCTGCATTTTCGATAGATAAATGTTTTATTTCCTCGTGGGCCGTCTTCAGTTGTGTTTTTAGATCGCGAAGTTGTGTTTGTATGTCTACGGTTTCAATATCTTCATCATCCGAGATATTTGGTTCGCTAGTTGTGGCGCCCTCTATTATGGAAGTATGTGAACTACTGTCGTCCAACATATTTGTTACAGATTGGGAATGTGATCTACGAAATGTGATGTTCTCAAAGAAATTCATTACCTTCAATGTTCCTAGTATTAATAAATATGTGAACAAATGGAAAAAGAAATTTCAATGTATGTCAGATTTGAACTCAGGCCAAATAAAACAGTCATTTATATCCGCATTGTAAGCCAATAGACCAAATAAACGTTTGTGTTATAGTTGGAAATTAGTGACTGCTTGCCTCCGAACAGTGTAAGTATGTGGCTTCGATAATAATCCCAAATTGATTATATGTATGATCGCATAGGTCCAAAGTCCAATTTCTTATTACGAAGAATGTCGGTGACTTTGAATAAAAAACGTTAAGTATATTCACTATTAGATTCTTTCTGTGTTTGGTATATTATTTGCACTGCATCACTATTATTGCACTGTGTTATTAAAGTTATATTGTTTTCATAACGTCTTACTGTGTTTCTTCTCTATTTCTGTTCACTGTTTATGTTTATTCCCGGTGTTCGTTTTGAAATTAATATTACTTAATTTATCCAATTGCACTGGATATTTTGCTGTGAAAACGATGTAGCAGGTTTATTATTATTACATATACGTTTTTATAGCATTCAGTCACTTTTAGGTTTGTACTAATTATTTTAAAACTTTGTTTAACACAGAGCCGACCTTAACACGACAGCGAGCGCCATCTATCTATTTGAAGTGCTGTGCGACAGCGAAGTTTTATTTTTTGTAATGGATACGAGTCATATCATACAATATATTATTACGATGTGCATTGCAATTACGGGACTGGCATTCCACAGAATGCTTTGTCCGCTGAGTGGTACGGGACTGGCATTCCACAGAATGCTTTGTCCGCTGAGCGGATAAAGTGTACATAAAACACAAACATATCGCCAAATTAAAGGTGAGGGTACTTGTCAAAACAGCAAACCAGAGACAATATAGAAGCTACGTCATTACCAACCTAACAACAAAAGCCTACGTTCGGAAACATAAAACTTAACAGCCCTGCGTTTTGTTACTGCAAGATGTCTAAAAATTGTCACCTGAGATGTCGCTGCTTTTGGCAAAAATTACAGAACAACTTAACGTTCTAATAAACAATATAACTGAAAATATAACTAGACTGCACTATTGTGCAAAAGGTTGACGAAAAAATTAAACCGATTATAGAAGAAAATATGAAACTGAAAAACGAGGTCGAGAAATTAAACAGAAAAATTGAAAACCTCGAGTTAAATGGAAGGAGGAACAACGTAATAATCCACGAGGTTCCAGAACTGATGGACGAAAAGCATGAGGATTTGATAACCTTGGTAACTTCTACACTAACAGATATTGAGGTCCAACTAAAAGAAGGCGAAATCGATAGAGTCCAGAGACTTGGCAAAAAAGAGAACGAAGACCGTAAGATAAGACCAATTCTTCTAGCTACCACGACCCTAGGCAAAAAGATCCAGATTCTGAAAAAGAAAAAGAAAATGAAACCCAATACTTACATTACGCATGACTTGCCCAAGGACACATATTAAAAGAACAAAGAAAAAAGAAACAAGGAGAGGATTGAGAACGAAAAAAGGAAAAGATCTGAAACTCCGAGTGCCAAGAACGGAAATGGTAGTACAAAAAACGACCCAAAAATGAAAAAGCTAGATGCCTTTCTGTACTTACGAGGAAGATCAATCTCGTTCTCGGACAAGCCCACAAACAGAAATTAGAGACCGAACACCACGAACCGGACAACCACAATAACATGACAAACAGCTAACAACAAAATGTCTCCCAACATGGCTGGTCCCCGCGGGAGAACTAGACCACCACCCTCTAACTAAAAGATGTGAAGTATTCAACATTGCAACACTAAATACAAGAACCCTCAGGACACCTGAAAGCTTGATGGAATTAAACAAGGCTCTAGAAGATATAAAGTACGACATACTGGGCATAAGCGAAATGAGAAGACTAAGTGAAAAAATTGAAGAATATCCAGATTATATTCTATATCAAAAAGGCGAAACAGCCGGGCAAAGAGGAGTAGGATTTTTGATTAAAGCATTTCTAAAACAACATATACAAGAATTTATTGGAATCTCAGACAGAATAGCTGTAGTCAACATTAAACTGCCAGGCTTTAAGAAACAATGGTCAATTATACAAGTTTATGCTCCAACTGAGCAAGCCGAATTGTCAGTGCTAGTGTCGTTCTATGAAGAGATGTCACAAGCAATAAAAAACCTCTCGGATAAATTTATTATCCTAATGGGGGATTTTAATGCTCAAGGGACTAGAAAAAATAGTGAAGAATATGTTCTAGGAAAGTTTGGTTACGGTAAGAGAAGCTGCAACGGCCAGAAACTTGTTGAATTTCTTATGGAACATAATTTAACTTTACTGAACTCGATTTTCAAGAAAAACAACAAAATCAAATGGACATGGATTTCCCCTGATGGATCATACAAAAATGAAATCGACTACATAATAAGCAACCATCCCAGAGCATTCACAGACACTACCGTTATATGCAAGCTGAACTTTAACACAAACCACCGCATGATACGCAGCTCCTTAAGAAAGTGCCCCACTAAAACTTCTCGCAATCACATAAACATTAACCGTTTTGCCCAAACAAGAAATCTATTAAATTCAAATAACACAATAATACAATAAACGAAACAAAATATATTACAACCAAGGATTTCACTGTGGCACAGAAAGAAAAAACACAAACAGGAAAGAAAAAAGTAACAAATACCAACTTAGCGACCAAACTTTGCAACTGATTAACGAAAGGAATGAACTGATAAAAAACCAAATAAAAAAAGAAAACAAAATTGATAACAGAAACAAGTAAGAAACTAAAAGCAAGCATCAGAAGGGATCATAAAATCAAAAGACTGCAAACCCTAGAATATCATATACAAAGAACCGGCGGTGTCAAAAAAGCTTTAAAGGAACTACGGGAATCCGGAAATGAATGGATACCAAAACTTAAAAAAAGGTCAAAGATCACTACACAGAGGAAGAACATCAAAGAACTGGCAACAGACTTCTACCGTCGTCTATACGCAAAACAAACACCAAACATAATAAAGGAAAACTATACCGAATCAACAACAGACGCCATTCTGGAACCCGTCCCTTCAATCTTACCCGAAGAAGTAGAAAAAGCTATCAGGAGTCAAAAAGCGGGAAAATGCCCAGGACCAGACAAGATCACGAATGAGCTGCTGCAGGGCTCGATGGAAAACCTGGTACCCGTTCTAACCCAAATGTTCAACGGGATTCCGAGTAGCGGGGATATACCTGAGGATTGGGCAAAGTCTCACATCATCTTAATACACAAAAAAGGCGACAAAGAGGACATTGAAAATTACAGACCAATAAGCCCGATGTCAAATGTGTATAAGATATTTGCCATGGTCTTATTGGATAGAATAAGCCCAATGTTGGACGAACAACAGCCGTTGGAGCAGGCAGGCTTCAGAAAAGGGTTTTCGACAATTGACCATATCTAGACAGTCAAACAAACCATTTACTCCAACAGTACGGCTAGAATTCAATTGGATTCCCTGGGAAACGAATTCCATGTAGAAAGAGGGGTGAGACAAGGAGACTCACTATCTCCAAAATTGTTCTCTGCCGTGTTAGAAAACATCTTTCGCAACTTGAACTGGGAAAAGTTTGGTTTGAACATAAACGGGTTGAAAATGAACCACCTCAGATTTGCCGACGACTTAGTGTTATTTGAAGAAATCCCAGAAAACTTGCAAATCATGATACAAAGTCTCAGCAAAGAAAGCGAAAAAATTGGTCTGAAAATAAATTACAGCAAGACAAAACTAATGACTAACTCTAAAAAGGTAGATATAAAAATAAAAGATCAAGCTTTGGCCTATGTGGAGGACTACAAATACCTTGGTCAATTCATCTCTACCAAAGACCAAACTAGCCAGGAAATTAATATGAGGATTGCTATTGGTTGGAAAAAATACTGGGCCCTCAAGGAGATCATGAAGTCAAAACACCTAGGCATGAGTTTGAAAAGAAAGACCTTCAATTCATGTATACTCCCATGTCTAACTTATGAGTGTGAGACATGGGCACTCACCAAATCGCTCAGAGAAAAGCTTGCGAAGTGTCAAAGAGCAATGGAGAGAAGCATGGTAGGCTCAAAGAGACAGGACAGAATAAGGAACATAGACCTCCGGTCCAAAACAAAACTGACCGATGTTCTAACAAGAATAGACCAACAAAAGTGGAGGTGGACAGGCCACATGATGCGAGACACTAAAGGAAAGTGGAGCAAAGTAGTGACAGAATGGTATCCAAGGGACAGCAAAAGAAATCGGGGAAGGCAGCTTACCCGCTGGGAGGATGAAACAAAGCTGACAGCTGGTCCAAACTGGAGAAGGGTACCTCGCGATAGACGACAATGGTAATTGTTAGAGGAGGCTTATGCCACGAGGCACACCGAAATTCGAGACATTTTGTGATTTTGTTTTACCCATTACTGTAAGTGTAATTGTCTGGTTTCAGAATAAAAGGCTTTATTATTATGATTGAGCTTTACTCGGTTACCTTTTTCGACGTTTTCTAAAAATGAAACCTAGCTAGATCAATATATCGCTCCCGAACCCCCCTACCCCCCTGCATACTAGACATGCAGATTATTCAGTAAGGAGATCACGTATAGACATTCACTTGAACCATGTACGTGTTATCCCCTAAGCTAACATTGTGCCAAGTTTGAACAAAATCAGTCCAGTATTTAGGGCAGAAACTAGAGTTTTAATTTTATAGTTTTAGTTATAATTTTTAACAAATTAAAACAATCTATCGAACCGTTATGATCAATGATTTTTTATCTTCAAATTCACATATACCAAATCCGCCGACCGGCCGACACAGCCGACTTGATGACGGATGCTTTCGGTCCGCGACTAGTACCCGCACGTGTCGCCCGATTCTATCCATTTGCTAAACATCAGTCTTAGGGCCATACCTCACCGAGATGCTATGGCGACGTGGCCAGCAACGTTGCCATGGCTACGTCTGGCGCCCCTGCGTCGCCAAATCGCGTCGCCATTGCATTCAGTTCTGTCTCGACACAGTCAGGAATGGACGTGGAAATTACTGCACTGTTATTATATTATTAGCAGCGTCGCAAAAAGATGAAACGAAAAAAGAAAAAAATATGGGTACATCCGTTTGTATCAAACCGAAGCTAAAGCGGTGTTTTTCTCAAACTCTATGAAGATTTAAGAAAATACCCTGAAAAAATGTTCAATTATCTGAGGATGCCAAATAACATCATTTGATGAATTATTGAGTTTATATCGGAATAATTTAACTAAACATGATACAATATTAAGAAAATCTATAAGTCCTGAAGAAAAACTATTTGTGACATTGAGGTAAGCATATATTTATAATCTAATCATACATGTCTAAAATGGTTGATTCTTCGGAGTAATTTGACAAATTCGACTGGAATGAGAAGAATATCCAGGATGGTAGCTTGAAAGAGACGGTTGCATTTGTTGGGATTCCGACCATGAGCTTTGGGGGTAATATTCAGGCTTAGTTCCGTTGTCGAGTATAGACATTATCTTAATTTTCGTAGCCATTTTTCTTTCTGGAGGTACTTTTACCATCTGTATATTTGGTTCAGAGTTCTCCGCAGGTTCTTTATCAGCAACGTGTTCAGGTTCCTTTACAGCTTCAACATTTTTTAAGAATTGCAGTCGTTGAAAGAAGACATATTGACTTTTACGTGATCCACCACCAGATTCGGACTTTATATTTTTTTTGATGGCCAACATCCCTTGTGAAGCAGCCGCGGATACTCTTCCACTTTCTTTGTAATGCAACAGCTAAAAGTAAATTTTAAGTTAGGTTTTTTATAGGTATCTTGCAACAGGTTGTACATTTATGGAACTATATTACAAGTACAGACTCGGTTATACAACAATATGTACAATAATTAGAGAAGTGTGTGACGCTATATGCAAACATCAAGGACAGTTTATAATAATACCTTTTTTTTTTTTTTTTTTTTTTTTTTTTTTATCGTGCACTACAGAAAATGATTGGGAAAGCATTGCAAGAGGATTTAAAAAAACTCCAATTTCTCACATTGCATTGGTGCCATTGACGAAAAACACATCAGAATAATTCAGCCAGTAATTTCGGATCACTATACTACAACTATAAACATTACTTTTCAATTATTTTATATGCAATATGTGATGCTAAACATAATTTCACATATATAGATGTTAGAGCGTATGGAAAAAGCAGCGATTCAGGGATTTCTGAGGAAAGCTCTTTTTACGCTAACCTCATGAGCGATTCTTTAAGTATCCCTCAGGCCAAACCACTGATAGAAAATAGTGACAATATTCCATATACAATTGTAGGAGATGAAGCTTTCGGACTACACGAATACCTCATGAGACCTCGTTTAACTAGAGCACGCCGTTATATCGAGTGCACATTTGGTATATTATCCAATAAGTGTAGGATATTCCACAGGCCAATGAATGTAGATATAGGTTTAGCAAAGAAGATTGTTAAGACATGTTGTATTTTGCATAACTTTGTAGGTTCTAGAGATGGCTATTCATATGACGATACTTTGACAGTAACGGGGTTCCAACCTGCTACAGATCAGGAGCGTAATAGAGGAGGGAGAACAGTTCGAGACAAACTTGCAGACTATTTTGTAAATCATAATCCGCTACCATGGCAAGATAGAAATATATAAGTTTAACAAAATATTAAAAAAACATTGCACTTACATAGCTGGTTTTTAATCTTCATTTGTCATATCTTCTTTTTCTTTAAAAATGTTCACCATTTCCTACCAACATTTAATTTTCAAGTTGCGGTCAGAGTACTCTTTCAATGCGGTGTTCCATAAACACGGCCGATTTTCAATTTCTATGATAAATCTCTCAGTATCGAACGACATTTTGAGAGCAAGGCCTGTAAACAAAGTCACATTCTACTAGTGGAATCGCAACGAAGCGAACCTTCAAAAGACTGAAATGTATGGGAGAGACAACATTTGTCGACATGTCACATGTAACAAATAATGTCACTCCCATACATATTGAACATTTGAAGGTTCGCTTCGAAGCGATTCCACTAGTAGAATGTGTCTTTTTCTACAGGCCTTGCTCTCAATACGACGTGCGTTCAACGCGGCGACTGGTTGGCGACTGAGTGAGTGACGGAGCATACAAACACGTGCAAACAACTGGCGACGTTGCCAGGTAGCTACCGTCGCCAGTCGCCGCATGCGGAGCGGTCGACTCTGGCTACGCTGGCTACTTATCAACGTCGCCAGTCGGTCAAAAAATCCTCTTCTTTGCATACCTACTGCTAAAACTAATTATAGACAGAATAGCTACTTGGTGAGTGCTAGCAGGAAGTTTAATGATTTATGTAGACAGCATGATATTGACCCCTTTATAATTAGTGTGCCCTCTGCAAGAAGGTCTTAGCTTTAGCTTCTTTAAATAGACAGTAGTTGTAACATTATTGTAAGTACTAGGTTAGAATTGAAATACTGGTGTTGTACGAACTAGTATTAATTTTTTTAAATATTTTTTTTCAACTTAAACAAATAATGTTCTGCTCACTTTTTATAAGTATCCTTGTATTCTATGTCTATAAGTGAGGACTTATAATTGGCTGACCAATGTTAAACTTATTATTTAAACTTGTGTAATTAGCTGTAAGTCTTCCATGTTTCAAAATTAAATAAATAAATATATTATTCGAAACACTATCAGATAGATTCATCAATAACCTTTCCTTACAACCTACCTTCCAACCTAACCATTACGTACCTATTTCATTCCTATCCAACCTACACAAACTTCTAATGATACCATATTAAACCATGAAATAACCAAATAAGCCTTCCTAAACCCTATAGTCACTGGTAGTTCATAATCTTGCATTACGTGAACGAACATAAGTACTTCCTTAAATAATCAATAAAAGTCTCATTCACGTAATCCAAAATTAGAACCTTACTCCGTCCATATTTACTAACAATCCTTCAAATCCAATGATACCTACACAAATTCCTTCCGGATTAACCTAATGTCCTTAGTGGCTTTGACGGGAGCGGATGTAAACAACCTATACTAATTCATTCGCCTCAATCTAACATGTAACAAACAAACTCCTTCCTCCATAATCTCTGTAATACCCTTTTGTGGCTTTTATGGGAGCGGATGAAAACAACCTTTACTAATTCATTCACCTCAATCTAACATGCAATAAACAAGTTCCTCCCATCTATAATATCTGTAATACGTTTTAGTGGCTTTTATGGGAGCGGATGGAAATAACCTTTATTAACTCATTCGCCTCAATCTAACATGCAATAAACAAGTTCCTCCCTTTATAATCTATGTAATACCTTTTAGTGGCTTTTATGGGAGCGGATGGCGACAACCTATACTAGAAAGTATTTATTAGAAAACTGAAGCATCCCGGCCATTTACATCGTTTATTCAGATACCCATAACTATTTGCAATTATGTAGGTATCTGCAGTTCACCGCTTTAATCATTCACTACTTCTTTCATAACAAATTCATTATAGTAATATCAATTGAAATAGAACTTACTAGTTCTCCTTCATATAGTGCCTACTCTTTTAAACTAGTACTTTGAATAATAAGAACATATGGGTTATACCTAGATGTTTTTAATAACTTTATTATGACTATTACTTTATTGACGCTCACTTTCCTACACAAAGGTACCTACTTATTCTGAGGTTTCCTCCCCATGGTACTGGCCCCTTACTTGCCATGCACAGTAGGACCCTTCCACTTGTATTGTATGTATTGCAGTCCTTCCTATGTCTAAATAGGTATTGGAAGATTCTCATAATATCTTCCCTCTATTACACCGGGACATCCGGTAAATAAAATCCCCCACACTCTACTCAGAGTAAGTATGAACCTGACAGAAGAACGTACATATCTTACTGCCATAATATTTTGATTAAAATGCCTTTCGTAGTAACTTACAGCGCCTTTTGCTTAAGCCGCTTTAAACATTGTTCACGAATAACATGGTTATTGTTGTGATACTTTACTTGTTTTAAAATGTTAAACGATAAATTGAGTATGTACACAACTCGGATGTTAACACAAAATGTTTAATTACGAAACTAACAGAGGAGCATTCTTTTCCTACTGTCGTAATATTTTGATTACGCTAGCTTTTGTAGCAATCTACAGCGCCTTTTGCTTAAGCCGCTTTAAACAATATTCACGACTAACACGATGATTGTTGTGATACTTGACTTGTTTTAGAATGTTAAACGATAAATTGAGTCTGTACACAGCTCGGTTGTTAACACAAATAGCTTAATATTATAAATGGTGCTAGTAACCAATTCACTTCAGAATGATGTGGTTTCAAAGGTTTATTGTAAGATATAATACACTCTCTGATCACATAATCGAACTGGTATAACTGACCCATGATAAAGGGCTTTGGTATACAGGAATTACGCTCCCGGGGTTCTAGATTCGAGCAGTATCCACTTGGATAAGATTCCCAACTATCGTGAGATGGCTCTTTGAACTCTGATTCGAATACATGCAATGAGAGATAACACTGAATTTAATTATAAATATTATCACTCTTGGTCAACCGGTTATTAGCAGATACCGTAGGTGTTATTACCTAGTTTTTTTGTTTAATTATTATTTTAGTCTTAGGTGTGGTTATTTTTAATTGTTTTTAACCAGGCTTTGTAGACAATCAACACTTTTAAAAGAATCAACAGAATTTCACTGTAAGGATTCACTTCCACAATTTTACACACTGTATCACAATTCTTACGTGACCTACAGCAATAGTAGCTTACCTACATACCATCGGATAGTTTATATGGCCTATAGATCGATATAAAATATGATATTAATAATATTATTACGCAGACTTTGAAATAGACTAGATTACCTACGTTCGTTGTGACGCCTAAGATTTCCACGAAACAATGTGTGTACTTTCCTATCTACCTACAGAAACTAATCCCTTTATTTATTCATCAAAACCCAGTGTATTTTACTTTAAACGTGTGGTGAGTTATGTTCCTTTTCTAGCTGAGTTTGGGAGCAAGTTCGTGAAGCTTGACTTTGTGTAAATTCCTACCACGATGTGCTTGTCCCAGTCCACGAGCCGAGGCTCAGGGATGTGAACTGAAACCCTAAGGAGATATTAGTTAGTGTATATGTAAATAAATATATAACACTGAACTGCGAGCTCCGTAAGTTCTGATCCTGGCCCAAAAGGACGGTTCCACTTCGACGGTACCTACCTATCACAGAACGAACAGTCACCCACATCCAGGAAGCTTATCCGATCCTGTTTCCAGGGAAAATCGGAATGCCGCTCGCTTCAAAGTTATCGGCTACTAGCGAATTAGCAGAGGGATATGGAGTCGTTATCACCATTAGGAATCCCTCTATAACCAAAGCACATCGCCTTGGGTTTCCTACGGGAAAACTAGCTAAACACGCCGCAGCCCTACCTTCTACTTCTAACATAATAAAGATGATAAAACGACAGCATTTGCTTTACGGATGCACTGCCAGACTCACCAGCACAAGACATTAGCAATACACATGTATATGCGCGCATTACTTTTGTCCAATGTAAGCTGTCTTCACTCCCGTAAAGGCCCTAGTTTATTTCGACCGCGCCCCAAAATGTAATTTACCTTTTACTAATTATTATTCAAATATATTACACCCAATAAACCCATTATACAACCAAAATGAACCGAATTCAATTTTACAAAATGGCGATCTCCTCAATTCAAATAACTATATGTTAACTACTATTTTCGCGAATCATTAATACCCAATTAAAAACGACCCCACAAACAAGAAACGCGCGAACCCCAATATATATATCACAACTAAGTCCCACTAAATGCTCTAAAATACAGTGTCACCAGAAAATATATGTCGCCACCTCTTCCCCTGACGAGATCCCCAAAAAGTGATCCGTTTTTCCGCGCCTGCCATATTTATCTCCCCGCCAACCGCGCCCCTGTCCTATGTCCTCAGCCAATCAGAAGAAGCTGCATAGTGCCAACTGTACAGGCCAAATACCCCTTCTAACGTGAATTTCTACTTTTTGCAATGACCCCGCATAATTCTAAGTACTAAAATCTCTTCGCTAATCTTTTCAACAAGGGATTCGCGTCCCCAGGTGGCGGATAGGGGAATGCTCGCTGGGGGCTTTGTCCCCTGGAGGGTAGGAGGGAAATAAAATACCTCCCGCGGACCACAAGGCCGGAGAAAGGCACTACTCCGTTAACAAATCCCCGCCTGCTGGGCCTCTTCGACATATTCGGAGCAGGGGCCACGGGTGTGCTGCGGGCTTAGGTCAGAGCACGCAATAGGGATGGCGGTGGACGAGCCCATCATCGGGCCAACGGCGGCTCCCACCTCTTGTGAAGAGGAAGGCCTTGGCGTCAGGTGGCAACCGGCCGTAAAACTTATAGCCAATCTAAACCCTCCAAATGGCAGTACAAAAAACAAATAGAGCGATAACTACTAGGGCGTCCCCCTCAAGCGACGGTAGAACCCCAGATGCAACGAGTGCGAATGCGATCCCAAGAAAGAAAAATACTAGGGCGTACCCCGTAAGCGACGCTAAAGACATAGGTGCCAACCGGCATACTACCATCAAGAGGATACGCATGGGTACATGGAATCTTGGCTCCATGACCGGACGCAGCGCTGAGCTTAGTAATATCTTAAATAAAAGAGATATCAACATCTGTTGCATTCAAGAAACGAGGTGGAAGGGGTCAAAATCCCGGGACATAGGACACGGCTTTAAACTTATATACCACGGAACTGACAACAAGAAAAATGGCGTGGCAATAGCACTGGATAAGAACCTGAAAGATAGAATCATTCAGGTAGATAGGAAAAGTGACCGTCTCATCCGTATAAAACTGGCCTTAGACAACCAGCCGATCATGAACGTTATCTCCGCCTACGCACCACAAACCGGATGCTCAGTCACTGAAAAGCAAACCTTCTGGGACGACTTCGACGACATGATCCAGAGTATACCCACAGAGGAAACAGTTTATGTGGGGGGAGATCTAAACGGACATGTAGGAGAAACAAGCGACACCTATGAAGCACATGGAGGCTATGGGTATGGTACCATTAATCCACAGGGTGAGGAAATCCTGAACTTTACTACTAAATATGGTTTCAAAATCATAAGCACCTGCTTTAAGAAAAACAAGATCACCTAATATCGTATAAATCGGCACAACATCAGACACAGATCGATTACATTCCTAGCAAGAAAAGAGTGCCTACGGTACTTCAAAGACTGCAAGATAATACCTGGAGAAGCACTCACCTCCCAACATCGCCTCCTGGTGGCAGTATACGATCTTCAGAAACCGATAAAGTTCAGGATCGACAAAACAACGCGCATCAAGTGGAAGGAGCTACACGGGCCAAAAAGTGAGACCCTTGTGTCTGAACTAAAACAATATTTGGAAACTGATCAGAAATGCAAAAAGTCTCCCGACGCTAGATGGAACGATTTCGAGAGAAAATGCCTAGAATTTGCAGGAAGAGCACTTGGAGTGTCGAAGGGTGGCGTCAGTACCACCAGAGATACCGAACGGTGGAACAGCACCGTAGAGGACATTTTAAGAACCAAAAAGGAAAAATTCAAGATCTGGCAAGGAAGTGAGTCCGATGAGGACAAAGCCGAATATAATAAGGCAAAGGTTTTGGCCAAGCAGACAAGCCAGAGCCGCGTCTCAACACAATTTTTATGAACGGCTAGAAAATGCAACAGGCGAATCAGAGATATACAAAATTGCAAAGTTCAGAAACAGGGCTACTCAAGACACCAAATTTAACAGGTATATAAAGGACTGTAATAACCAGCTTCCGACCAATGACAACGACATCAACAAGCGCTGGCAAGAATACTACGATCACCTTCTAAATGAGGAGTTCCCCAGTGAAGACCTTCCATATTTAGCTCCAACTCAAGGCCCAATCGACCCGATAACACCAGAGGAAGTCAGCAATGCGATCAGTAAAATGAAAAATAACAAAGCTATGGGCCCTGACAACATCCTGGCAGACCTATGGAAAACACTGGGCGCTATTGGAGTACTATGGCTCACTGACCTCTTTAACGATGTTGTCATCGAAGGTAAAATACCAAACGCTTGGCGAGCCAGCTTCCTAACACCAATCTACAAGAGCAAAGGTGACATAGCTCAGTGCAATAATTACCGTGGTATAAAACTCACTTCCCATACGCTCAAGATTTGGGAGAGAATAATAGGAAACCGTATCACCAGCCTCGCAGATCTAAGTGAAAATCAGTTTGGTTTCACAGCTGGAAAATCTACCAATGATGCTATCCACACTCTGAGATTACTTACAGAAAAATACCGACTCCTGAAAGAAAATTTGTTCCTCCTTTTCATCGATCTAGAGAAGGCCTTTGACCGAGTGCCTCGAAAACTGGTATGGCAATCGCTACGAGCACAGAAAATACCCGAGGCATATGTCACCATAGTGCAAGATATGTACAAAGATGTCACAACACAAATAAGGAGCCCAGCAGGCCTAAGCAAGCCCTTTGAAGTAAAGGTTGGAGTGCATCAGGGTTCGGCACTAAGCCCTCTGCTCTTCAACTTAACCATGGATTACATATCACGCGACATCTAAGTGCCCACACCGTGGTGCCTGCTGTATGCTGACGACATCTCCCTGATTACCAAGGAGGCCTCGTCACTGCAAATCAAATTTGATGAATGGGTGGAAGAGCTAGAGAGACACGGATTACGCGTCAGCAGGACCAAAACAGAGTTCATGGAGTGTGACTTTGGAGGAACGGCCGCAACAGGAAACGATACAATGTCCCTCTACCAAAAGTACCTAAATTTAAATACCTGGGCTCTGTTATCGCAAATGACGCGACTGTCAATGAAGACGTCACTCATCGTGTCAACACCGCCTGGCTGAAATGGAGGTCGCTTACAGGCGTTCTATGTGACCCCAAAATGCCAATAAAGACCAAAGGCAAAGTATATAAGTCCGTAATCAGACCAGCCATGCTGTACGGCACCGAATGCTGGACCACCAACAAGGTACACGAGAACCGCTTGCATGTGAACGAAATGAAAATGCTGAGGTGGGCCGGCGGTATCACGCGTGGATAAGGTCAGGAACGACTTCATTAGGGGCACATTTAGAACCGCTCCTATTGCCGAAAAGCTGCAAGAAGGTCGGTTAAGATGGTACGGTCACATCATGCGACGAGACGACACGCAAACTGTCCGAAAAGTGCTTGACATCCCAAACCCGCCCAGAGGAAGAGGAAGACCGCTTGCCACGTGGTGGTCCAATGTCCAAAGGGATTTGAAAACCAAGAACCTGCCAGATTCGACAACCCAGGACAGATCGTCCTGGCGCCGTGCCATTAGGAGGCCCGACCCCAAATGAAATGGGAACAGGGACAGAGAGAGAGATAGAGAGACTAGTCTCTATGACATTCTAATTTCCTAAGACTTTGTCCTCGTCCCTTAATTAATCTTAATAGCTTTATAATTGCATTATTCCTGTCCAATTTCATATACAAACTAAATATTTAATATTCCACCCATGGTTTCCAGTCAAAAAACTTCCGCCATTTTTGTGTTTCAAATAGTACTATCACATCATTAGAATGTATTATTTACAAACAACCATGTAATTATTTGTGATATTATTTAAATGTTTCCTTTTACATAGCTATTATTGATTGAACTTTGTATTAATCTTTCTTTAGGTAAATAATATTTAAACGACTAACCTAAACCAAATAGTTGCCATGTAACATTATATTGATAATCAAATTTCACTATAATCGATATAATCAAAAATATTATTCTCCCAGAACGATTAATATTTATATATATATACATATATTCTCAACCATAATTTACCATATTAAACACTATTTTTAATTACTTCTCCATAAATATTTTTATTTTCTGGAGCCTGATTATTCTATATCATTTTCCACCACCTACGTCGGAGTCCTTCAACTAATTCAATCCTCTTCCCGTTCAATCGAATTATGAAGTTCGCATCGCCAACTACTAGATGACTCTCTAATACAAAATCATAATTTTACATTATTTATTTTTTATTACAAACCGCGGTAGCCTAGTGGTATGGGTAATGGACTGCTGAGACAAGGTCTCGGGTTCGATCCCAGGTTTTACCATGGCACACACCAATGTCTTTTCGATGCTTTTCGAAGTTATGTGTGTATTTATCGCAGGTTTATAAGTGCCCGGTTAATGGCAATAGGCTCGCCACCTATTACATTGGGACCTAAACATAAACTGGCGAAATGTGGGTGCTAGTACCTCTGCCTACCCCTTCGTGGACATAGGCGTGAGTTTATGTTATGTTTTTTATTACTTCGGTAGCCCGTTACAACGTCAAAAAAGCAGCCCAGTGCATATTCTTTGTTACTTGTGGATCTTTGTACTTTGTTTACCAAGTTATAGAGTACGGTCTCAGTTGACTTGCCGTAAATGTATGTATATTGGTTATGGTGAAGTGGAGATCCAGTTTTGATTATTTGTCCTCTTATTATTCTATCTAACATTCTCACTCAAGACATTAGAATTCTCTAATTTCTTGAGTAAGAATGAGGAAAGACTAATACATCTAAAGGCTTTAGCCTCTCAGTACGTAGCCTTGCCAGGTTTAGGTATACAGATGTTAATGTTAGTGATCCAGTGGGCTAAGAATAGTAAATAAGTTTGGTTACAAATAGTAACTTCTTCGCATATTACCTACCGTACCTGTACGCGAACGTAGCCGGAGCAATGATGCTCTGCTACCAGCCCCCTCACTAAGGAGGAAGCAAATGCGAAAAATGCGACTACAAGTAGTCCGCCTTTGTACATCCCCATGTGCATAAAGTTTTAAATAAATAAAGTAGGTGGTTTTCAAACCGTAGACCCACTAGTCGCTTCCGCGCTCGGAAACCGCGTTACGAGGCACCGACATCGTCGTAAGTCAACGGTATTAACTTAAATCTAAAAAATCGCGTAGTGGAAACGTGCGTAAAACTTAATCATTAATTTATCAAACGTGTCTAGTAAAATCCGATGCCAAACTAGGCCTGCCAAATCGGCACAAGCAATTATTACTAGGTTAGGTAAGTTCCAGGAGCCGACCGGACTCAAATCAGAAACACGAATGCAAAATTTGGACCAAATTTAGGTTGGGGGTCTACCAGACCCAACTTGCAAAAAAAAAAGTTCAGGATAGGCTTCTAAACGTTGGTTAGAGCTCCCCAAGGTATAAACATAAATTTACAAATATTATTTTATTAATTAATTGAGCCCCGCAAAGTTACTCGCTCTTGACCAAAAAATCACAATATGGGGAAATGTTAGGTGAGTTATATAGATCTCAAACAACAATATTTGGATGGAAATATTATCGTAATTAAATCCGACAAAGTCCCAAAAACACTTAAAATAGGCACTCAAGTCAAACCGATTATGCAAATTCAAAGTATAAATTCCGATCGCAAGAGATTAGGCAACATTTGACTTTTAGGCAAGATTAATGAAGTATTTAATATGAAATATTAATTTATTTTACAAAGAGGGTAAATCAAAAATGGACGATTCGCTACGTCCCAACGTTTACAATTAATACAACCGAAATCTGAGTGGTATTTCCATCGAGAAAAAAGATCGATCGGTTTCAAACAAAATAACACAAGCAAACAATTATATAAAATATCCAGAATATGAAATATATAAGTAGGTTGTTAACTAACCTTATTACTGACGGCCCCCTTATTTAGGAACAAATAACCCAGTGATAATGTACCTAATCTAATCCTAGTCTAATGTATGTTGAGAATGTATTATACAATAGATTACAAAAAATTATAAAATATTTCACTTCCCTTTACATATGTTCTCCACTGCCGCAATTGTTCCAAGTCCAACGAACGCGATGGGCGTATTAACTTAGTTTTTACAAAGAGATAACTATCTCGATTATTAATTTTCACCAATTAATCAACATTCAACCAACAAAATCAAAATAATGTTCTTTCAAAGCGCGTGGCAATGCCAAAACAAAATAAGCGCTGACACTTGATATACCAACGTGCTGATATCAAGAACTTTTCAAAGCGACTGCCTAGCGTATAATGCGCGATGCACCGGCAGGTCACGCCCACCTCGTGAAATACAGGCGTTATAACGCTCGTACTCCGCGGTGAAATATCAAAATATAAATACTTACCTATTAAAACTAAACAGTGGGCCTACCGCCCAAGTGTCGTCGATATCACAGCCGTCGAAATGTTGTGCTGGTCAAGGTCGACGGCCATTTTGTACCGCCCCATTGATAATCGATGCCGGCGCGGCGTAAGAATGAATGAAACGCTGTTTTTGACACTTAAATAGCTGCTGCCTAAAAAAATTCAAATCGCCCCCATAAAAGCCATAGTAGCCCAGTGTTAGGTGCAATAGAAGGGCAGAACCCAGTCGCCCCCATAAAAGCCATAGTAGCCCAGTGTTGGGTACAATAGGAGGGCAGAATCCACTCGTCGGCAGTCGCCCCCATAAAAGTCATAGTAGCCCAGTGTTAGGTACAATAGGAGGGCAGAACCCAGTCGCCCCCATAAAAGCCATAGTAGCCCAGTGTTAGGTGCAATAAGAGGGCAGAACCCACTAGTCGGCAGTCGCCCCCATAAAAGCCATAGTAGCCCAGTGTTAGGTGCAATAGGACGGCAGAACCCACTCGTCGGCAGTCGCCCCCATAAAAGCCATAGTAGCCCAGTGTTAGGTGCAATAGGACGGCAAAACTCACTCGTCGGCAGTCGCACCCAAAAAAGCCATAGTAGCCCAGTGTTAGGTGCAATCGGCATCGTAATCAACCGTCGGAAAAGAAAATAATATTCAAAACGACAGCTCATGAGACGCGGTCGATTTGAATTTTTTTAGGTGGCAGCTATTTAACTGTCAAAAACAGCGTTTCATTCATTCTTACGCCGCGCCGGCATCGATTATCAATGGGGCGGTACAAAATGGCCGTCGACCTTGACCAGCGCAACATTTCGACGGCTGTGATATCGACGACACTTGGGCGGTAGGCCCACAGTACCTTTATAGAAATAGTGCGTTGCATCGGGACCTACACGTGTCGTAGTATTGCCGTTCATCCTTGTACTTGTAGGTAAAATACTTACGTTATGTTTCGATAGTATGCGAATGTGTATTTGTATGTATCAATGGTTTATACAAAGGATTACATTTTCTACATTTATGTTTGATTGTGTTAGAACATTTAGCTATTTTTAATCGGGGAATTTAATGTACTGTTTAATTTTGTTTTACTTCTATGGACCAGGATGCCTTGTGGTTTCCGTTATTGACTACATCTCGTACCCTTACTGTATATGTACAAATACATCCATGTAAAAAATGATCGTTTAAAGATATTAGATAAACAATAACTAGGTCTGCAAGGCGTATCGCTGCTTGCAATCTTGAGCTGAGTGAGACATCGTGAATCAGATTTTGAAAATTTTGAACAGTGATCATTCCTTCCATCCAAAAAGAATTTTCAAAATCGGACTTGCCACGGAAGTCCGATTTTGAAAATTCTTTTTGAAAGTCACAACTCTGGACATGCTTTCTGAGCGTGTAAAGTTTGGTCACAGTGTCTCGAGCGGTTATTATGTAATTCCATCTGGAATTTTTTTAACGGTGATCATTCCTCTGTGGTAGCATTAATTTTTACAAAATATATCCATAAACCTTCCTCTGATTGACCTCTTTAATCATGCCAAATTTGGTTCTGATTGGATTAGTAGTTTAGGAGGAGAGCTGTGACAAAGAAAATCCTGAAGTCTGGTATGAGGAGCTTTCGCTCGACTTCGTCTCACTCAGCTCAATAACTAAAGTCAACGATAATAGTTACTTAACACTATAATATTTGCAAACCTTTCAATAATTTGATTTATAAGTTTTTATAATCTCTAGAGGACATTACATATGAAATAGCCGTTTTTCTTGAAGAAATTGGAGGAAACCCAATTTTCAGTACTAACATTTTTGCATTTTTTTAGGAATGACGAATCCATATTTTATGATTTTTGTTGTGTATGAATGAGACAACATTAAGCTAACAAACAGCAACTTTCATTACGTTTTTGAAAAGTGACAGCTTTTAAGTAATACGAAATTTATCATCAAAATGGATAGCATTTAGAAAGTACTGTTTTTGAAGAACGAATTAATTTATCAAGCGGCCAATAAAAACAAAATTTAATACAGAGTTGTAAAATCTTGAAATCAACTTTCAAACAAAATATAAATAATGGAAATAGCGATTAAATTACAGGAATAACGAACTCATGAATTTGTAAGAAAATTTTGGCAATTTCATAGGTAAAGAGACCTATTTTAACCTATTTTTTGTTTTATCGTTTTATGAAAGGATTAAGAGCTAAGCATTTATTAAGCTAGTTTTGTCGTAGACTGGATTTAATATTTTACCTTTTGTAGAGCGCACTGGGGACAATCTTGCCATCATCGAAAACCTCATCAAACGGAACTTAAATAAAGAATCCAAACATTGCAGTCTACTCGTATCTTCACTTATCATTCTATCAAAACAGAAAATAAAGTTTATTTTAATAAAAAAATATAACACTTTATTTTCCCATTACTTCGTCGATGCGTATTGTTGGAGTGCCACCAAGATCTTCTGGGTCCAACCTCACCTGAAAGACTGTACATCTGCTGATTGCCGGACGATACTCTGGCGCAGGTTTTTCTCTCAGGGTTGGGTCAAATGGTGCTGTTTAAGCCAAACCAAAAGGAGAAAAAGGGGTAAGCGGACACCGGGCACCGAGCTGAAATCTCCGGGTGCAACCGAGCACGACGCTAAGATGATGATAATGATAACTAGAGTGGGATACCCGCGACATTGTGCGGCACAGGTGATTCAGATGCCGAAGGTCGCTTAGCAACCATCTCATAGAGGCCTGGCCTGGGGGTGGCAGGTGAGACCACCGGTCATCCCAGCAAAAGCAGGCTGGGAAGTCAGGGCGATGTCAGCTGCCTTTTCGGGGCAAGATGATAACACCGTGGTTCTCTCACCCGAGGGGGCCATCTCAAAGACGTAATTAGCCCATGCTCAGCCGGGATATCCCTACGAAAAAAAGGATACCCGAAACATCACTCACCGTACAGTTACTGCCGAAAACGCCTTTGTAAGAACTTCCAACATCTTATCTGGTATTTTAACCATCATCTCGAATAGCGCTTTAAAAGAGCCATAACAATAACCGACGTTGTTATTCTTCATAAATGATAAAATGTCCATTTTTTCATAGATCTTGTCGTAAATATCGTGGGCTTCAACTGTTGGTGTTGGTACTGTAAACATGGCTTTTGAATCAATAGATATCTTTCTTGGGGGTGCGAATGGTCGGATCACCTCCAAGTTCGGTGCACTCTGGGCAACGTGGACGATGACGCATCATTGATTGCTCCTCTGGAGTAGCTGGCGTCAACGTCAACGGCCAAGAGTCCGACCGGCCCTTTTCAGGGCCAACTGATCTCATTGCCAGGAGACCGCTAGATGGCGCTGTCTAGTAACGACGTACTAAAAGAAGCTCTGTATTATTTTTACCTTTAAAAATTGTTAAATAGTTTTAAAGTCAGAAAATATATCTTAAACTCATATAATTATAGTGGAAAAAAGGTGTACAAATCTTATTAACAGTATTAACTATAGAAATAAAAACATCGCCAAAGTGAAGTAAAGTGATTTGAGGACTTACAAAAACTCAAATATAAAAACAGTTTATGAGTATAATATAAAATAAAACAAACACAAGCTGGTGTAGAAGTGAAAAAAAAACAAGTGGTTAATTTACATTATTCCTTTCTTAAAGTGAATAACTTAACGGTAGCAAAGTGCTCGGAATATGAAAAAAAATCCTTAATGATGACTCACAATAAGGATTAGCTTAGTTTTGAAAAAAACAAAATTTAAACATTCCAATACTGAATTTCACTAATGAAAACAGAGTACTTGGTGGTCTATTGGCCAAGGTTCACTTTTGAAATTTAAGCAATTGGTGTGGAGGCAGTTCGAAACTCAACAGAAGACTTTTTTTTGTTGTGGTAGGTTTTTGAAGTTCTGCAGCGACAACTGTTGCTGAATAGCCGTACTATCTATGACGAAGGACTCGATCTTGTCAGATTCATTCACCGTGTAAAAACAGCGACATCTGTTGAATATTATCAGAACTACTTCGACAACTAGCTTTTTAATTGCGCAAACGCAGTAACATCTAATATCGCTATCGTTACGCATACGAATACACAGAGGGCATTGTTGTAAAGGCTTCAACATGGAAGAGAAAAGAAATATTACTTTTAGAAAACCAATTCCAAAAGCTGCTTTGCTAGATAATATTGATATGAGTATTTCACTCAACACATCAAGTTCTTCAGAATTACTAGGAAAAAGTTTCTAACTCTATTACATCAATAGAACAACCGTTACGTACAAATCCGGAATACAAAACTTTCAGCCCTTTAGAAGTTTCCAGAACGATGTTGAATGCCGACTTGCTGCCTGTAAATCGTTCAACACAAACAGAAACATGGGAAAAGTTAAATAATATCACTCATAAAAACCCGTCTTGCAACAGTAATAGAAGCTCTCACCCACAACAACCTGAAACAAACATTGAATACAATTCACTAAACAAAAAAACCTATTTATTCTGGGAGGTAAACAGTGTGTAAGATTATCATCGAAGTTAATCACATCAAGGATAGACATAAATATGAGAAATACAATATCAGCGCTATCATCCAACCAGAAGCCAGGACAGGGCAAATATTGGAACCCATGAAGCAATATAACCTAAAGGAGGACAATCGGGTTATTGTTTCTGTAGGCAAACATGACAAAAATCCCTTAAGTGTAATGATAGATCTCTGTTCCATAATTAATTGTAATCCGAAAGTAAGCGTCTTTGTATTAGGTATATTTAAAAACAAATTCCTAAACGAGCTACTACTGCATAATATGTTGAGAAAAATATGCAACTACTTTCCTAATTGTATTTGTATCGATGTGACATATATCTTATTTGACATGTGTTAACTTATTAATTTAAATATTGACAGCCTCGATTTAGTCCATTGAAAAGTTACATTCATACATGGGGTTGCGTTTTTTAGAGGACGCAATTTAATTTTTTTGATGTGTAGGGGGGTCAGTGTAAAGCTAAAACCAAGTTTGTGAGGTCGCCACCCTTGTCAAACGGTCGCCATCTTGAAAATAGGCGTTGAAATGGTTTTTACAATATATCTCTTAAACTATTTATCTGATAAAAAACATTTGTTAACACTTTTTGTTGCAAATTAAATTCTCTACAACTTTGGTCCAGTAACTTTTTGTCATAGATAAATAAAAAAGTTATAAGCGAAAATGTTCAGAAACGTTTTTTTATCTCTTTATACGGTGGTAGTAAAGATGATAATTCTCTTGACCGCCTAAGATACAAACAATTCGCCAAGGCAGTGACAAAAAGCACATTTAACTTATCTTCACTTCCTCCAACAAAATACACAGCTCGCTTTCATACTTTCCGAGTCTACCATCAAGTCCAGTCGTGGCTTGGTAATAATAATAGACTGGGGCTGGTAACAAAAGTGGAAAATTATTGATGCCAGTGCAGAGCTCTAAACCTCCAGCAACCCCCTGAGCTTCTAAAATTGATCTTTTGCAAATGCAAAGGAAACTGTGAAGCGATGTGTGGATGTTGAAAAGCAGGGCTGAACTGTTCTGCAGTGTGCTTCCATTGTTCTGGAGAGACTTGCAGCAACGTAATGGGGCTCTCAGAATTAATAAATGAAAATGACTTTGATGATGAACCACCAACATTAACACCCCTTCCTTCTCCAGTTCTCCCACTGATATTTAATTCAGAAAGCCGATCAGATGCTGAGCCGCAGCCTGGTCCATCGAATAGACCGAGGACGGAGTAGTTCAAATTTAGAAAATCACCGTGGATTATGCCTATTGGGGATACCACGTAAAAAAACGCGCCTCCAGACTCTTCCTCGTGGGTGGTGGGGACAAGAGTCAATAATTAAATATTAATAATATTATAAAATTAATAATTTAAAAAATTATAATAAGAAAAAAAAAAAACAAAAGTTACTGGACCAAAGTTGTAGAGAATTTAATTTGCCACAACAAATGTTAACAATTTTTTTTATCAGATAAATAGTTTAAGAGATATATCGTAAAAACTATTTCAACCCATATTTTCAAGATGGCGGCCGTTTGACAAGGGTGGCGGCCCCACAAACTTGGTTTTAGCTTTATACTGACCCCCCCTACAGATCTAAAGAATAAAATTGCGTCCTCTAAAAAACGCAAGTTTAGGCCTAAAAAATGTAACATTTCAATGGACTAATTATAATTGTAAATATTTGCCTCAAAAGACTAAGCATGTCACAAAGTCAATTATGCATCATAAATACAAACCGCACAGCTCTCCGGGTGTGCCTCGTCTCGTGACAAACCCTCACTGCTCTCGAACTGACGAGAATCACCAATGTCTAGAGATGAATACATCTCTAAAAACTCTTACAACGAAGGCAAAAAAGGGACTATCCTTTACTATTTTGCTAGCAAAACAAATGACATCTTGTAAAATTATACTAATGAGAGTCACAAAGTTTAAGAGACCAATACACAGCTGGAAACTCTTGTAACGAAGGCAAAAAAGGAACTATTCCCTAATACTTTGCTAGGAAACCAAAAGACAACCCACACACTATTTCGCAGGATGCAATTTCGAGCAAGATGAGTCTTTTTCGAGAATAATAGAAATACTGAAAACTCTATGAGAATACTGCATCAAAATATCGCAGGATTAAGGAGTAAAATTGGATTGTTAGAGATACACTTACATGATCTTCTATGTCGCAAACTTGAACCTTGAATAATATGCTTTTTATTTTTTTATTTTTTTTTTACGTGCGGAAATCCCTTCGGATACCCCCCCGCTGGCCAGCGGGGGTGGTTATGTCGTGTCTCGACTAAAACCGCACGGTGTCCTCCCCAAGTGTCCGTTGCCGGGCACCCCGGGTAAGCCCTCGAAAGGATAACCCCAGGGTTGCCGGCGGACTTTGGCCGCCAACGCGGCCTCGCCTGGTGGGGTCGGGTTTTATCCCGCTTCGGTGAGTTGGCAGGCGTGTGTAGGGCACACACGACACGCCTCCGCCACGGCCTGCTTCTGTAAGGACGGCGAGTCAGCCAACTGCCGTCCTCAGGCCCCGATCATGGAGGTCGGTAGTCCCGGGCGTAGATGAGTCTGCGGCGTCCTCGCCGCAGACTGCGAAACTCGGGGGGCAGGGTTCTTTCCCGCTCCCTCTCCGCCGTCTCTTTCGCGAGCATTACCTGCTCGCAGAAAGAGGCGGCGGCGTGCCACTTGCTCCCGTCGGAGACCACGGCCCTCACCATGGTCTCCAAAGAGAGAACGTCCACGCCCAGGACCGCAACGAGATCCCGGCGTTGACTCGCCCACGCAGGGCACTCCACCAACGTGTGGAGCGCCGTGTCTTCGCCAGGATCCTCGCAGTGCTGGCACTGCGGCGTTGTCTCCCGGTGGATGCGCCACAGATACTTACCGAAACACCCGTGTCCGGTAACCATCTGGCACATCCGGTAGGAGAGGTCCCCATGGTCCCTCTCCAACCACTCCTTCATGATCGGTCTCACCGCCGCAATGGTGGATTCGCCCCACCTTGGGTGCTCAAGTCGCACCCTCCATGTCTCCATGAGTTCCTGGCGGAGCAGGGACCGCTGAGCCCTGATTTCACGGGGCTCCGGCCTATGGCCCCGCTCCAGCGCCTCCTTGCGCCACTGGTACAGCAGCGCAAGGGCTCTCGCTTCCAGGTCCCATGGAGGGGTCCCAGCTAGGAGACATGCCGCCTCGACGGAGATCGTGCGATACCCCCTGATGACTCTGACGGCCATCGCTTTTAACGGGCTGTTTAATACAGCCACGTCCTTGCTTGTCCGAAACTTTTGTGGAAAGTGGTCATGAATGCTTTATAAATGTAAACGGTTATAAATTAGTTTCTTTATTTTGCCGAAACAAAACTAAAAAGGAGTATGTATCTTAGTAAAGCATGACATTATGCCTTTGGAGCTGCCCCATATTAAAGACATGTCGATAGGGAAGCACTTTGAATGCTGTGCCATAGAACTGGTTGACCAAAATTAGATTATAATATGCTTATATAGGAGGACACTTGACTCTGACATTATGATTTTTTATAAAAAAATTGACATTCTATTACGAAAGACTGTATATAATTCTGACAAAAAAATTGAAATTGCTGGAGACATAAATATAAATACATTAAAAGCAAGCCACGAATCAGCCAAGTTATTTGACTTGGCCAAAAATTTCAACTTAACATTACATATAGCTCAGCCACCGCGACAGCAAAAATCCTGTATTGATCATATTATTAGTAATATAAGTACAGCCAAGGGTGAAATCCTTCACCTTGGAATGTCGGACCACGAAACAGTCCAATTACTGACTGTCCTTATAACTAATAACAAAATTACGCTTACAAGCTATTCAGTATACAAAATATTTTTTTCTAGTGAAAATTTATTCAGATTTAAAGAGTGTATGGCAAGGCAAGTCTTTCATTTAGTGAGGTATATGCAGAGTCAAACCTAGGTTTGGCATATTCCAAATTCCACGAACTAGTTTCATTATTCTTCAATCTGTGTTTTCCTACAATAAAACGAAAAGTTTTATACAAGCCTTAAAAAAAGTGCTTGGGTTAGTAAAGGATTAAGAGTTAGCTGTAAAACAAAACGCCTACTACGCCTAAAATACTACAAACACAAATCTGAAACAAATAAAGAAAAAATCAAGTCATACTCTAAATTATTATGCAAATTTATTTTTAACTATGAAAATCTACAATCAGAGTAAACTCAGAAACTGCTAAAATGTTTGTAAAACATCAAGGCAATTGATTAAAAAGGAGTCTGAAGGCATAAAAACAACGGATTTTATAAGTGAAATAGACCACGATGGCTACCTTCTTACAGACCCAATAGCAATAGCACACGCATTTAACGATCGTTTGGAGGACATGCATGCAAAACAAAATGCAAACAACCAAAGCTCTAAAAATATAGACATACGTAGTATAATATGTAACAGTATCTATCTTCAGCCTTGTGATTGTTCTGAGGTTCTGAGAATCCTCCTATTGCTGAATAATACAAACTCAGTGGGCTATGATGAGTTGAGCACGACATTTCTTAAGGAAAGTGCCGTTGAACTTACACCCATTCTAACTCATCTAATTAACCTATCTTTCAGTGAAGGTCATTTCCCAAATCTCCTTAAGAGGTCTATTATTATTATTATTATTATTTCCAACGGGGACGCCGGTGACCTGGCGGGTGATCAACCTTACCTTAGTGGGTCATTTCACCCATTTCCCCTGATCCTCCCTTTTGGGGAGGATATGGTTACCCGGCAATCACGGTGTTCCGTCGAACCTACCTGTATCCTTGCAAAATCTTACGATCTGGTCCACCTTCAGATCCTCCAGGTTTTATGTGTCCAGTGTATCCAACCCCATTGTCTCCCATCTTATCAGTGAGTACATGGGGCATTCGGCGAGCAGGTGGAAGCTGGTCTCGTCACCATCCATGCACTCTGGGCATTTGGGGTCGGTTTTCACGCCTATCAGTGTCAGGTGCCTGTTCAGTCGGCTGTGTCCTGTTAGCACTTCTATGACGAGCCTCATGCTTACTCTGGAGAGTTTTATCAGTTGGCTCGTTCTTTTTTTGTCTATGCCTTTTATGAATATCTTCGACTGTCTCATGCCTGTCGATGATTTCCATCTCCGGTTGGTCTCCGCTTCAATGCTTCGGCTGATTACTCCCTTGGTTATTTTATGGGCAATTGGTAGCCTAGGCTTCGGGCCAACCAGGTTTTCATCAGCCCCTTTCCTGGCCAGTTCATCTGCTAGTTCGTTGCCTGTGTTGCCCTCGTGTCCGGGTACCCAGGCAATCGTCACATCAGCTGTTCTGGATAGCCTTTCCAATAACTTTTTGCACTCTTTGACAACTGCTGATGTTGTCTCTACTTTTCCAAGTGCCTTCAGCGCTGCCTGGCTGTCGCTGTAGATGGTGACCTTTCCCGTGTTATTTAGGTGGCCTGCCATTTCTGCGCATTCCATGATAGCGAAGATTTCTGCTTGGAAGACACTTGCAAACTTTCCTAGGGGTATTGACCTATTTATCTCTGTACCGTCTGCGCACTTGATGTGTACTCCTGAGCCAGAGAGCTTTGTTGTCTCCTTCCTGGAGCCGTCTGTGTAGCAGATGGTGCCATTGGTGTTCATCTGCCAGTCGTCTCTCGGTCCTATGTGTATTCTATATTTCTTGTCAAAGGTCCTTTCTTTCCTTATCAGATCGTTGTTTGAAAAGATCATTGATAGTCTTTCTTCGTAGTCTTGACTGATCGTGGCATGGCCCTCATCTAGTGTGTTGCCAGTCCATAGACCAGTGCTTTTTAGTTTGAACCACTGTTCAATCGCTCTCTTTTTCGTTTCCAAGTCTAAGGGGTTTAGGCCTAGTATGATCTCGAGCGCGGCCGTGGGTGTTGTCCTCATCGCGCCGGTGGTCATCAGGGCCGCCAGTCTTTGAACTTTTTCTAGTTCTTGTTTATTTCTTCCTACGTTGGCTTTATGCCACCATACTAGGGCGCCATGTAGGATTCTCGGCATGATGATTGCCTTGTAGATCCAGAGTACTGTGGCTGGCTTTATTCCCCAGCTTCTTCCTATTGCACTTTTACATTGCATCATGGCCATTTTCGCCTTCGAGCATGTGTTGCTTATGTGAGCCTTGAAGGTCAGCTTGTTGTCCAGTGTTGACTTCCTTCACTATTTCCAAGTCAAGGTTATCTAGTCGTACCGGTTCAGCACTTCCGATTTTCCTTTTGTTGGTGAAAAGAACTAGTTTGGTTTTGTCAGGATTGAGATTAAGGCCTTTGCTCCTGCACCATCCTAGTGCTTCTTTCAAACCTCTGTTCATGATGTTGCACATGACACTAAGGACTTTGCCTGTGATTAGGAGCACACCGTCATCAGAGTATACCTGTGTGTATATGTGCATCCTGTTTATCTTGTTAACTAACTCGTCTATTAGCAGGCACCACAATAGTGGCGATAGGCATCCACCTTGAGGGAAGCCTCTCCTAGCTATCACCGTACGCTTTGTTCCTGCTATCTCTGCTTGTATCAGTCGGTGTTTTAGCATGTTTTTCACCCACTCCGATATGTCTTTGTCTATGCCTTCGCGATTTAGGGTGTTCTCTATTGAGGCCGGGGTTGCCTTGTCGAAGGCGCCCTCGACATCGAAGAAGCAGCCCAGTGCATATTCTTTGTTGCTCATGGATCTTTGCACTTTGTTTACCAAGTTATGGAGTGCGGTCTCAGTTGACTTGCCTTCCATGTATGCATGTTGGTTATGGTGAAGTGGAGATCCGCTTTTGACTATTTGTTCTCTAATTATTCTGTCTAGTATTTTCTCTAGTATCTTGAGTAAGAATGAGGAAAGACTAATACATCTAAAAGCTTTAGCCTCTTGGTACGTAGCCTTGCCAGGTTTAGGTATAAAGACCGCTCTTACTTCTCTCCATTTCTTTGGGATGTATTTCATTCTGATGCTGCTATTGTATAGAGCCAGAAGATCGTCACTAATGTACTTAATTGCTATTTGTACCATTTTTGGGAAGATCTCGTCCGGTCCAGCGGCTTTGTAGGGCTGGAATGACCGGACACTCCACGTTATGTGCTCTTTTGTGATTAGTGCCTTCTCCACCGTCTCCACTCTGGGATTCGTATCAGTTGGCGTTTCATCACCTATGTATTCTTCACTTTCTGGAAAGTGTGTTTCCATCATCACTTCTAGTATCTTTTCCGGGTCGGTTATTAGTTCGTCTCCGCTCTTAATGCTTCCTAGTTTGCAGGTATTGGTTTTAGAGAACATTTTTACCAGACGTGCTGCGTCAGGGTATTTCTCTACTCCTTCGCAGAAGGCTTTCCAGCTATTCCTGTTCTCTCTTCTGCATTCTTTTTTGAATATGTTTCTTTCTCTCTTATATATGAGCCAGCTTTCCTCATCGCCCTTTTTTAGGGCCTTTCTGAGAGCTCGTCTGGTCATTTTCCTTTTCTTCTCTAGTGCCCTTGTCCACCAGGGTTGTCCTTTGCCTGGTTTGATCTCTTTGAGTGGGCATGCCCTGTGGTATGCTTCTCTCAGAGCTTCGTGCAGTCTGTTGGCCTATAGAGGTCTATAGTAAAACCTCTATATAAGAAGGGTGGCAAATCTCTACTAAGTACTTGTTCCCATAATCTCTAAGATATTCGAAATGGCCATGCATAGGCGAATATACATCTATTATGATTTTCTTACTAAACACGAAATATTGCGAAACGAGCAATATGGGTTTCAGAAAGGCAAGTCTACAACTCTGACGTGCTTTAATCTCGTTACTAGGATCTCTGAAAGCCTGGATCTTAAGATGCAAACCACGAGTATTTTCTTTGATATCGCCTTTGATCTTGTTTCGCTTGAATATTTATTAAATAAATTAGAAAGTATGGAATTAGGGGTCCTGCCTACAAATGGCTTGACTCATACTTAAAGGATAAGGAACAATGTGTTGAAATTATGTGTATAGATAATAAAAAAGAGCTAAGGGCACATAGATCCTCATACAGGGTCAATAACTCTGAGGTGCCCCAAGGCAGTATCCTTGGGCCTTTGTTGTTCTTGATATATATCAACGATTTGCCGAATGTGACCCCAAACCCTTGTATTTTATACGCTGACGATATTTCTCTTATCATGACATCTAACTATTCCGATATAAATTACACTAATGACATAAATAATTCAATTGACTCTATAATTCAATGGCTCCATGATAACAATTTGTAAGCTAATATGACTAAAACTCAATATATTCAATTTGGTACTTACGGTAAGAAGCTGTAAAATTTGGATATCAAATATTTGACTGAAAACTTCATAAAAGTAGACAAAACACCCTTTTTAGGCATAATTATTGATAACAACCTTAACGGGAAGGCACACGTAGCAAAGATTTGCAAAAAAATAAATAAATTTGTATATGTTCTGGCTAAACAAGAAAGACCTCAAACCATGAATCAGTCATCATGGCCTACAATGGCTACGTTGCCTCAGTTCTAAATTGTGGTCTAGTAATTTGGGGCACCTCTACGGACGTGCATAGAGCCTTTATTGCCCAAAAAAAATCTCTCTGAGTTATGTGTGGTGCTGCACCATGGCACTCATGTAGATCGATTTTCATAAAGTTGAATCTGTTAACCCTCCCTAGCATGTACATTTATGAAGTTGCGAAATTTGTTAGGCAATATCCTAGTTTCTTTGTTTTTCTTTTTCGGCTTTCACAAGATTCTCGTCATGTGGACTGGTGATATCGATAATTATTGCGCGGCGCTCTGATCGATCTATCAACACTATATCAGGTTTATTAGCTACAATAGTCCTGTCAGTGATGATAGATCGATCCAGTACAACGTGATATGCCCATTTTCGAGAACTGCGTCTGGCACATACCCATAATACGGTACCTTTGCTTCCACAAGGTTGTACTTTAGAGCAAGCTGTTGATGAACAATCCTGGCTACTTGGTTATATCTATGCAAATACTCGCCGTTGGCAAGACGAGAACAACCAGAAATTATATGTCTAAGGGATTCTCGGGGACGGTGGCACGCTCGACATATGTCAACGGTACCATCCTTTAGATATACCTCCGATAGTTATTCGTCATCACAACTTCGTCCATAATTGCAAAAACAAAACCTTCGATTTGCCCCAATTATGTCACCGAAGCGTAGCCAAGACACAGACGCTGAAAATCTATATCAGGCACATGGAGAGCTCTTCCATACTTCCATACGGTCATTAATTCTTAATACCACAGGTTTGCGCCAAAGCTAGCGGGGTGAGTCCGTTATCCACCATTACTATATGACGTTGCATATCAGCTTCATTGTGTAGAAAGTATTCCCTGAGGTTGTACACCTCACGGTTATGGAGGGATTTAGCATTTAAAAAGCCTCGTCCCCCGCATTTCCGCGGTATATACAACCTCATCACAGATGAACGCGGTTGATTCATTCGGTATGCAGTAAGAAGCGTACGGACTCTCCTATCTAGGGTGTCTAATTCGGTCTGAGTCCACCTGAGTATGCCGAAGGAGTACGTTGAGACCGGCATGACCCAACCGTTATAGGCGCGCACCTTATTACCGCCTGACAAAAGACTTTTAAGATTTTTTTTCAGACGGCCAAAGAAACGCTCCCGTAACGATTGCTTCATGCTAGCCTCTGTAATGCCTAACGCCTGCGACATACCCAGGTATTTATAGGTGTCGATTGCAGAGAGAGACCTTAGTTTTGTGGAGTCTGAGAGGTCAACCCCATCAGATTCCACAATCTCACCTCTTTTTACACATGCATGACCACACATTTTTCCACTCCAAATTCCATCCTGATAGAGTTACTAAAGGTTTCGGTTATCGTTAATAACGCTATAAGTTGGGAATTGTTGGGGGAAATAATTTAAGATCATTCATGTAAATGAGGTTGGATATGACCTGACCATCTCTCCGCAATCGACAGCCTAACCCTGAACTCTCCAGCATATAACTAAGATGGTTCAGTGCCAGGCAAAACCATAATGGACTAAGACTATCACCCTGGAATATGCCCCGCTCTATCCTTACGAGGGTCAAACTGAAAGTTCTTAGAAAATCAAAAACTGATTACATTAGCCAGTTATTAGTTTTATTATATCTTTTCAAAATATTGTCCATTCACGTCAATACACCGCTGCATGCGATGGAACCACTGGGAAAAGCACTTTGCCCACTCGTCCTTAGGGGTCTCTTAGAGTCACCTCCGTTAAATCTTTCAATCATTTTACGGCACCAATCCACACGATGGAGTTTTTGAGCCTCAGTCAAATTATGAGGTATCCACCGGGCGCAAAGCTTCCTGACCGCTAAATGTTCGTGGAGGATTTTGTGCACTTGACTCATACCGATGCCTAAGCTTGTCCGAATCTGCTGATAGGTCACTCTTTTGTCAGTCTCTACCATACGCCGCACAACACAGATGTTATTTTCAGTCGTCGCCGTAGAAGGCCGTCCCTCACGTAAATCATCAGTGAGATTAGTGCGACCACGTTTAAACTCATTAAACCAGTTGTAAACAGTCGCACGAGATGGGGCTTCATCGTGAAAGGCCAATCGTAGTCTATCATAACTTTCTTGTTGACTTAAATGACATCGAAAGTCATAAAAAATCATTGCACGAAAATTTTCTCGTGTTAAATTCATGTTAACGTGACACAGACAATTTTCAATTTGCCGCCAAATCGTAAAACAAATGATAAATGAATGAAATATATACTCAGTAATATTGGCCAAGAGTTCTATTTTCAAATTTTAGAATTATTTTTTTATTATATTGTTTATAAGTGGCCAGTTCTAAGAACTTTCAGTTTGACCCTCGTATCAGCCCGCCATTCTCGCAGATCCGTCAACACCCTGGATAGCAAAGGACCGTACTCCATTGCCCATACATGCCTTCAGGAAGATACATAGTGTTGTATCAATTTTATACAACTCAAGCACCCAAAAGCCATGTATGCGGCACGGAGTCATAGGCCTTTAATAGTCTATCCAACATGTCGCCAGGTCCTTACGATTACGGCGTACCTGTTGGCTAATGGCCATATCAATTATAAGGAGCTCTTCTTCCCACTTCTACATCCATTCTGAGAGATAGACATGATAGAATTGTCGGTTAAGTGTGAAGAAACTTTTTTTCTCTCAGGATGGATGTAAGAAGCTTATAGACCGTAGGAAGACATGTGATCAGTCTATAATTTTCAGGGTCCGTAGCATTACCGGATTATAATTATTAACGGTCGGGGTATGGTGGGCCTGCAAGGCCCGCGGTGGTGGTCACTCCAGGTACCCCTCTGCTGTTATCAGAGGGGACACTGCGAGCGACGTGGTGATCCTAGTGGATCAGGGGACGGGTTGGCCCACTGCTCGCGCAGGGGCTGACGGGCAATCAGGCCGCCGTCGGAGCTGAGGGGAGTGGCTGCCCTCTCGCGCGTAATCTCCGGGTGATAGTCAAAGACACGAATGCTAGCCACATTCGGGAAGTCGTGATCTCGGAGGACGCGGGGCTTGCCTTCATTGGCCGGCCCGCGACAAGGAATAGGCTTTAAAACCCGACAGCGAAGTCGTAAAAACCTGTGGACACCTGGGGACTTCCATAGTATATACCTCGCTTCCCGGAATGGGCGTCACCCGGGAAGTGTATTTATATCGACTCATACTCATGGGACTCAAGTAGAGAAACTTAAAAACAAAACCCAAAAACCCCAACCTAGCGAAACAGACTGCGCGGAGGTCGCGCAGCAATCATGCGTGGAGGTGACGCCAAACACCTCGGCCGTGCCATTCGACACCGCCAACGAGAGAAGTAGCAGCCCGTCGGGTCTCGGTCTAAAGCAGACCCGTAAGCGCAGACGGCGCACAAAGGCCCGGCTGGGGGAGGGCGTATCGGATGAGGACTATACCCTCACCGGGATGACCTCCTCCAGCAGTGACGAGGCGTCAAAGCCGGCGTCCAAAGTGGCGGCAGGCCACCGAGGGGCACGAGGTGGAGCGAGGGCTGGGCAATCTACCCGAGCCCTCTCGGCTCTTGGGAGGGCCACGGAAAAGTCACCGCCGAGGCCTTCCACCTCAGCGGAGACGGAGCCGTCGGAGCCGTGCGGGAGGACGCGGTCACTCTTGGAGAGACTCCAGAGAGTGGCCGCGTCGTTCCAGGGGTCTCCGAACCCTGAACAGGAGGCGTTGTTACGCATGGTGCTCGACATCGCCTCCGAGAATGAGGCCCGTTGGGCCCGTTGGCCCGTTGAGCCAGCTGGGCGAGTCCCGTCGGGTGACGGCTCGGCTAGCTGCAACCGTCGAGGAGCTGAAGAGAGCGATGGCGAGCTCGGCCCAACCGGTGCAGCGGGCGCAACCGGCGGAGCCGGCGCGCGTATCTCGCTCCCGCACCAGGCAGACGGCGCAACCGGAGCAACCGGCGCAGAGGTGCCGCAGCCGGCACAGTCGGCTCGGCCAGCGCAGCCAAGGGTACCACCGGTGGAACTATGGTTCGCATATGTGGAGGCGCTCGAGGAATGCATGATGAGTCGGATGGAGGCCCTTATGGCCTCCATCCGCCGTCCGCCTATGGCGCCACCGGTTGTGGGTGCGACCTTGCCGGAGCCGGCTCCTTGGTCCCCTCCCACTGAGGGTAAGGGGAAGGGCAAAGGTAAGGGGAAGGGCAAGGGGAAGACGTCCCCAGCCCTGGCCCCAGCAACAGCCGCGGCTCCGACTACCTCCACCCCACTGGAAGGGGGCTGGGAGGTGGCTGGAACCAGCAAAAGTAGGCGGAAGGCGGCCAAGCAGGTCAGGAGGGCCGCGGCCGCTGCGAAGGTAGCGCCGGGGAAGCTCCATGCCCCTCGAACTATGGCCGTCGTCGTCACTCTGACGACGGAGGCAGCGTCGAGAGGCATGGGGTATGCCGAGGTGTTGGCCAAGGTAAAGGCCAACGTGAACCTCAAGGCCCGGCTTCTCGAGGTCACCGGCGCCGCCAGTGGCCCCAAGGCTGACGCCCTAGCGGCTCGGCTTAGGGACTCACTGGATGCAGCCGACGTCCGAGTGTCCAGGCCCATTACATGTGCAGAAGTGCGCACCACGGGCTTGGACGGCTCCGTCAAGGCAGAAGAGCTTAGGGTCGCCGTGGCAGAGGCCGGGGACTGCTCCCCGGACACAGTTAAGGCCGGAGCTATACGCTTCGGCCGCAGTGGACAGAGGGCAGCAGTTGTCGACTGCCCTATCGCGGCGGACTTGGGTGCCGACGCTCGGCGTGTACGGTCGTGTCCACGTCGCTCGTGCCTCCGTTGTCGCATCCGTGTCGCGCTGTTGTCGGGACGTGTTGGTGACCGAAACTCGGTACCTCCTTGTCTCGCAAGGGGCCGATGCCGTAAACGGTCGCGGCCATTTGCAAAAGTGCTAGCAACCAGGTGAGACAGAAGACTCTTTTTGATTACCTGACGTTTACTTAGTGACATTGACACTGACAGGTGCGCGATAGTGACGTTTATAGTGTTTAGTTATAGTTATAGTGACAGTGACAGTGACACAAGGTTTGGTAGTGACAGTGACACTCGGCTGCCCCAGTGCACCCCGGTGCCCCCCCCCGGGGGAATTCCCCCCCCCCCCTCCCCCCTCCCTCACCCCCTCTGAGGGTCGATCTGACCCCCCCCGCACCCCGGTCCAGACTTCCTCACCCCCCCTTGCCCTAACTCTGGTGTTTTTGGGCGTAGGAGAGCGTGCGAGGGCTCATTGTAAAGGGGAGATTCCCCTCTACAATTTGGCCCCGTTACAATGTCACGTAGGGAATCACTGGAGGAAATCCTGAGGCTGGAGATGGAGGCCAAGGAGCGTGAGCTCCTGGAACTGGAACGCATGAACAGGGAGGCGGGCTTCAGCCCGCGACTGTCCTTACAGCGGACTCCTCCAGGCCATCTGCTGACCACGACGGCTCCGACCATGCCGGACCAGCAAGTGACGGCCAAGCGGCCACTTACTTCGCCACAGGAAGTCCAGGAGGCGTTGCGTCGCCGGATTGCGGTGCGGAAGCCAGCCGTACCACCGATGGCGGGTCTAGTGACCAGTGCCGGACCAGAGACGCCGGCACCAGGGACGACGACAGACCAGGAAACAGCGTCGACTAATTGTTCGATGCTGGAGGCTTCAGTCGTGGAGTTGGCAGGCCTGGCCACGACTGCCACCATGGGGATCACCGAAACGGTGCACAGCAGATACTCCAAACTTAATAAGGAGGAGATAGCGGTGATCGGCCATCATGTGGCCATAGCGGGGTCCGTCGTTACGACGCTGATCTCCAGACTGGCGGAGGCGGAGAGGAGGGCGGCCATAGCGGAGGCAAAGTTGGAAATTCTGCAGACGGTTGCCCCCCCTACTCCACCAATGCCACAACAGGGGTCGGGTGGAAGCGTGTCCTACGCGGACAAATTGAGGACTCGCAGTCAGGGCCCAGTGGTGGCAGTCTACCCGAAGGAGGGGAGTGCCGCCAAGACGTCAGAGGATACGAAGTCCCTTATAAAGTCCTCCATAGCCCCCGCCGAACTGGGCATCCAAGTAAGCCGTGTTCGCAGGGTCGGCAACGCCGGCATAGTGGTGCAAACCAGCACCCCCGCGGACCTGGAAAAATTCAAAGCGGCCCTTCCTGAGTCGCTAAAGGCCTCGGACCTCAAAGGGAGGTCCCCACTCATCATAATCAGGGATTTAGAGGGAAAGGACCCGGAATGGGACGAGGTGCTCAAAGCGGTCTACGACCAAAATTTCAGAGAGGATCCAACTTGGACCCTGGAGGCTATGCGAGCACAGAGCCGCCTAGCCTTCAGGAAGAGCAGGCAAGGCTCGGCGTATTCGGCCATTGTTGTGGGTTGCTCGGCGCAGCTCAGGAAGGCGCTTGTCAATAAAGGCCGACTGTACATAGGATGGGAAGCCTGCCGGGTGGAGGACTTCACCACGGCAGTCATCTGCAGGAAGTGCTCACTGTACGGGCACAGCGAGAGGAAGTGCCGACAGGAAAATACTACATGTACTCGGTGCGGCTCGTCAGGGCACCCTGTAGGTGACTGCCCAGAAAAAGAGGCCAGATGCGCCACCTGCCACAGATTTGGCCAGAAGGGAGCGGAGGGGCACGCTACTGGTGCGAGGGAGTGCCCGGCTCGAATCTCAGCTGAGAGAAGGATGCTCGAGGCTACTTCTTATTAAAATGGCTCCACCAATAAAAATTACAGTCGGCCAAATAAACTTGGCGGGGGCAAGGCTTGCCACAAACGAGCTACCCATTGCGGTTCAGGACCTGGGCTTGGACGTTGTCCTAGTCCAGGAACAGTATTACGATACGGGGAGCCGCATTGTGTCATGCGGGACCGGTGCAAAAGCTGGGGTGCTCATTGCTCGCGAGGACCTCCCATGCGCCCTCTTACAACACCTGTCCACCACACACTGTACGGTGTGTCATGTACGGAATGACGAAGAGGGAACATATATGGTGTCCGCGTACTTTCAGTACAGCGATGAAATCGATGTCCACTTACAGCACTTGGGCACAGTACTCGACTCCCTAAAAGGGAGGAGAGTTATTGTTGGGGTAGACTCGAACGCTCACTCTCCGATGTGGTACTGCGAACCGCCGCAGTACACTGGACGCGGGCCGGACGTCACGCACCGGCGCGAGTCAATGGAGGCGTTTATCCTGGCCCGGGGTCTTCGGATAGAAAACCAAGAGGGTGAACCGGCGACTTTCCTGACTGCAAATGGGACGTCTAACATCGACCTCACATTAACAACAAGAGGCACTCTGGTGACAGGGTGGAGAGTGATAGCTAATACAATAGAAAGTGACCACCGAATGATAGTGTTTAGTGTGGCAAGCAAGCCCACTGCAGGCGCTGTTACAGAGTCCCTACCTGCCAGACTTCGGGATCGTGGCGTTGACTGGAGCCCATTTGAGGACCGCCTTAGGGTAGTAATTGGGGGGATTAAATGGAGTCGTCCCGCCCCTGAGATCTGTGCCCAATTCACCAAAATGGTAGGGGGCACCGCAAAGCAGACTTTAGGGGTTACTAGGGCAGGACAGAGGGGCCACCCGTGGTGGTCACCGGAATTAAATCGGATGCGACAGACTAACAACTCCCTCCGGAGGGCTTGGCAGTCTGCTCGACGGGCCGGCGGGCCCGTGGAGGAACACGCGAAGGGGCGATTTCATGAGCATAGGCGTAGGTATAGGAAAGCCATGGAGGAGACGCAACTTTCTCATTTTAGGAAGATCGCTGACTCTGGGAACATGGACCCCTGGGGGCATGCCTACAGAGCGGCGAGCGGGAGGCATAGACCTCCCAGTAACGTAATTAATGGCATCATATACGCCCAAGGACATGCTGAGAGTGTCGATGAGGCCATGCACAGCCTCATGTGCTCCCTGTGCCCGGACGACGATGTCTCTGTGGACACGGAGTACCACAGGCTGGTGCGAATGATGAGCTCTGCGATGCCCTCAGGAGAAGATGCCTCCCCTCCCACTGAGGAGATAGTTAAAAGGATAGTCGGGGACCTCCCTAACACGGCTCCGGGTATCGACGGGTTGAGCGCTCGCATCGTCCAGCATAGTTATGCAGCCGCGCCGGTCGAGTTCACTGAAGTGTATAGGCGATGTGTCCAGGAGGGGGTTTTTCCGGAAGTATGGAAGGACGGCAGGCTGATTGTCCTCCCGAAAGGGAACGGCAGGCAGCTTGACGACCCTAAGGCTTACCGACCCGTCACTCTGTTGCCGATTCTTGGTAAGATTTTGGAACGCGTCATTTTGAAATGTGCCCCGCAAATAACGAAAAGTTTATCGGATCGCCAGCACGGATTCACTCGGGGACGGTCAACAGTCTCGGCACTGAACACTATGTTCGGTGTCGCGCGGAGGAGCGCGTCGAAGTACGTGCAGGCAGTGTTTTTGGATATCTCTGGAGCCTTCGACAACGCCTGGTGGCCCATGATCATGCTCAAGGTGAAGCGTGGAGGATGTCCGCGAAACATCTATAAGATGCTAGCGGACTACTTCACGGGTCGCCGGACGGGGATGTTCGTGGGGGGCCGGGTGCTGTGGAAGACAGCAACAATGGGTTGCCCGCAGGGATCGGTGCTGGGACCCACGCTCTGGAACGTGCTATTGGACGACTTGCTTCGGCTTCCATATCCGGGGGGTGTGAGTGTCGTGGCATACGCCGACGATGTGACGATCCTGATAGAGTCCGAAACTCGGGCAAGCATAGAGGCTACGGCTTCTACAGCATTGGAGCTTGTCGGTGAGTGGGGGGCCCGAAACAGGCTGGAGTTCTCTCCTGCGAAGTCTGCAACTATGACAATCAGGGGAAAACTCCAGCGGCCACCTGTCATCAGGTTCGGGGGGAAATCTGTCAGGAGCGTCACATCGACCACGGTGCTGGGTGTGGTGGTCGATGCTAGTCTATCGTTCGCGCGGCATGCAGTATCGATCGGGGACAGGGCGGCAAATTGCTTCGGCAAGATGTCAAGAGTATCGGCGTGCTCATGGGGTGTCAGATACAGGGCCCTTAAGGTCCTGTATCAGGGAACTTTTGTAGCGACGGTAACGTATGCCGCGGCATGTTGGTATGAGCGTGCGTCCCTTCACGTTGTGCGGAGTGCGCTATTGCGCACCCAGAGACCTGCCCTGGTCCTTCTGACCAAGGCGTACCGCTCGACGAGCACCGATGCGCTGGCGGTGTTAGCCGGAGTCCTACCGGCTGACCTCGAGGTAATTCGGGCAGGCGAACTAGGTGTGGCACGTGAGTCCGCGAATACCAGGAAAGAGCTTCGGAGTGCCAAACTCAGCGGGACTGAGTCCGCTATTGCCCAATGGCAAAGGCGTTGGGACACATCGGGTAAGGGGAGGGAACTCTATCGGTATTTCCCGGACGTGAAGGTTCGACTTGAGGCAACTTGGGTTGAACCGGACTATGAAACCTCGCAACTGCTCACAGGTCATGGCTGCTTTAGGGACCGACTTCACCGCATGAAGCTAGTAGACACGGGGTCGTGCTACTGCGAAGAGAGTGAGGTGGAGGACGTTCACCACGCACTGTGGGAATGTAATCTCTACGGGGACGAGCGTAGGCACCTTTTGGCTAACGTTACGGTTCTTCAGGTGGGTCCAGTGTACTACCCGGATCTGGTAGGATCAGAGGAAAATTTCCGGTATTTCCGTGAATACGCGCGAAGGTGGCATCAGAAGCGCAGTGGGCTGGAGAGAGGTGAAGAAGTAGGAGACCTAGAAGAGGCGAATTAGTTAACAGGAAAAAAAATGGTGGAGCTAGCGGTACCACTGAAAGGTGGGCACACGGCGGGCTTAAGCATCCAAGGCGTACGTGTGTTGTACACGCCCCAGAAGGGGGAGAGGCTGACATAAGGGACAAGGACGAAGAGAACAATTTGTAGGGAGAAATGTGCGTACCCCCAAAGAGCCACTGGCAAGTAAGGGTATGCATCTCCCGTGATTCGGCTTGTATAACCAGTAGGTTGGAACAAGCCATGAGGCGGAGGTGGGTTTGCCCTATCGCGGCGGCCTGAAAGGTCGCT